>CM076582.1:1078690453-1079060880 GCA_034641835.2 Pinus albicaulis | reverse complement strand
TATTATCCATCTCATTATCTTTTATTTATAAATTTTATATCCATTGCTTCTCAATTTTTTATTTATTTTTATATCCATTGCTTCCAAATCTTCTATTTAAAAATTTGATGTTATATTTAGCCTCCAAAATATAGATTGGCTGTATAGAAAAGATGTGGTTTTCATTATTTCTACTATTAAAATCTTTTTGGGACACTCTAATCCATTTTTGTCACTCTTTTAAATAGTATGTCATATGTGCTTGAAAGACCATTCACTTGAGTGTTATCTTTCAACAATTTTCATTTTATGTGTGCTAAATCATCTCTCACACAAATCACCTTATGTGTGCAAATTTTATTGATTAGTCTCGTCCCAAAAAACAAGAAACTTAGTCCAAATTCAAAAGCAACCTAAAAGGAACATATATTCTAACATTCTTAAAAGTCATGAATCACATAAAAATATATATATTTACCATACTATATTCATTGTTTGATCCAAATCAAGTGTTTCAAGATTTTTCCATGATTGTCAATGTAATGTTCTACTGAAAAAGTGATGTGTTGCGTGATGTGGTTGTGATTTCCTACTTTTAGTGACTACTATAATAAACTCTATACTCCAATAAACTCCCACTATATATACTTTGCTTGTAGATGGCGAATATTCTCCATGGTTACTTACCTCCCTTTGTCACGGGTCCTTAAAAATTAACACACAAGTTTTGCATTATGAATGCACTTGTTTGACTCATATATCAACAATTATGCATATTTCTTCAAGTTTTGCTAGAAAAGTTCTAACCCTTTATTATATGTCACTTACATTCATTTATGTTTTCTTAGTAAAGCATCATTAATTATATACATTAGAATCATTTCCATCTACATGAGACAATGATCCCCTTTGCTACAATATTTCAAGGCACCAACCTATATGAGACACCAATCCCCATTGTTTCAAATATTTGTAAGCATCAACCTACCTCATTGAGTTTGCTTGCCACCCCTACCTTCACCGAGTATGTTTGTTGCTTCTTCCTTCACCAGGCCTACTTGTTGCTTCTACATTCACTAGCTTTGTTAGCTACTTCTTCCTTCACCAAGTCTGCTTCTCCCAAAACTTGGTCTTTTTTGGCCTCTTCTCAACAACATGAACTTGTACAACATGCCACATATCTAATTTTACAAATTTGATTCTAAATTTTTTATTTGAGGCACCTTTTCATGTCTCCTCGGACCTCTAAAATTTTCAAAGTATGAAGATTCCCATAAAATAAGTTATATCAAAAAATCCAAACTAACTTGTTTGAAATTGATTTCGGGACTATTCAGTAATCCTAAATTCCGTAGGGCACATCTCCAAAATTACAGTGAACCAAATTCTCAAAGTTTTACCATATCGATGCATAGAGGTTTCTTCTTTGTCTCCTCCAAATTTCATAGTCTCAAACATTATAATAAAAATATTATAACAAAAATTCCAAGCTATCTTGTTTGAAGAATACATCTTGAGCATTAAAATAAACACTAACTTCCTTAGAGATTATCTCCAAAATTATAGTGAAAAAATATGCGAACTACTCCTGCTTGTGATTTCTCCCCCTTTGACAAAAATGGAAAAGGGCTACTCCCCTTTTCTACAACTTCTCCCTTTACTTGAAACTTCTCCCCCTTTGACATCAATGGAAAATGGATACTCCAGTTGTTCTTACTCTTTCCTTTGCTCACATTTTGAGAGGGATATCACAACAATTTTCTCTTTTATATTCAGCGAGGACATACACATTACTTGGGGTCCTTCTTTCTTTTTCTACCAATCTTCCTGTACTTTTTTTCCTTATTTCACGTTATTTATAATGAAATATAAGATCATATCCTTGATCACAAATTTGAATTACACTTAGAATAATGTGTTTTATACCTTTAACATACAAGAAATTATGAGGTTTAGTATTTCCATGATCAAGGTTGACTCGTGCCATTTCCAACTATACTTGTTGATGCATTTTCTCCAAAGGTAACACTACCTCATTTTCCTTCTTTTAGAGTAAGAAATTTACTATGATCCTTTGTCATGTGTTTTTAACATCCACTATCAATAAACATTTTTCTTTCTTTGCATTGAGAATATAGATCGAGTGCACACTCTTATTTTTTTTGCATTCATTTCCATACCTTTACACATTGTTCTCTATGTTTGGTAATATCTTCTTTCTTTCTTTTCTTAGGAAACCTTTTTGTGCTACTTGTATAGTCACATGCTTTGTGCTTATAATTATTACAGTTGTAGCATTCAATATGATGAAATAGGTGAGTAAATAATTTGTATCATCTAGCACCACCTTAATTAAGAATTCTAGTTTTGTTTATCATAAAACCATTCTTTGAGGTCTTATAAGATCCTTTGTTTCTATTTCTCACATAAAATCTACAATTTATTGCTTCTAATCAAGAATTATTACAAGAAAGGAAACATCCAAAGAAGTGATTTTGATACTGAGATGCGAAATACCTTCTTGGTGGAGCAAATTTTTTGAATTCGTTGTTGTTGATCTTGTGAGAAAAATAAGAGTCTTTGTTGGTCTTCATGTCCTTTATTTGTTCTTCTTTCATCGTTAACAAATCCATTTAGAAAATATCATCTCGACTGAAGTTTATCTCCTTTCCTGGTACCACTTTCATTGTTCGAGGGGCTTGTGATAAAATTAGCATATCTTTTGGTATTTTTTCATTTTCCTTTTCTTATGGCTTTGTGCTTGATTCTTCCTAAAAGGTCTTATGATTTTCCTTGTATCAAAGACCCGTTTTGATGAAATATTACCTTTGATAGCAGAGAACTTCATTTAATATTTTGATGCCCTTTCCAAACTTCAAGTTTTGATTCAATTGAGCATTTGATTTCTCTAGTTCTATTCTCAAGGAAATAAATTCTGCTTATATATTTTAATAATTTTCATCCTTTTATTTCACCTTGATTCTCACAACTTATTCTATCATCTTTGCCTCTTCTAGTTGTGTCTTCAAGATGGAAATTTTTATTTCATCAATATCATGATACTTTTTCTTCTAGGGTGATGCAGGGGCATTAGGCTCTAGAAACACTTTGTAACTTTATAAGACCTAGGGGGGTCTTATGTTTTTAAATTCTCATACAAATATTAGTATTTTGAATAAAATAGTGAGGAATTGTAGATGTTCTCTAACTACTAGAGAACATGAGGGAATTTGATTAAGTTAGGAAGGTGAAGAGTCAGCTTCAGTGATTTTAGGAATGGAGTCTAACTTTAAGGACTTTGGAGAATTCCAAGAGTCTTTGTTGAGCTGTTAAAGAAGCTGAATCGATTCATTCATCTCTTGTATAAATGTAAGCATCTGTAGAGTAGAGTTCAGAGCTGTGTAGAGTAGTAAGAGTAGAAGGCCACCAAATAGAAGATCAGGCCATAAGTAGAGATTTCTGTAAGTAATTTCATTAAATGAAAGAACCTGGTTTAGAATTATATGTGCATCACTTGATTGAATTCTGTTGGGGAAAATCCTGTGTTAAGGGGTTGATATGTGGAATGTATGCGTAGTGAATGTTGTTTATTGAGTAATTGTATGTTGAGCTCTGTAATTGGGGTTTAAAGTGTAATTCTGCATATGAATAGGTAAATTGGTGTTAGTTTCGGTGAATAAGAGTTTATATATATATCTCTGAGGGAGATTGAGGAATTTGCAGTCATCGACCACTGCAAGGGTCGATGTCATAGAAGAAAATCTGAATTCAAACTTAGAATTCGATATATGGCAATGTTATTTTGGAACCCATATAGTACTGTGGGAGTTCCTGTTGAGACCACAAAGGGGAATTGTGAAATCGAATGATGGTGTAGCAGAATTATTGATGCAGAGTAAAAATTGAGAGCAAAGAAAATAATACAGTGGGAGGAACCACGGTGAATCTAATTTGAAGAGCGGAGTGAAGAGATATCATTGCAATGGACTGTGGAAGTTATGGCAGTTTGAACGGATTCACACATTGTTGAATACTCAGTGGCAGACCTTCTGATGAAAAGAAACGATGGTTATCAGCGCAGTTAAGGGAAAGCAGAACCTCGAGTTAATGGACAGAACCAGAGCATAAAACAGTAAAGGTGGTTTGAGGACTCAATACTAGCAGTTTCCCACTTTTATTAAGTGGTAAGTTGGATGTCAAGAAAAAATGCGATAGTGCTCTTCGACCTACACATGGCAGAAGGCAGTATTTGAAAATCGTTTGTTTCGCATTTTGTGTGTGTGTTAAAATACTGTTCTGAAGAAAATGCGAATGATGTCCGATCGAATATGGATGAAGATCAACGGTCATCGCATAATCTAAACAGCTTGGGGTTAAAACATTTGTGGACCCGATGTGTTATAAGATGTGGTTGAATCTTTTGAGTTCCGGAGATTTAGATTAGATTGTGGGACCCGACTTATGCTATAAACTATGGTCGTAAGTTTGCTTGTTTAATGTAAAATATCAGTCTTTGACATTTGGGGTTTGTTAAGTTGCGGCCGTAATAGTTGTATGCATTGGTCATTGTTTAAACAAGGTTCGAACTTGTATAAAGTAAGCGAGTACGGAATTACCTTGGGCTTAATACATGTTGTGTGAGCATACACTAGAGTATGTGAGGGTCAAGGTTAATATGGGTTTAGTCGTAAAGGTTGAATATTAATTCGACATATTATAAGAAGGGTTTAGACTATGGTCTAATCATAAGTTTTAAAAAGGTAAAGCTACCCCATATATGAAGGTTGATGGGTTCTTATCAAATGGGTTTAAACCATAAGTTAAGGAAAGCTTTCGTGTGTTAGAAGTTGTCCAGATTTAAAATTATTGGGCATAAAATTGGAGTGCATTATTTGTATATGCATGGAGATTGGAGATTGAGGTTAGCCTGGGCATCATGTGGTATCAGAGCTGGAAAGGCTCTGTTTGAAGCAAAATAATTTTTTGTAATTAAATCTGAATGTGTGATGAGAGAAGAGGGAAGATCAGATTTTTAAATCTGATATGCAGCAAAGTACATAGAAATGAAGTGAACAAGATTTGCAGAAATGAATGGAGAACAAGATCATGCAGGGATCTTGCAAGTAAACTAATTTTAAATCTGATTTGGAATTTTAATTGCAAACTTATGGTTTCAGAAAGTGAAGACAGAGTTTTAATGATGATGGCAGTGAACTTGATATTTAGCTAAAGGTTGAATAGGGAGGACAATTGCAGTGTTCTCAAGAGAGGTGAGTTGATGAGCATTATTTGACTCTGGTTTGAAGAATTTTTTGCAGAATTCAGATTGTAGGCAATTGAAGAAATCTCAGCAGAAAGCAGATCACAGCTTTGAGAGCAGTGATGAAAGAATCCAGCAGAGGATTCTAAAGTGAAGAAGAAAGTGTGGCAGAACCTGGAGAATTCCCAACAGAGGTTGGATGAAAGAAGAAAAAATGTGTTCTTGAAAAGTTGCAGAGTGAAGCCTAGAGAGAGCAGAAGAGAGTGCTCATAAGGTTCCAACAGATAGGGGACCAGTACTTGCCAAAAGCCCAGATCCGGAGGAAAGGATTGGTGAGCTAAGTTGGAGCAAGAGAGCTTGTTGTTGCAGAGGCTTAGTGCAACGTGTGAGTGAAGGACTCATGGAGGAGAAAATGGCTACTGATAGCCATAGCAGAGATTGCAGAGGTTCTGAGAGAGGCCACAACAGAAGAGAGAAAGAAGATGCCAGGACAATTGGCATGAGGCAGCAGTTGGCTGATGCAGAATATTGGAAAGAGATAGCTGAGATCATAGAACAGTTTAATAAACTGGAAAAGAGGATAGAGGAAAGCCAGAGAGTTATTTGGCTCATGAATAAGAGAGTAAAATGGAAACCATTATAGTTGAGGTTGAGGAAAAAGGAGATTGCCTTATTGAAAGAGGAACTCAGAGCAGTTGAGTTGAGAAAAGAAGTTTCTATTTGTGAAGCAGAACAGAGTACAGATGAAGAATGGAGGTCTGCAAGAGATCTTGTGAATCATGGTGAAGGCTTAAGGCAACAAGAAGTTTGTCTTGCTGAAGAGGATATCATTGATGATTTCCTGAGGTATTGGAAAAGTCCAGATCAGTTGGATGATGCAAAGACTTGTATTTTTGAACCTGACAATTGTGAGGTGATGACATGTTCTACAGAGAAAGAAGAACTTGGAGTTCTTGAGTCAAGGATGGCATTTGAAGATTTCGCATGCAGATCTGTTCAAAAGGAAATGCTTGAGAAAGCAACCAAGACTGAAAATTTAGGTGGTTTTAAAACTAAAGAGTTGTGTATGTTTGCAGGTACACCACAAAGGGATGAACAAACTTTAAAGTTTGTTGAGGAGGAGACATTGAATCTGAAATCTGTTCAGATCAATGCTGAGATAGCAAGATCTCAGGAGGAATTGAAGACAAGGGAGTCTAATGAGAATATTCAGCAGACTATTGAGGCAGAGAGAGAAGGACCATCTAATGATTGGTCAAGAACAAGTGAGGGTATAAAAGGTTGTGTGAGGTTCCCAAAATCTACTCCAATTGAAGTTGTTGAATTGTATAGAAGGTTGGATTTTCAAAGAAGAGAATTGGAGAAGCAGAGGACCTATGCACCGGATAAATTTCTGAAGAAGCAAGACAAAGGAATTGTCATGAATGACAATCAGAGAACAGAGGATAAGAAAATGATTTAGCCAAATTAAGGAGTTAATTTTGGTGAATCACAACAGAAGAACATTCATGAATCAGATGATGGAAAGGAGAGACTAGTTGATAGTCTCATGGAGGATGCAAATCAACATACTGATGTGCTGACAGAGGATTTGGAAGAAAACTCAGAACAACATACTGATGTGTTTTCAGACGAGGAAGAGGTATTGAGACCTTGTAATTTTAGTGCTGAAGGTTCATGTGTTAATCATTCAGGCAAAGAGGAGGGACAACAAATGGAAATTGTCAGAGAATTGAATGAAAGAGAGACTATGTTAGCTGAAAACATAGTGAAGGATCATCATTTTAACATGGTGATTGGAACAGGGGAGATAACTCTAGAAGCTGAGAAGAAGGATAATAGAGATTTTCTGAGTCTTGAAAGAGACTTAGAACTATAGAGAGGAGAATTGGTGACTGGATCATCAATTGAGACCATTGGGTCTTGTAATTTTGAAACTGACAATTTGATGGTGTTTACAGGTGATGCAGAATACAATCCATCATTTGGAATTATCTTGGAAGAAGAAGAACTGTTGCAGAAAGAAGGTGAGACAGTCATGTCTCATATGAAGAAACTTGGTACTGTAGATGACAGAGAAGATTTGGCTTGTTTGAATAGTCAAGAGAAGATTGGAGAGCATACTGTGGGGCAGATTTTCAAAACTGACACTGTGATGAAGAATCAGAATTCCATTCTGAAAGAAGATGAAAATACAGTGGTTGAAGAACTTGATTTGATTGCCAAAATCAATCAAGGGGATGAAGGAAAATTACTGAAGATTGTCCAGGAAGAAGAAAAAGATGCTGAAACTGAATTGCAGCATGCTGAGGATGTGAAACAAGTACAAAAGAGGTGGCTGAAATGTTTTCTAGAAAAATTTGAAGAAGAGAAAGAAATGGAAGACACTAGAGTGGAATTACCTGACGCTGTGAAAGAATAGGAGCAGATACTAGTTTGCAAAATTTAATTATGCTTACTAGTATACAAAGAAAATTAAATGAGTTTGTTATTGCAGGTGGAAGATTAAATGATGATTTTTTTTCTAAGAGTAAATTTGCAGGTGATGAGCAAAATAAAATTGTTGCAGAAGGACAGGAAGTTAGCGAGGAAGCAAAAATTGAGGAGGTAACAGCTGAGGCAACATTGGCATCAACAACATCTATGGTGATAGCTGAAGCAACATGGGGGGTGACATCTGCAGAAGTAGTAAAAATGTTAGTAACATGTGGAATAGCAAGAGCAACAACGTTGGCAGCAACAGAAATTGAAAGCAATAGCAGTGGGAAGAGGAATTTCCAGCTAGAAGATAAGCTAGACATGGAGATGGAAAACATCAAAAGACTGATGATGAAGGTCTCTCAGAAGCAGCAGACAACAAAAAGAAAGCAGGAGAAGTTTAGCAAAGGAAAGACAAGAAGAGAATGTGAAATTATAGCTGGAGGCAAGTTGAAAAACAAGATATGGAGGCCTGGAGAAGTGCAGTTGAAAGATGATGCAGCTGTTGGACAACAGAAAAACAGAGTATGGGATCCAAGAGGTAGAGATTAGAGACACATGATCAGGAGATCATGAACAAATTGAACCTTAGGAGTCTAATGTAGGGGAATTAGGCTCTAGAAACACTTTTTACCTTTATAAGACCTAGGGGGGTCTTATGTTTTTAAATTCTCATACAAATATTAGTATTTTGAATAAAATAGTGAGGAATTGTAAATGTTCTCTAACTACTAGAGAACATGAGGGAAGTTGATTAAGTTAGGAAGGTGAAGAGTTAGCTTCAGTTATTTTAGGAATGGAGTCTAACTTTAAGGACTCTGGAGAATTCCAAGAGTCTTTGTTGAGTTGTTAAAGAAGCTGAATCAATTCATTCATCTCTTGTATAAATGTAAGCATCTGTAGAGTAGTCAGAGCTGTGCAGAGTAGTAAGAGTAGAAGGCCACCAAATAGAAGATCAGGCCAGAAGCAGAGATTTCTGTAAGTAATATCATTAAATGAAAGAACCTAGTTTAGAATTATATGTGCATCACTTGATTGAATTCTGTTGGGGAAAATCCTGTGTTAAGGGGTTGATATGTGGAATGTATGCGTAGTGAATGTTGTTTATTGAGTAATTGTATGTTGAGTTCTGTAATTGGGTTTTAAAGTGTAATTCTACATATGACTGGGTAAACTGGTGTTAGTTTCGGTGAATAAGAGTTTATATATGTATCTCTGAGGGAGATTGAGGAATTTTCAGTCATCGACCACTGCAAGGGTCGATGACATAGAAGAAAATCTGAATTCAAACTCAGAATTTGGCATATGGAAATGTTATTTTGGAACCCATATAGTACTGTGGGAGTTCCTGTTGAGACCACGAAGGGGAATTGTGAAATCGAATGATGGTGTAGCATAATTATTGATGTGGAGTAAAAATCGAGAGCAAAGAAAAGAATACAGTGGGAGGAACCATAGTGAATCCAATTTGAAGAGCAGAGTGAAGAGATCTCATTGCGATGGACTATGGAAGTTATGACAGTTTGAACGGATTCACATATTGTTGAATACTTAGAAGCAGACCTTTTGATGAAAATAAACGATGGTTATTGGCGCAGTTAAGGGAAAGTGGAATCTCGAGTTAATGGATGGAACCAGAGCATGAAACAGTAAAGGCGGTTTGAGGACTCAATACCGGCAGTTTTGCACTTTTATTAAGTGATAAGTTGGATGTTAAGGAAAAATTTGATAGTGCTCTTCGACCTACACGTGGCAGAGGGCAATATTTGAAAACCATTTGTTTCGCATTTTGTGTGTGTGTTAAAATACTGTTATGAAGAAAATACGAATGTCGTCCAATCGAATATGGATGAAGATCAATGGTCGTCGCATAATCTAAACGGCTCGATGTTAAAACACTTGTGGACTCGATGTGTTATAAGATGTGGTTGAATCTTTTGAGTTCCAGAGATTTATATTAGAGTGTGGGACCCAACTTGTGCTATAAACTATGGTCATAATTTTGTTTGTTTAATGTAAAATATCAGTTTTTGACATTTGGGGTTTGTTAAGTTGTGGGCGTAATAGTTGTATGCATTGGTCATTGTTTAAACAAGGTTCGAACTTGTATAAAGTAAGCGGGTAAGGAATTACCTTGGGCTCAATACATGTTGCGTGAGCATACACTAGAGTATGTGAGGGTCAAGGTTAATATGGGTTTAGTCGTAACGGTTGCATATTAATTTGACATATTATAAGAAGGGTTTAGACTATGGTCTAATCATAAGTTTTGAAAAGGTAAAGCTACCCCATATATGAAGGTTGATGGGTTCTTATCAAATGGGTTTAAACCATAAGTTAAGGAAAGCTTCCGTGTGTTAGAAGTTGTCTAGATTTAAAATTATTGGGCATAAAATTGGAGTGCATTATTTGTATATGCATGGAGATTGGAGATTGAGGTTAGCCCAGGCATCATAGGGAACTAGCAAGTTATGCCTCAAGGTTTACTTTCCTATCAATATCATCATCCTTTGAGTCAGTTCTCTCTTATTGATTGTATTCATCTTCTTTATCAACAATATGTCCATCAGTGGCTATGAAAGGAATTTCTTCTTTGTTAATATTAGATGCACATTTATCACTCCCTTTTGAGGAGATATTACCTTCTCTACAATAAAAAACATTCTTCTTGGAATACTTTCCTCTTTTGTGTCTATATGACTTGCTTCTATTTTCATGTTCTTCTTCATCATCATTTTCCTCACATTTTGCATATGGCCATTTAGCATCAAAATGATAAATTTTACAATAATTAAAAAATTTGAGTGGAATATTGGCTTGGTATTTTCAAAATATTCTTTTCAGCGTTCTCACAAATCATGACTCTTCTACATCTTATTCATTTATGGAAGTATTATTGGTTTTACATTCTTCTCTCTTCTTTGAAACTTTAAAAGTTACTTCCTTGAGAGTTTACTTTCCATTTTCTATTATGATTTCATATGTAGTGAAAATCCCATGTAGCTCATCCATCTTCATATTTTCCATATCCTTTATTTCTTCAATAAATAATATATTTGCATCAAATCTTAAGGGGATAGATCTTAGCACCATAAATAAAATCATTGATTCCTCAAATTCTTCACCAAGTCCTTAGAAAGTACTGATAATCTCATCCACAGTAAGGAAGTAGACTACAATATATTCTTTATCATTCATATTCAAACTTTTGAACTATCTTCTTTGGGTTTGAATTTTTTCTCTCTTCACTTTTTCATCTCCTTCATGATTATTTTGAAGTTTTTCCCAAGTTTCCTTTTGATATTCACATGCATTACTTTGACAAACTCTTATTCAGATAGGCCATAGAAGATGAAATTCATGACCTTTCATTATTTATACGAGCCTTCTTACCATATTGAATAGATAGAGAAGTTGTTATAGCTTTATAACCATCCATTATATATGTCCAAATGCTAATAAAAATGTACATTATATAAGAACTCATCCTTACCCTTAAGAATGCATAATTTGTTCCATCGAATAATGGAGCTTTGGTTGTGAATGAACCTTCATGATTGATCATGGTCCCTCTAAGATCTCCCCTCTATTGGTTCGACTACATTTGAAGGAACTTACTTTGATACTAATTATTGGATTCACACTTATACTAACCTAGGGTCAGGGGGTGTGCACGAATCAATATAATAAAATTTCTATCTTATTTAAATAGTCATGAATCCTAATCAAATAATCTCACATACCAAAAACAAGATATGAATGAAAATATCTTTATAACAAATCATTATAGCCACAAACATACTGATACAAACTTTGTAGGAACCAAACTACAAAACATTGATCCCACCTACTAAGATATTTGTATGCACAAACTTATAAGACAAACCAATCCCTTTTATTGCAAGATTTGTATGTACCAACCTGTAGGAGACACCAATCCCTTTTATTGAAATATTTGTAGGCACCAACCTATAGGAGACACTAATTCATTTCATTGCAAAATTTGTAGGGACCAACCTAGATATGACACACCAATCCCCTTTTCTCCAAGGTTTTTATGCACCAAACGTAAAGAGACACTAATCCCATTTTTTTCAAGATTTGTATGCACCAATCTATAGGAGACACCAATCCCATTTGATGCAATATTTGTAGGAATAAACATATAAGAGCTACCAATTCCATCTGTTGCAACTATTGTAGGAACCAAAATAGAGGAGACATCAATTCCCAAAGCTGCAAATAGTCATAGGCACCAACCTACTTCATTGAGTATACTTGCTACTTCTACCTTCACCAGGTTTGTTAGTTGCTTATGCCTTCACTAGGTTTATTAGTTGCTTCTACCTTCGCCAAATTTTTTTTACTTCTTTTGCCTTCACCGTTATTGCTTGTTTCTTCTACATTCACTATTTCTACTAAATACTTCTACCTTCACCAATTATGTTAACTTATTCTTGCTTCACCATGTCTACTTCCCCCAAAATGTGTTGTTCTTGGCTACTTCTCAAGAAAATACTTGTTCAAAATTTCATGTATCCAGTTTTGAAAATTTTATTTTGAAAATACCTAAGGCACATGTGTATGTATTATTGGATATTTGAAACTTTCATAATATGAAAAGACCCTAAAAATAAATTGTAGGAAAAATTCCAAGCTAACCTATTTGAAGCTGATTTTAAGACTAGTAGGAACTGTAACTTCCACATGACATATCTCTAAAATTATAGTTAACAAAAGTCTCAAATTTCTACCACAAGTATCTAATGATCTATTATTTGTCTCCTATATATTTCAAAGTCTAAATCATCTTAGAAAAATGATTATAGCAAAAATTCTAAGCTCGCCTTCTTGAAGCATATTTCTAGAGCATTTAGGAGCCCTAACTTCCTTATAACATATCTCCCAAATTATAACGAACAAAGGTTTGAAATTTGAACCATAGGTATCTAGTTATCTCTTCTCTATCTCCTCCATATTTCATAGTATGAAATATATCAAAATTTTCAAGATAATATGTTTGAAGCATATTTCAGAAGCATTCAAGTAATGTCACTTCCTTAGAGAGCATCCTTGAAATTGTAGTGAAAAAGTGTCTAAAATTTCTACCACAGGTACCTAGAAATATCCTCTTTATCTCCTCTATATTTAACACTCTGAAACATGAAAAAAATAATGTTATATAAAAAATCCTAGGCTACCCTTTATGAAGCATTTTTCAAGAACATTCAGGAACCCTAGGTTCCTCAAAGAGTATCTTTGCAATTATAGTGAACTGGTGTCTAAAATTTGTACTATAGACACATGAAGGTCTCATCTCCATGTCTTCCATGTTTCATCATATGAAACATCCTAAAAGAAAATTTATAGAGAAAATTGTTTGAGATTGAAAAGCAAGTAGAGGGATGATACAATTATGAGATTATTTTTAAAACCATTATACTTTATTTTTACATTTACTATGATAAATATATTTTAATTTAAACTAAATGCCCGAAACTAAACAATACACATGAGATTGTAACTTACATTTATTCCATTAAAGGATAAAATATTACATGGAAAATGGTTAAAATAGAAAGTAATGAGATGATATAACTTCAATCTATGTTTTTTATTATCTATACACCACTTATGTTTTTTTTATATGATTTACAAGAAGAATTCAAATATATATATATATATATATAAGGGGGGAATTTGAACTGGTGACATTTTAGCAAGGAGTAACTTAACAATGCACCCATTCACCATCAATTCAAAGCCCCATAAATATATTTATTATAATTTATATGATTCACAAGAAGAATTCAATTTTTTTTACATATGCCTATAATAAGTAATGTGACATAATTTCATGATGCTAACATAGTCTAGCGATTTAATAAATTCAATGCTCATATGGATAAATAATGTACAGATGTGGATGAGGTGGAAGAAATAAGAGCTATCCTATTTACTAAAAAATAATACCACATTTTAAAATAAAATAGACAATAATATTATGTTGTAAATTCATGTAATTATGAAAGAGAAAAATATAACTGAATTTTGGATTTATGCAAAATATGGAAACCTAATATTGTTAGAATGTGTTTATATTATGGAGAGTAATAATGAGTACATCAAAAAATATAAAAGCTAATCTTATTAACACATTCTTTTTTATATTCATGTGATTTTTTTATAATTACATAGGTTTAAGAAAACCACACCTATATATATCATAAGTTAACAAGTTTATCAAGGTTAACATATTAGGAGCATTCAAACAAAGTATACTATGTATTATAGCTTTTCAAAACACCACAAGTTTAATTGTCTTGATTTTGATTTTAATAACATGTAGTTTATATTTTAAAGGAGTTATGGAGAATGGATTGGTCATCAATGTGCTCTTAATGTTATTGATGCTCAACCAAAAATTCAACACTATAATCTAAGTAGCAGATCACATTTTTATCCATAATTGCAAATATTATTTTTTTAGCGATTTCACATTTGTAACCCTTGTATGTATTTCCTTTATATGAAAATAAATAAAAAACCATATTGTTATATTATTAGGGTAACATATGGTGGGTGGAGACAACAAAATTTTTGTCAATGGCCATTTGGAAATGTGTTGCATGACATCTAGCAAAGTGGTGTAGTTCTGCCCACACTACAATGTGATCACACCAATTAGAAAAGTAGCTACACATCTTCATCGTTCATGCTACAATATATTTAGAATGGATTTTTTTTTTCGAACCTCAGTAAGAGGTATGAAATATGTGGGTAGTGGGGGAGATCAATGATAAACATTAATATGTAGCTCTTGTTATCTTTTGCCTTCTAGTCACTTCTAATAAATGTGTTATATGGAAATTTGTGGGATGTAATCATATATGTCATGTACCTTCACTTACGTTCTCTTAGTAAATAATCCTTAAATATATACAT
This sequence comes from Pinus albicaulis, assembly GCA_034641835.2. Taxonomy (NCBI): domain Eukaryota; kingdom Viridiplantae; phylum Streptophyta; class Pinopsida; order Pinales; family Pinaceae; genus Pinus; species Pinus albicaulis. The sequence goes on along the minus strand of CM076582.1, from coordinate 1,079,046,218 downwards.
TAGAATCAATGTCATCTACATGAGACACTGATCCCATTTGATAAAATATTTGAAAGCACCAACCTATAGGAGACACCAATCTCCATCGCTTCAAATATTTGTAAGCATCAACCTACTTCATTGAGTTTGATTGCCACTCCTACCTTCACATAGTTATTTTTTTTCTTCTTCCTTCACTAGGTCTTCTTGTCGCTTCTGCCTTCACCAAATTTTTTAGCTACTTCTTCGTTCACCAAGTCTGCTTCTCCCAAAAATTTTCACTTTTTTCCTCTTCTCAACAACATGAACTTGTACAACATGCCACATATCTAATTTTACAAATATGATTCTCAATTTCTTATCTGAGGCATCTTTGCATGTTTCGTTAGACCTCTAAAATTGTCAAAGTATGAAGTGCAACATCCATGGGGTGAAAAATTCATGTAATAAAGTTAATAACTTAATAAAGGAAAAATAAAACCAAGGTCACAGGACATGTATTCAAAGCTGAATGTTGGGAAAAACATCCTAGTGGTTGTTCAATTTCGTTTATCATTATAACAACCCTGGTAAATTTTTATGTAATAAAGTTAATAAAGGAAAAAGAAGACCATGGTCATGGGACATGTATTCCAAGATGAATGTTGGGAAAAAAATCCTACTGTGGGTGTTCATTTGGTTTATTATGGCTAAGGAAATTGGAAAAGGAAATTAAAAAGTATTTGGAAAGGCATGGGGCATTAACTGGCATTTTATTTATTAAAATAAAGGAAATTAGGAGAAAAGGAAGGTGAAAGGTCACAAGTTTCACGTGAGGAGGAAAATGAATGAAAATAATGGAAAATTGAAGAAATTATAGGCCTCATTGGTAAAAAGGCTTCTGAGGATTAGTTGAGATATTTTTGTTAGTGTTAGCTTTTGTTAGTTTAAAATTTAGCTAGTTCAGTTTTGTAACTCGCTCTACTCTCTCTTTCTCATACTCTTGGAAAATTGGAGTTTCCTTGGGAGCACTCTTCGAGGAGTGTGGCATACTTTGGATTTGGAGCAAGAAGGAAAAGGAAAATAAAGAAAGTGCAAGAGGACAACAGAATCAACAACTACAATGGGTTTTTCTTGCAGGTTTCAAGTTGCATGTATGGTTTCCTTGTTAGTTTTGGCATGCATGGAACATGCATATGGTTTCTTGGTTATGATCTATCATTGGCATGGAGTATTTCCTGGATTGACAGTGGTTTTTCTTAGCCTTGTCATTTCCTGGATAACCATGGTGTTGTGGTTTTACATTTGTTTCTTGTTGGTGCTCATGTTCCTTATGGTTGTGGGTTGAGTTACTAGTTCTTGGAGCCTTGGTTGGAAAAACGCTATGGAAACCATGTAACAACTTGGGTTGAGTTACTAGTCCTAGATATCTTGGTAAGAGAAACACTCTAGAAGCCATGTAACATCTTGGGTTGAGTTACTAGTCCTGGAAGCCTTGGTTGGAAAAACACTCTGGAGCCCTTGGTGGTTTGAGTTACTAGTCCTAAGAACCATGGTCGGAAAAACTCTCTAGAGCACGACGATAATTATGGGTTGAGTTACTAGTGCTGGAAGCCTTGGTTGGAAAAACACTCCGGAGGCTAGTGACAACTGTGGGTTGAGTTACTAGTCCTAGAAGTCTGGTTAGAACAAACACTCTGGAGCCCTAGATAATTTTGGTAGAGACTAATCTGGTGATGGTTAGTGGTGTCTGACCATGAGGTGGAATCCCTGGTTGAGGGTTGAGGTGGTTTTGGATCTGGAAGGCCTAGTTTGGTTTCGTTTTATTTGTTTCATGAGATCCCACATTCATGCTTGGAATATGGCACAGGGGTGATTGGTTGAAAGAAAGATTTGGTTCAACCCAATATATGGTCGAGTGGTTCATGGAAGTCCCTGAATTGGTTAGCTTATGAATTTATTAATAATTTCTCCTTCTCCTTGGTATTTCATGTGTAAATGTACTCGTTCATATGTGGTTTTTATGACTGTTATATCATTTTTATTTCTGTTGGTTATATGTTGGTTATGAGTATGTTTTATGAGAGACTTGATGTATGTATCTTATCATGTTTTGATTAGTAAATGAATGAGAAATGAATATATGACCTAATAGATAATGCAACTATTGTGATAAGGAATCAATGTTTCTTTACGAATCTTAGATAAGTATGAGACCCCTATGCTCAAATTTGTTGTTATGACTAGTAGATTACATAATTGTGACATGTTTAACGAAATGTTTGTCATGGATAGCAGGGGTTAGATCAAGTAGTTGCACCAATGATTTCATTATTAACTTTATTCCATTTTTGTTTATCATTTCTGAAGGTTTCATGAAGGTTTGGGCAGTGGCTTGAGACCTAGCCCTAGAAAACTTGTAAAACCCTCCTCCCACATTTACCCAAGCTACTCGGTCCATTGGGGTAAACATGTGTCGAGAGGATACTATGATTTGATTCAAATCCCCATGTACACTTAAGGAAGTGTAACCGACAAAAAAAAACCAAATTGATCTTCCATACATGCTACAAAACCTCAAGGATGCCAACCAACCTTTCCAGGTGACCATCCCTTGAGGAAACATAACTTTTCACTCATCTAACACCCCAGTTTTTTCCTTTAAAAGCCATGCACGCGAATTCAGGCCTCTAGTCACTCCCAAAACAAGGGAAAACCAACAAATGCAGACTTTTTTAGCTAGTTTTGTGTCAGCGAGCTTGGATTCTATACCACCTTTTCAGGGCCAAGATTAAGGCCACTTCCCAGAACTTCATGAAAAATTCAAGAATGATAAATAACACTAAGAAAAAGGTACTAATGAAAACATTTGATCAATGAATTGACTGGACCCCTACTACCCATGACAAGCATTTCATCAAACATGTCACAATTTGCATTCTACAGATCATTTTTATGGGCAATGTTACCCTAAGGTCTTGGGTTGATAAACCTTCACAAATCAGGGGCATGTCATCACAAGAAGGACTCAATTAACCAACTTCTATGCTTTAAACTAGAAACTAAAGGTTGCATACCTTACCCATTTGTCCTTCGGTTGTAGTAGATCTCGTGGGATTCAAACCCCCTGCAACTCTTTGTGCTCTAGAACCTACAAACCAGCAAAGAACAAGCACAGAAACCTAGTTTTACATCATATATATGTTCTATATGTTAGTGAAATTCATGCATAATCTCATAAAAATAACAATAAATGAACTGTTTAAGATCATTACACATGTATAAGAGATAAATGACACGTGAACATCAGGAACAAGATGACACTTCTTTTATTGATAACATGTACAGTAAACAAATATGGAGAGATCACCTGAAATCTGCCACGGCCTTGAGCATACCATCCTTTGGATCTGTCCAGCCCTAGCCTCACAATACTTCTTCCAAGAATAATGCACAATGGATGTCACATTAGATGAGTGAGTATCTTAAGGAAACAAGGGTTTCCTGAAAATCTAGGAAGTGCAGGAGGCACAGGGGAAATATCAAACTTGGATAGGGCTCTAATAGAGAATATTATCTATAATTATCTCTCTTCCTCCCTTAGGCCATTCCATTGAGGGGTTTTTATACTCCCTCAAATTATTTTTTTCAGGTGGGGAACAGTTAGGCCACGGGTTGGGGTAGTTAAGTTATATGAACAACTGTAAACCCTGCCTCAAAAGTAGGGAAATTATATATTTTTTAATGTTTAAAATAGCATACACAGTTCTCTATGTATGGACTTGCATGTATATGTGGAAAAGTTTGGGCAGATTCACGTATGGGTTTTGAGAAAATGTTTTTTGAGAAACATGACCAAGTCTGAATGGAAGGGGTGCCCAAGACCAATGCATAAGTCAACAAGTATAAAATGGTGATAAATGATGCTATAACAGATGCCCCCTAATATATGAGGTCATAAGGGGTACATGATGGCCAAAATGTATTATGTGCATAGAAAGAACCTTGCGAGGACTAGAGAGGACTTCACCAAATTTTAGCTTGCCAAAAAACTAGTGATAGAGATCAGAAATATAACTCATGTCTGAGGCGGGCATACCCATGCTCAGTGAAATAAAAGCATGTCCACATATGAAGTATGGAGCGAATTCAATATGTATACAAGTATAGCTGAAATGTAAAGTACATAGTGAATCATCTTATCACTGCCCAGAAGTATAAGTCACAATCACATGTCCAAGTATCACATATAAAAAACCATCAATGATGCTGCAAAGATATCTGATCACTGAAGTCACAACTGAATCTCCAAGTACCAAATCATAAGTGGTAGAACAAATGGTACAACACGCAACTCAGGAACCAACATATAAGATGTTGCTTTGATGAAACTGCAACATATAAGGGTGGATGGTGTCACTAGAAAAAAACTGAAGGACCTATCAAAGTGAACCAAAGCATGCTGATGCAACCCGAGGTCTTCACTGACCACTATGGTAAAAATATTCATAATGGGAATAAATAAGCTGATGTCATGTTAGGTCCCTATATTAATAGTGTAGTCCTTTATTATGTTAGTGTAGCTCCCCTTATTGTTATTGTTGTACCCCTGTAACCTCGATATTATTATTGTTAGGTCGGCTAGGATTACATTGTGGCCCCATGGACTCCTATATATAGAAAGGAGGTTTTGTTTTTTGTATCATCCAAGAATTATTCATTTATGTAATGTATTGGAGGTTTCCCCCTTGAAGTGGCTTATTTATAAGGTGTTGATCTCTCTTTTCTTCTATTTTTGGAGTTGGTTTCATAACATTTGGTATTAGAGCTTTGGATTCTAGGGTTTTGCTGCTCCAAACAAGTCATCGTGGCATTTGGGCTATAAATTTTGTTCTACGAAGGTTCAGAAGCTGAAAGTTTTAGAGTATGAAGCTGACATCCTGGGGAACATCATCACAAAATTTCAGTGCTTGTTTCGCAATATTTTCGGAGATATGATTTGTGGATGTTAGGGCGTTTTTCAGGCTCTTAAATTTAACCTAAAAAGGTCTTTGAGGAATTTTCGCTATAAATTTTTTTATACGAAGGTTCAGAAGTTGAAATGTTTAGAGTGCTAAGAAAAAATCATGAGGAACATCGTTGAAAAATTTCAGAGCTTGGTTCACAATATTTCAAAGATATGATATGTGGAAGTTAGGGCTTTTTACAGGCTCCTCAATTTAACCTAAACAAGTCATTGCGGAATGTTCTCTATAAATTTGTTTATAAGAGGGTTCAGAAGCTGAAATTTTCATAGAGCGGTGTTGAAAGCTTGATGAACCTCCTGTAAAAATTTCAGATCTTGGTTCACAATATTTTTGGAGATATGATCTGTGGAAGTTAGGATTGTTTTAGGCTCCCGAATTTCATCTCAAAGAGGTGACCGTGAGAAAAACATCATAACTCTCTCTCTGAGCATAGGATTGGGATTCTATAAAAAGTGGTCACAAGTACACAGATTGTAGGTTTTTTTATATCAATTTCAGGGCTGAAAGAGGAAACAGAGACACGTGGCAAGTCGTACAAGTTCGCTCTATTGAACTAGTCCATAATTAGGTCATCGTAGGAGATTGGGCATAACTTTGTTTTCAATAATCCAAATTAGGTCAGACCTATGGCATTCAAAAGAAGATTTAGAGGGCTACTTCAAGGCCAAATTTCAAATATTGAAGATACGAAATCACATAGATAATTCAGTTTCAATATCGAGCTCCTCAAAATCAAGAAAAAGGTGTCTATTTTTTTTCAAATTGCATAAGTCTTGTTTGAAAAATTAGTTCTAGGTTATTCCAAAGGCCTATTGAGCATAGAAATCAGTATTGGGTTCTAAAATTCCTCCTAAAAATAATTCAACACCCATTAAGCCTTCAGAAGGCTCTATTATGATTCATGAAGAAGAAGAAATGCAACATGAGATATCATAATTCCAAGATCAAGTGCACCAAATTTCACTATCGCAAAGAGCAACACAACATGACATGGAAGTTTTGAAGAAAGGCGTGGAAACTAAGTTGGATGGTTTTAAGGATAAAATAAAAGCTAATATGGATGATAAAGTAGTGGAAAATCACATCGACCATCAACAAAAAGTTCTCCAACTCTCAAAGGATAACCTAACTTTGGTGCAGAATGAAATGAAACAACAAGAAGATCAACATCACATCGAAATAATTTCTAAAGCAGTCACAGAAACAAGAACTCAAAAAGTAAGATCAATTTTAAAGTATCTCAACAAGTGGAAGAACTTTCCTGTAGAAGATTCCACATGGGAGGATGAGAATTTTATATAGAAGCATCAAGAAATAATCAAGCGTTGAGGACAACACTTGTTTGAAGGAGAGGGGCATGTTAGGTCCCTATATTACTAGTGTAGTCCCTTATTATGTTAGTGTAGCCCCCCTTATTGTTATTGTTGTACCCCTGTAACCCCCATATTATTATGATTGTGCCCTTACATTATTATTGTTAGGTTGGCTAGGATTACATTGTGGCCCCACTAGGAATACATTGTGGCCCCATGGAATCATATATATAGAAAGGAGGTTTTGTTATTTGTATCATCCAAGAATTGTTCATTTATGTAATGTATTGGAGGTTGCCCCCTTGAAGTGGCTTATTTCTAAGGCGTTGATCTCTCTTTTCTTCTATTTTTAGAGTTGGTTTCATAACAGGTTGACCATGTGAGAAATCATTTGATTACCAGTCATTGATGTATACTGTTAACAAACGTGAGACAACCCGCCGATAATGATAATGAGTTTCAAGGTGCCCCAGTACAATCTAGAAAGTGCGAATGAATGAGTTGAAGTCAAACACTTGAAAGAATATATCAATCAGGAGGCAATGATGTATCCTCACTGTCGAAAGCGAAGAGTCTACCACTGATGACTGCAAACCCTAAGGTACTGAAAAGAGGACTCTAGACCTTATTCCCAGAGCAATGAGTTGGATTCGATGGGAAAATATCTGCTGGAAGGAAGGCATTAAGGCATCCCACATCATTCCAACATGAGTGTAACCCACAGGCCAAGATTTGGAATGAACCAGACGAAGTAAAGTGAAGTAACCAACTTGAAGTACGTTCCCGACATGCACAAGATGAATCTAGTGCACGGCAGAAACCCTCTGAACCAACCAATCATGAAAGCTAACAAAGAGGCGAGATATGCACCGATAGGGTCAAATGGAAATCAAGGTACTGCACGAATCCCAGGTGTGATAATGTAAGCTGAAGTCAAAGACAAGGGAAACCAATCAGTCAAAGACCCATGATGTTGATCAAATGATGAGCACAAGGTCACCTATCAATGATGTAAATAGGGCCAAGGTGTGGCTCCAGGTTTTCTCTTAGAGAAATATGTCATAGTTGATAAGAGACAAACCTGCCAGCAAGAAGTCAGTGGAGACCTTCTTAAATCGGCATGAGAAAAGGACCAAATATCTGATGTGATAGAACAAGATACTGACAATATCGGGAAGGGCGACTGAAAAATGAGTCAAGAGACACCGCAAGATACTGACAATACTGGGAAGGGCGACTGAAAAATGAGTCAAGAGACACCGTAGAAATGCAAACTCAGGTTAACTTCCCTTGAACAAAAGCACGACTCATGTTGACTATGGCAGCAAATGATAATTTTGTATAAGTTTGTCATGCAGAAGGCATAAAAAAACCCTCCATATGATTGGAAGAGATAACCAACTGGGGGAGTACTGAATCAAAAAACAAGGTTATGGCTTCTCCTAAGTCAAAAAATAAAACCATCCCAAATGGAGAAAAGACTTAGTTTTTTGTGCTTTGTTCAAGGGTGACACAACTGACACTGTAGTTGCCATCAAGTATGGAAGTAATATCCCGTTACTGCTATTTTTCAAATATATATTTTTATTTGTATTTTTCATATTTCAATGCCTGAAAAAGAATAAAAGAATTCCTATAGTACAATGGATAGAACGCGTGTCAAGAAACAGATGCACTAGTTCCTGGGATAGGAACAATCCTATGCTCAATGCAAGGTGCTGAAAACTGGTAAGTGACACTCAGAGGAACGTTCCATCCATGCATAAAGGTGTCAAGTCACAAAAGAGGCTAAGTGATTGCATGGTTAACTTGTACAGAAAGTCATGGTCAAAATAGGGCTTAAACATGAGTCCAAATGAAGCCAGCTAAAGGCTAAGATAAACAAGTAGTCAAGATGAAATGTAGTGATACAACTCGACAACATATGAGAGCCTCTAGGGTAAATGTACATAATAAAAATAGCGAGGAAGAAGAAGAATGAAGCTTCAACACATAAGTCATGGCGGGACTAAAGAGGACTCCCGAACCTACATAAATTGCAGCATGGGAGACAAATGATAGCGAGGAACTAACTAGGAAGCCCATGTAAAGGATGGCTCTGCCACCAAGTCATGATTAAAAAATCGGCGAGTGAAATGGGTTAAGTAATCATGACAAGATGGGATCGACCCTATTGCAAGTGATCAGAATGGAGGCTAGTATGCAAAAATTCAATGGAAAGTGAACTCCCTAACCTATATGCCAGTTTGGAATCAAATACCTGCCATGAAAGGTCAGCGATCATGGATCCAAAGGAAAACTAGGAATATCTCAAATTCAACAAAATGTACCTGAAAAATACTTTTCCCAATGCTTAAGAGCCAAAAGGTTAAATAGCCTTAATCAAATTAAAAAAATAAGCACAAACAAAATTTGTGAAAAAATTTCAAATTATGGGCATAAATAGACAGTTTGACTCACATTTTGATCATTTTTACATTGTAGAAGTGGAGAAAAATATCTGGGGCAAAAAATCCTCTTCTCAAATACAGAGCAACTGGCCACAAAATCACTTCAAATCAATCAGGTAAACCTTAGACTCATCCTGTTCATCAATTTTGTTCCTGTTTTAAGCAAAATTTTGGATTTTTGACTGTAGGAAAGATATTTTATTTGAAACCCTATGTGCATACGCAGGTACGTGAGGAGGAACCTGCGTATGATACGTGACTGTGTACAAGCAAGGTCGCGGATGCGTAGAGTGAAAATAAAAAACTTGTATCTAATTAGTTAATTGATGATTTTTCCCAAGATGTTGATCAGTTGGAGAGAACATGAGCATAGTGCAATTGATAATGAGGTGATGGAAGACCAAACATCCGTAGATATTCTTTAGAATTTCAGTTTGCTCAAATTTTTCAAAATGTCGAATATGAAAAGCAATGTTCGTTTGCTTCAAATTTTGGTTAATCATTGGGAACCATAAGAAGATTTCTTCATAATTGATCAGATTCCACTACGAATAGAGGTGGAAGAAATATACTTTATTACTGGAATCTCTCGGAGGGGAGACCCAATAGATTTTCATGGAAAGCTTGTTGGAGGGCTTAACATGGAAGATTATGTCCAAGTCTATTACGTAGACGATGCAAAGAAGGTGGGAACTCAGATCCCATCATAGATATGAAGGATTTGTACATGAAGATCCTTCTCTTTACCACTGGCAGAGTAGGAGGATCGGCTTCTCTACATCAGGCTTCACGTACACACATAAGCATAGCAATGGAATGTTTGATTCATCTTTTTGATTAGTGCACAACCTTGCTGAGCAATATGAAAAAATAATTGAATGCAATCCTGAAGACAAAGACTAAACACTTTGGATATGGTACAATATTGTTGACATTATTCTTCGAGAGGTTCCCAGGGCTTCGACCCAAGGTCATCTCTACTATCAGCAGCCCTAGAGATCCAAGAACCACCTGGGATGATGAATTCTTCCAATGGTGGGAAGAAAAAGTCATCGTAGTGGAAAATTATCCCTATACTGGGATGGACTTTCGTGTAAATCCTAATATAGTCCTTCCACCCGGCGCAGCATGGGGGGCAATTTGTAAGATTGCATTTTTTTATTATACGACTTTTTTGATTTTTTTTTTTAATTTATATGAAAAATGATTTTTTTTTTGATAGGACAAAATGACTCATAAAATTTGAATGATCATGATGCAGACATGGGACCAGTTAGGCCAGAGGGGTACCCAAGGCACAAGCGTCGTAAAGGTGAGGTGGATGCTGAAGACCTTGGAAGGACCCTCCATGTAGTACAGAGAAACTTGGAGAGTTTGAATCACCAAGTGCTTATGACTGCTATAGAGGACCTACCAGAGCTTATCCAGAGGCGGGTGGTAGGGGTACCATGAGACTAGGTGTGGTTATTTTGCTGCGTAGAGACATCCATTGTGTTCTATAGGAACACAAATGTTGGGCAGGGACCTTAGGAGTATATTATAGATGTGATCGGATGACTGTAATATTTTTTGATGATAGACATGATTGGGCATAAGCCCCAATTTTTTAGGACATGATGGTCCAGATTTTGTATATTTTTGAACACTCTGATCCATATATATATACATAACGATTTTATATGATGTGATGTATCAAATGTATAATAATGAATGATGTTTTTGATATATTTTTTAAAGTATTGAATGATTAATATGCCAATCAAGTGCTTTATTAGCTATTGAGTCTGCCAACCAATTATTAGATCGAGGAATATGAATGAACGTTATAAATTGAAATGATCGTTGTAACAATCGTACCCTCAAAAACAACCGATGCAAAAATGGGTCTCTGACACGATAGGTGTTGTTTAACTACGAAACCATCAGCTGTGAATCCAAGTAAACTACTAATGAATCAACACCCAAAGATATTTCTTCCGAGAGTAGGTTGACCACTGTAGTGTATTCTGCTACATTGTTCGAAGCAGGACCAATGCAGACACCTCTTGAAACTAACAACTGACCGGATGGATAATGGATTACCCAAGCTGCGGAAGCCAAGTTATGAGTATGTCTACTAGCACCATCGATGAAACCAAAGTGAATCATTTCATTCAATATTACTTACCAAAGAAGATCAAATTCATCAAAACCACACCAAAAATTGAAACACAAATATATACAAAAATACAATATATACAAAAAAGCAAGTGCTAGGCCTAAGCCTAAGCATAATAATTTTTCAAATAGAGCCCATTTCTGGGATCCTCCAACTCGTTCCCATCAAAGTCAATCAAGGCATAAGCTCCTTTCTTTGGGACCTTTTTGACGATAAAGGGGCCATACCACATAGATTTGAACTTGCCTGCCCCCAAGGCATCCTTCTCTTAGGCATAAACCAAGACAAGGTAACCTTCAGAGAAAACCCTAGGTTTGACCACCTTATCATACTAACCTTTACCCATTTCTTATGTGCCTCATTCATCGTAGCTTCATCTCGATGCTTCTCATCGAGATGTTCTAGATGGAGAAGGCGTTCTTTGAGACTGGAAGTGTCAGGAAGAAGTTCAATAGCTAAATTAAGGGAAGGAATTTCACATTCGATAGGAAATATAGATTCCAACCCATAAGCCAGTTGAAATGGAGTGAAACCGGTTGTAGTTTTCATCGAAATCCGGTATGCCCAAAGTGCAGGATACAACATGATATGGCAATTGGATATAGCTTTACCAATTGGCCGTTGAAGAATTGTCTTCAAGGATTTGTTAACAGCTTCAACTTGCCCATTGGCCTAAGGATAATAAGGAGATGAATGTTGTAGCAAGCCCATATAACACTAGTACATTTGGCGAAAATTCCAACACTTTAGTTCCGACACTTTAGTTCCAACACTTTTGACCAAATGTCGAAAATTTCCCCAAATTTTATCAATTTTTCAAATCTCGCGCACAACTATTTCTATACCAACATTTGGAGACAAGTGTTAGTATTGCGACACTTAGAGGTAAATGTCGGTCTTGCTACGTTTGGAGAAAAGCGTCGGAATTGCGACAGATTGGAGGAAAGTGTCGGTCTTTCGACACTTAGAGCTAAGTGTCGCTATTGCGACATTTGGAGCAAAGCTTCGGAATTGCGATGGATTGGAGGAAAGAGTCGGTCTTGTGATGCTTTCCTCCAATCCATCGCAATTCTGACGCTTTGCTCCAAACGTCGCAATAGCAACACTTAGCTCTAACTGTCGTTATTGTGACGTTTGGAGCAAAGTGTTGAAATTGCAACAGATTGGAGGAATGTGTTAGTTTTGCGACACTTTCCTCCAATCCGTCGCAATTCCGACGCTTTGCTTCAAACATCGCAATAGCGACACTTAGCTCTAGTTACCATGTTCCATACGAAAAGCTAAGAAACCAGCTATGCGATTGATCTAGTAAAGGCAAAGTTAGTTTCTCATTTTATATCGTGGGTTAATCGCTTCTGTGAACAATTTTTGGTCAAAGGTTCTTTATAAAATGAACAGTTATTTATAAAATATGAGTGAGTGGATAGGGGTAAAACACCTAGCAAGATCACGAAGCTTTCGCCATCGTAGTATAGTTATATGTAGCTCATAGGATTCTTCATTGTTATGGAGATTGTATAGTTTAATTACTCCTGAAAGCATAAAGCATCATCCAAATTGAAGAAAATTGGCACAGTGGATCTCCAGAAAACCCGATGAAAAACAAACAAGGCAACTGGCTTTTGCAACTCCAAAAATTAGGCTGAACTCTATATGTTGGTTTTACATCAAACACAAATTTAAGTGTCGTCTTTCATTTTTAGTAGTAAATTAATAGATCACCTAAATCGAATCAGATGGAAATTTTCTTGTCAACATCCAAGCAGTTGAAATAGAGATCCAAATATGTAAGAATCGGTAGCTTCCTAGATCTATAGAAATAAGTGCTCAAATTTTGTTATTTGAGTGATAGAGATTTGTAAACTATTTCGATAATATAATGTCAATGAACAAGCTATTAGAGTGATAGAGATTTGTAAATTGTTTCCATAATGCAATGTCAATGAACAAGCTGTTAGGTACGGGGAAAAGGACCCATTAATTGATTTTAGCCTTCCGTGCATTAGTGAAACTTGAGGGAGTAACAAGATCTGGGAAGGAAAGTTTCTAAGAAAAATGGTTTATAAGAGTGAGATTCATTCCATCCCTTACAATTTTCAGGGCACAAAAATCCATAGTTTTGTAGAAAATATATCCCTCACACAACATATTCAATATTTGTAGATAATGAATCACATTGCATATGAATTAATCAAAATAAATATCCCTTTTTTTGACAAATAAGTTGCATTAAAGACAAAAAAAAACCTAAGATAAAAATAGCTTAATGGATTGACCTAGTGAAGAACCAATCCTCTTTGGTAAGATCGTCTTTTTCTTTCAAAATTTTTAAGAAATGTTAACCATCGAAATTTGATAAGTTGTGACCGCACGGGTGCCCTGTGCATGTTCATGCGGCCTGTTTGCCGTTGCTCCCTTATGCCTTCGTTCGGTCGTGCACGCCGTGTGAGGGCGCCCGCCCAAACGTGTTTGGGTCAGGTCATTTCATTTGAGGGCAGTCATATCAAATTTGCTAAGTTGTGACTGCACGGGTGCCTTGTGCATGTTCGTGTGACCCGTTTTCCATTTGATCCCTTGTGCCTTCATTTGGTAGCTCGCCGTGTCGTTTCGTTTGAGGGTGCCCACCCAAACCCATTCGGGTATGGTTGTTTCATTTAAGGGCACCCACCGAAACCCATTCGGGTAGGGTCATTTTGTAGAAATTTGAATAATTTGCTGAGTTATTCACCGATATTATCCTGATTACACACTATTTAAGCTTCATGCATAATACATAACCTCTTCTACAATTGATCATCAATATGCGGAAATAGAAACAGTCGCATGCGCCCATAAACAAAATAATCAAACACACATCTGACACAGTATGTAATGGGGAAAGCAATAGCTGAAAACCCCCAAATATCTGTATATTATAATGATAGAGAACATGTAACAATACATAGCACAAAGCTCTCATAGCTCTCAGCACTATCTCCAAAAGTTACACACAAACTAGTATAGAAAGTGAACAAGTCACAGGTTCAAATCTCCTCCACAAGTCTGCCTGCCTCTACTGCGCAATCCAAGTTGATTAATGATGAGATCCAAGTTTGAATCCCACTAGCTCCAACTGCGCAATCCTCATTGGAAATCTCTATCAATGTGTGTGCAAATCTCATGCAATACAGGTCGCTAAATCGAGGACACAATCACACCCTTTTCACCCACTCTCTAATAAAGTATTCCCATCAACTCGTCTAAGGCAGAGCAATAACTATGTGTGTTCTTTAGTTGATTTATGAGTTAATAATTAGTGAATTAATTAATAATTAATTCATACCACTCATCACTAGTGTATTTTTCAGTTAGACTAAATACAACTAGTTCAACTAAGTTAAACCGAACACAACTCCACCAACTGTCTCATCAACTCCACCAAACTCTGCCACATGAGTTCTTACTGAAGTCAACCATGCAATAGCTCAACTAACCCTTAGGAAAAGTGTATTTCCTTCTGTCAGCTGCATGTGCCACATCCAAGCATCAAACTAAAGTGCTCCAAGAGGATAAGATAATGTTTATAGTCTAAATATTATTAAGGGTTAATAATATTTGACTGTTCTATTTTTAGCCCGGCAGTCTAAAAATAGAAACCGCCTAATGTCTAAAAATAGAGGTCCATCTATTTTTACCAACTCGACCAATCATCCATAAATAGCATCCTGCAACTCATAGACCATGATCCATATGTCTAAAAATAGACATAGTCTAAAAATAGACTTTGCGACAAAAATCACCTATGTGGCCCCCACCTAGTTTAGGTGATCACTTTCCAACTAGGATCAGGAAAGATGTTTTAGGATGCCTCCTTCACTGTTTCTTGTTGCAATATTCAACACTCCCTCTCAACAAGAAAGGACTGTCTTTGCATGCGACATGCAACTCCATGCATTCGCCCTGCAACCTTCACAAGCGCCATGCAACTCCATGCATGCGACATGCAACTCCATGCATCCTTTGCATGCGCCATGCAAACTCATGCATGCACCATGCAACTCCATGCATGCACCATGCACCCTTTGCATGCAATATCTCCAAAACAGAAAGGCCTCCAAACAACTCAATCAGTCTGATGCGCCATGCAACTCCATGCATCTATCATTAAAGTCTTCGACTTCTGCTGGTACCAACTGCACATGTCATCAGGAACCACTGCGCTGTTGAACTCTTGCACCCATGCACTTTGCACTTGTTGTCAACTCTGAACCGCGCTCTAGTATCTGACACTGTCACTTTGATCTGCCTGCATCAATCCAACTGATCATGCTACTGCTACGCTATGGGCACCTCGTAGCCAGATTAAATTCATGAGATCCACACCATCTCAATGAATCCTGCCCAAAAATCTCCTCTTGGGATTAATCATGCATGTCACCCCACCTCTCACCTGGTGGTATAGCTGCATGCACTCCCTCTGCCCATCTGGCACGAAATTTCTCTGCATGAGTGGTTTCTTCCACTCCATGATCCTCTTCTTGTGGCTGCTCCACATCCCGGGGTTCATTGTTACCTGCATGCAAAACTTGCTCCCTCTCAAGCATCAGTTTCATGTCTTTCTTGCACTTCCCAACAGTAGGAAGCTCCGTGGACATCCCATCTACTTCAAGTCTGTAGAGATTCTTTGCTCGAATCCCAACCTTCTTGACTTGTCCGGTTGCCTTGTGCCGAAGGAAAACTTTTCCTTCACTAAAGACAACTTCATACCCTTTATCCTCTAACATTGCGACTGAGATCAAATTCTTCTTTAAACCTGGAACATGCACTACATCTTGTAAAAGAATGAGTTTACCTGACTCCCTCTGAAAGGTTATGGTACCAATGCCGGTCGCATTGTATCATCCATTGCTGCCCAACTCAACATGCAACTGGAGATCTTTCTCCACCAAGTCAGTGAAAATATTCACATCTCCCGTCATGTGAAAGGAAGCGCCACTATCAATATACCACCCCGATCCAAATGCACTAGACACCATGCATGCGATCAATGAGAAGTCCAGCTCAAATTGCGAGGCAAGAGCCTCACCAGCTGCAGCTCCAGCAACCTGCTTGTTCTTCTTCTTCTGTGGACAATTTGTGGCGTAATGTCCATGATCGTGACAGTGAAAACACTTCACTTTGGACATGTCACGCTCTTTACCATCTGCACTAGATTGAGAAGCATTCTTCTTGCCCTTCCCCTTCCTTGATTTGGCAGCCAAAGTGAAATCTTCTTCATCATATGCCTTTGATGAAGATCCATCTCTGGTACTCCAGCTTATATCCTCTTCCACAAGATCCGACCAAAGTCGCTCCCATCTTGGCAATTTCTCCCGACCATTGACAAAATCTTGATAGGCATGCCAACTCTTCGGAAGCCCAAGGAGAGCCAAGCTCACCAATTCCTCATCATCCACACTAACTCCTACACTTCCAAGCTCATCCCTGCAGTGGATAAACTTTGTCAAGTATACCGGAATAGTGTCATTCTTCTCCATCTTTATTTTCCCGAGTTTATCTTTGAGCGCCAACTTCCTTTGGTCGCTCTTGCTTTGGAATAGATCTGTCAATGCTTTCCACATCAAGTATGGAGAAGCTTTTCCATGCATGCTGGATATAATGTGATCCTTCACGCCCTCCAATAGAATCCTTCGACACCTTGATGTCTTCTTTTTCCAAGCCTCAACTTGAGCAGCATCAGTAGGCTTTGGAACTTCAGCATATATGAACTCCTTCAGCCCATTATCATCTAACACTACCTCCATCCTATCTCTCCATGCAATATAATTCGAGCTGCCTTCAAGAGCATACTCCAATCGCAATCCTTGATAAGACATTTTGACTTCAACACCAAGAAAACACTGCTGCAAATTCGAATTCCACCAGCTCAAAACTCAACCGCTTCTGATCTGTGAGAACAAATTATTTCTAGCACATAGATCGACTGTAGGGGAATTTACTGGATGTATCACCTTTCAAAGAAAGGATGGATCCAGAGGCTACCTGGCCCTTGCACAGACTCTGTCTACCGAAATAAATTGTAATCACTGTAATAGATCCGATGATCAATTTCGCTCTGATACCATGTAGAAATTTGAATAATAGCTGAATTATTCACCGAGATTATCCTGATTACACACTATTTAAGCTTCATGCATAATATATAACCTCTTCTACAATTGATCATCAATATGCGGAAATAGAAGCAGTCGCATGCGCACATTAAAACATAATCAAGCACACATATCAACACAGTATGTAATGGGGAAAGCAATAGCTGAAAACCCCCAACTATCTGTATATTATAATGATAGAGAACATGTAACAATACATAGCACAAAGCTCTCACAACTCTCAGCACTATCTCCAAAAGTTACACACAAACTAGCTCAGATCTGAACAAGTCACAGGTTCAAATCTCCTCCACTGTTTGCCTGCCTCTACTGCGCAATCCAAGATGAGAATGAATTAGATCCCAATTCGAATCCCCTTGGCTTGTACTACGCAATACTCATTGGAAATCTCCAACAATGTGTGTGCAAATCTCATGCACAAGTATAGTCACAACAGATAGCCAATCACACCCTTTCACCCACCTCTAACACTGGTCTCTACTGAACTGTCCATGCATTGCAGTTAACTGATGTGTTCTTTAGTTGATTTATGAGTTAATAATTAGTGAATTAATTAATAATTAATTCACACCACTCATCACTAGTGTATTTTTCAGTTAGACTAAATACAACTAGTTCAACTAAGTTAAACATAACACAACTCCACCAACTGTCTCATCAACTCCACCAAACTCTGCCACATGAGTTCTAACTGAAGTCAACCATGCAATAGCTCAACTAACCCATAGGAAATTCGAATTTCCTTCTGCCAGCTGCATGTGCCACATCTGTAGCTCGAACTGAAGTGCTCCAATAGGATAAGATAATGTTTATAGTCCAAATATTATTAAGGGTTAATAATATTTGATTGTTCTATTTTTAGCCTGACAGTCTAAAAATAGAAACTGCCCAATGTATAAAAATAGAGGTCCATCTATTTTCACCAACATGACCAATCATCCATAAATAGCATCCTGTAACTCATAGACCATGATCCATATGTCTAAAAATAGACATAGTCTAAAAATAGACTTTGCGACAAAAATCACTTGTGTGGCCCCCACCTAGTTTAGGTGATCACTTTCCAACTAGGATTAGGAAAGATGTTTCAAGATGCCTCCTTCACTGTTTCTTGTTGCAATCTTCAACACATTTTGGTTGAGGGCACCCGCCCAAACGCGTTCGGGTCGGGTCATTTCGGTTGAGAGCACCCGCCCAAACGCGTTTGGGTCGGGTCGGTTCGGTTGAGGGCGGCTGTATCAAATTTGCTAAGTACTTGTGACTGCATGGGTGCCTTGTGCACGTTCGTGTGACCCGTTTGCTGGTTTCTCCCTTATGCCTTCGTTGGGTCATGCGCGTCGTGTCGCGCCATGTGAGGTTGCCCACCCAAACGCGTTCGGGTCGGGTCATTTCGTTTGATGGCAGCTGTATCAAATTTTCTAAGTTGTAACCACACGGGTGCCTTATGCATGTTCGTGTGGCCCATTTACCGTTTTCTCCCTTGTCCCTTCGTTCAGTTGGGCGCGTTGTGTCATTTATTTTGAGGGCATTCGCCCAAACCCATTCGGGTTGGGTCATTTCGGTTGAGAGCGCCCACCCAAACGTGTTCGGGTCGGGTCGTTTCAGTTGAGGGCGCCCACCCAAACGCATTCGGGTTGGGTCATTTTGGTTGAGGGCACCCGCCCAAACGCGTTTGGGTTTGGTCGTTTTGGTTGAGGGCGACTGTACCAAATTTGCTAAGTACTTGTGACCGCACGGGTGCCCTGTGCACGTTCGTGCGGCCCGTTTTCCGGTTGCTCCCTTATGCCTTTGTTCAGTCGTGCATGCCATGTCGCGTCATGTGAGGGCACACACCCAAATGCGTTTGGGTTAGGTTGTTTTGTTTGAGGGCGGTCGTATCAAATTTTCTAAGTTGTGACCGCATGGGTGCCTTGTGCATGTTCGTGCGGCCTGTTTGACGTTTTCTCCCTTATGCCTTTGTTCGGTAGCCTGCTGTGTCGTTTTGTTTGAGGGCGCCCGCCAAAACTCGTTCGGGTATGGTTGTTTCGTTAGAGGGTGGTCGTATCAAATTTGCTAAGTTGTGACCGCATGGGTGCCTTGTGCACGTTCATGTGGCCCGTTTTCCATTTGCTACCTTGTGCCTTCGTTCGGTAGCCCGCCGTGTCGTTTCGTTTGAGGGCACCCGCCCAAACCCGTTTGGGTAGGATCGTTTTATTTGAGGGTGCCCACTGAAACCCGTTCGGGTAGGGTCGTTATGGTTGAGGGCATCCACCCAAACGCGTTCGGGTCGGGTCATTTCGGTTGAGGGTGCCTGCCCAAATGCGTTTGGGTCAGGTTGGTTCGGTTGAGGGCGGCTGTATCAAATTTGCTAAGTACTTGTGACTACACGGGTGCCCTGTGCACGTTCGTGCGGCCCATTTTCCGGTTGCTCTCACTAGTACATTTGGCGGAAATTCTGACACTTTAGTTCTAACACTTTTGACCAAATGTCAGAAATTTCCCCAAATTTTATCAATTTTTCAAATCTCGCCCGTATCAGTTTTGCTAAGTTGTGACCACCCGGATGCCTTGTGCACGTTCGGGTGGTCCGTTTGTCATTTTCTCCCCTGTGGCATCGTTCGTCGTGTCGCATCGTGTGAGGTCACTGCCTGACCGGGCACGTTCAAGCCGGGCCGTTTTGTTCGAGGGCACCCATATCAGTTTTGCTAAGTTGTGACCACCCAAGTGCCTTGTGCACGTTCGGGCGGCCCGTTTGCCATTTACTCCCTTTCTTCATCATTTGGTTGGGTGCATTGTGTTGTGCTGTGTGAGGTCGCCTGAACGAGCGCATTCGGGTTGGGTCGTTTCGTTCGAGGGCACCTATATCAGTTTTCCTAAGTGGTGACCACCTGGGTGCCTTGTGCATGTTCGAGTGACCCATTTGTTGTTTTCTCCCTTGTGGCATTTTTTGGTCGGGCATGCCGTGTCGCGTCGTGTGAGGTCGAGGGCGCCCGTATCAATTTTGTTAAGTTGTGAACGCCCGGGTGCCTTGTGCATGTTCGGGCGGCCCGTTTTCCATTTTCTCTAGCCATGTGGCATCGTTTGGTCGGGTGCGCCGTGTTGCGCAATGTGAGGGCACCTGACCAAGCAAGTTCGGGTCGGGCCATTTCGTTCGAGGGCGCCCGTATCATTTTGCTAAGTTGTGACTGCCCGGGTGCCTTGTGCATGTTTGGGTGGCCCGTTTGCCATTTTCTCCCTTGTGGCATCGTTCAGTTGGGCGCGCAGTGTCGCACCGTGTGAGGTCGCCCAACTGGGTGCGTTTGGGTCGGGTTGGGCTGTTTCGTTTGATGGCGCCCGTATCAATTTTGCTAAGTTGTGATTGCCCGGGTGCCTTGTGCATGTTTGGGCTACCCGTTCTCCGTTTGATCCCTTGTGGCATCGTTCAGTCGGGTGTATCGTGTCGTGCCGTGTGAGGTCGCCAGACGGAGTGCGTTTGGTTTGAGTCGGGCCATTTCGTTCGAGGGTGCCCGTATAAGTTTTGCTAAGTTGTGACCGCCTGGGTGCCTTGTGCACGTTCGAGCGGTTCGTTTGTCGTTTTCTCCCTTGTGGCATCATTCGGTCGGGAGCAACATGTTGCGCCGTGTGAGGGTGCCTGACCAAGCATGTTTGAGTCACACTGTTTTGTTCGAGGGCACCCGTATCAGTTTTTCTAATTTGTGACCGCCCAGGTGCATTGTGCAAGTTCGGGTGGCCCGTTTTCCGTTTGCTCCCTTGTGGTATCGTTTGGTCATTCAACTATCCCTTTCAAGTCGGGTCAGGTCGTGCCATGTGAGGCCGCCCAAGGAAATGCGTTTGTACGGGTCGGGTCGAGTCGTGTACTGATGGAGCTCAAGGAAATGCGTTTGGGCAGGTCGGGTTGGGTCTAGTCGGGTCTTATCGTGTGAGGCCACCCAAGGAAACACATTCATACGGGTTGGGTCGGGTCATTTTATGGCGCCCAATTAGCTGGAAACAAGTTCGAGTTATAAGGTCAGGTCAGTTTGTGCCGTATTGTAAGGGCGTCCAAGGAAACACCCGGTTCGGGCGGGTCGGGTCGGGTGATCTGGTCAGGTCAGGTCGTGCCGTGTGAGGCCGCCCAAGGAAACGCATTCGAGCGTGTCGAGTTGGGTCTGGTTGAGTCGTGTAGTGTGAGGCCACCCAAGGAAATGTGTTCGTATGGGTCGGGTTGAGTTGGGTCTGGTCGAGTCGTGTCGTGTGAGGCCGCCTAAGGAAACACGTTCGTACGGGTCGGGTCGAGTTGTATCATGGAGCTCAAGGAAACGCGTTCAGGTGGGTCATGTTGGGTCTGATCGAGTCTTATCGACGTGTGAGGCCGCCGAAGGAAACACGTTCATATGAGTTGGGTCAAGTCGTGTACTGATGGCACTCAAGGAAACGCGTTCGGGCGAGTTGGGTTGGGTCTGGTCGGGTCTTGTCATGTGAGGCCGCCCAAGGAAACACGTTCATACGGGTCGGGTCGAGTCATGTGATGGCGATCAAGGAAACGCATTCGGGTGGGTCGAGTTGGGTCTGGGCAGGTCTTGTCATGTGAGGCCACCCAAGGAAACACATTCGTAGTACAGGTCGGGTCGAGTCGTGTGATGGCGCCCAATTAGCTGGAAATGAGTTCGAGTTAGATCAGGTCAGTTCATGTCGTATTGTAAGGGAGCCCAAGGAAACACGTTCGGGCGGGTCGGGTTGGGTCAGGTTGTGTTGTGTGAGGCCTTCCAAGGAAATGCGTTCGAGTGTGTCGAGTTGGGTCTGGTCGGGTCATGTCGTGTGAGGCCGCCGAAGGAAATACATTCATACGGGTCGGGTCGAGTCGTGTCGTGTGAAGCCGCCGAAGGAAACACGTTTGTTCAGGTCAGGTCAAGTCGTGTGATGGCGCCCAATTAGTTGGAAACGAGTTCAGGTTAGGTCATGAGGTTGGTTCGTGCCATATTGTAAGGGTGCCCAAGGAAATACATGGTTTTGGCGGGTTGGGTCGTTCAGGTCAAATCGTGTGAGGGAGTTCGTATAAAAAATGCTAAGTTGTGACTGCCCATGTACCTTGTGCACGTTCATGCAACCCATTTGTCGTTTTCTCCCTCATGCCTTCGATGTTCAGGCAAGTTCGATCAGGTTGGCTCATGTGATTTTGCTCAAGGAAATGCATTCGAGTCGGGTCCAGTCATGTCGTGTTGTACCGTGAGGGCGCCCAAGGAAACATGTTCGAGAGGGTCGGGTCAGGTTGGGTCATGTGAGGGTGCCCAAGCTAGAACATGTTCGACTGTGTCAGGTCGTGTCATGAGGGCGCCCAGGGAAATTACGCGTTCGGGTGGGTCGGGTCGACTCGTGTGATGCCGCCTAGGGAAACGCGTTCGAGTCGGGTCAGGTCGGGTCGTGCCATATTGTGAGGGCACCCAAGGAAACACGTTTGGGCGTGTCGGGTCGGGTCGGGTCTGGTCAGGTCGTGTCGTGTCGTGTCATGAGGCCGCCCAAGGAAACACGTTCAGGCGGGTCGGGTCGGGTTGGGTTGGGTTGTGTGAGGGTGGTCATATAAAAAATGCTAAATTGTGACCGCCTTAAAATCCAGTGCCTCCTCATAAAATCCTCTCCTTGTATAATCGACCACCATTACAAACGTTTACACCACATTTGGTTTAGACATTTAGTAGGTAGCTTGTAGGGTTCCCCTATCTCCCATCTCCATATAGAGTAATTTGGTCACATATTCTTTCTTCTATGATACTGGTTCCTCTCTCTTAAGTCCTATCTCTTGTCCTTCTTCTCTCTCCCTTTCTCTCCTTATACCTCCCTCTCTCTTCCCCAATCTCCCTCTCTCTCTCTCTCTCTCTCTCTACCCTCCAATACTCTCACTATATCACTCCCTCTATCCTTCTTTCTGCCCCCCTTCCATCTTTGTGTCACTATCTCCCTCTCTTACCCTTCTCTACCTCTCTCACTCCTCTCCCTCTCTCTCTCTCTCCATTCCTTCTCTCCCCTCTCCTTCAGTTTATCTCCATCACTCCCTTAATGTGACTCCCCTTGTCTCGCCACCTCTATCAATCTATGTCTTTATTATTCTTTCTCATATATATCTAGAGTTAATATATATCATGACATATTGGGAACTACGATTAGGTTAATTCCACCTTGTTGGCAAGGTTAAAATGGTTAATCTTCGATAGATAAAATGTATATCAAATATTTCATCAAAAAGAGGGAACCATACTCTATCTTCTAGGCTATGCCTATTAGTCGCTTGGCCTCTTCTTGCTCTCACATGAATGTAGTCTTGCTTGACTAGTATAGAAGAAGGTTTCGCATTATCAACTATTTGCTTGGGACAACTTTTAGTTGTTTCAACACTGCTACATTCTTCAAGCTTATCCTTTAAACCATCTTAGTCTTTTGTACTCTCTTCAACTTTGTAGTGCTTTCCATTCCTCTCAGTCACATATGTTTCCTTGGTCTGTTAAGGGACAAGGTCGACAACATTAGGGTGTTTTTGCAATAAACAAGGGTATTTCCAGGACACAGTCAGGTGGAGCAAGAGTATAAGAGCCAAATTTCTCATGAATGTGGGACACTCGAACTTAAGATTTTCTGGAGTAGTAATGAGGTGCAGTCTGGTTATTAAGACTTCATCAGATGGCCATTCTCTGGACTTAAATTGTGTGGCAACACTGTGGCTGAGTTTGAAATTGGAGATTGAACATACATTTGGTTTGATTGCAATAAACATTTTCATCAATAAATGTAAAGCAATGGCTAACAAATACTATAAATTAATAAATAAAGAAGACATGGAAACAAGCAACAATACTTACAATTTTTTTACATTGAGATGTAAAGAATAAGCAACTATTGTGCACAAACAGAGACTAATGAAACTATCATCTTAACCCCCAACCCCTTAAACACTAATTCCCAACCCCTAACCCATTTAACCCCTAAACCATAAAACTCTAAACCCTTAACCCCTAAACCTTAACCCCTAACCCATTTAACCCCCTAAACCCTAAACCTATAAACCCTTAACCCCTAACCCCTTAAACCCTAAACCATTAAGCTTGCCGCTAACTTGTAAGCCTAATTTAGGACCCCTAACCCATCTACCCCCCTAAAACCTAACCCCATTAGCCCCTAAAATCCTTAACTGCTAAATCCCCTAACACCCTAAACCCCTAACCCATTTAACCCCCTAAACCCTAAACCTATAACCCCTTAACCCCCTAAACCCTAAACCTATAACCCCTTAATGGTGGTGTATTCATAATCCTTCTGAATAACCAATAAAGGGTCATGGAAATTAACCAATATGTTGTCAAGTTTTATCTTATCCATCTCTGGGGTAAGCTGGTTTTCGGCTAACTCCACTTCTTTTAATCTCAATTTTTCCAATTTCTTCCTTCTCTCATATGATACCTGAGCCTTTGCCTTTTCTTCCCTTCTAATTCTGTCATAGTTTCATAGTGATGCCAGTCAACTTCTTTGGAAATCCTTCCTAGCAAACAATACTTGTGACCTGGCACCTAAATCCCCTAACCCCTAACCCCCAATCCCTAAACCCTTAACCACTAAATCATTATGATCTCCCTAACCCCAATCCCTAATCCCTTAACCACTACTAAATCATTACTCCCCTAACCCCTACATGTACCTAGATCCCCTAACCCCTAAGCCCCCAATCCATAACCCCCTAACCTACATTAACTCATTATTCTAGTCCTAACCCCTAACTGCTAAACCCTAAACCTCTAACCCATAATCTCCTATTCATCGAACCCCTAAGCCCCTAAAAACTATGCCATGAAAACCCTCCAAAAAATTCTTAAATGATGGGAATTCCTATTCAATATGCGTGAAGCTAGTCATGGAATGTGACAAGTCATCCAAGATCAATCCAAATATTTGATTTGTGCCTTAGGGAATGTGAAATAACGGGTAAGATACAATCACTGGTGAGAAAATCATTGGTTCGAAACTATGTGGGAAAAATTCCAGTCAAGCTAAGGGATGGTGTGGCCTAGGTTGGATGCGATCCCTAGGTGATTTTGACGGCTTAAAAGCCCTTGGTTCATGACTACTCAAATGACATGTTAGGCATGCAACTCATCTCAAAACTCACGTTACCTAACAAAATAAAAGTAAAGGATTAATGCATTACTTATTTATTTCCTGGGCATATGTTTAGGTATGTTGACATAAATCATTTAATTGTTCATTAGGAATAACATATAATGGTTCAATATATGGAACATTAGAACTTTAAATATGAATATTTGTATTTTCAAAATTTTGCATAGGATTAGAATATGCACTAAAAAAATTGTGTGACATATCATTATGTATATTATTATTATCATTCATACAATACAACC
The DNA here is from genome assembly GCA_034641835.2 of Pinus albicaulis. Lineage (NCBI taxonomy): Eukaryota > Viridiplantae > Streptophyta > Pinopsida > Pinales > Pinaceae > Pinus > Pinus albicaulis. The sequence continues at coordinate 1,079,020,797 of CM076582.1, read as the reverse complement.
CTCCTAGAGACAAAATCGTTGACATGGTTGAATTACCATAGGAAATGAGTGGATGTTCTCCCTAATGGAAATTCCCATTTTATGTATGGAAACATACAAATAACCTACATACTTTAGAAAATAAATTTCTACTTCCTTAACTTTTCATTTTTGTGTACAATTTAGAATTGATTAGATATAATCTTATAAATAAAATACAATGGAGAAAATTAAAACCCCTTAGAATTCTTCTTCACAAGGGTGTTTGATTTGAACATTGTTCCTAATCGAGAAACTTGGATATGATTTTTTTTCTTAAAGTTCTAATTTAAAAAGTATATTGATTTTAGAATTAAGACTATGTGAAACCAAATTTTAGATTTTATACTTATTCAATTTTTTTTTCCCACTCCGCTTGTTCCACCTATTCAAATTTTCTTAATCGACCTATTCAAATATTTTTTCCCGCTCCGCTTGTTCGACCTTTATGCCTTCTTTCCCATGATTCCATTCTTCCCTATGATGCTTGATTTTTTCCAGATTCTTGCAGAAGCATGGACGCTCTGAAACCCTAAAGCGGCCACAGTCCATTAACGGCTCGAAAGCCATAGTAGCCGGTGGAGATATTTCAAGTTTTGCCTATGTTCAGAAATCTATGGGAGATCTGAAGAGAAATCGATCATGGAAGAATGATCTCTTCTTCTGGAAGAATCAGATTGGTATTTCCCTTATTTTACCCCATTCAAATTTGCTATTTTTTCTTCTACGCTATCTTAAGTGTCAGTCTGCAAACCTGCAAGTATGGGGTAAAAAGTATTTCACCCAGTGGAGGCCTGGTAAGATAATGTATTTCACTTACAGTTGGGATTCCTATTTTCAATGGATTCAAGAGCTACACAAACCAGGATCCCAGACTATACCCCTGACAACAACAATAATTGGCCCACTAGTTTCGCTAATCCTTTGCCACGCTAAGGGCTCCTCCCATACACTAGAGGAACAACTCGAAGCTTTGATAGGTCCATGGGAAGATATGGAGCCATTATCACCCACAATTGCACCATGTTTCCTTTATTTTTTTTTATACCAATTGTTAGCACCTGATCTGGACCACAGGTTGAAAAGGGAAAAACAGGGTAACAATTAAACCACGCTCAACCTTGTAGCTAGCCCTACAAGGAAAGGAGAGGGCTCTCTCCGTGAAAAAATATTCAACTAAGTACAATAATGATCTGATATTAGGCTAGGTATAATGACGGGAAAAGGGTTTTGATGAAATGAATTTTTCAGGGATGTGTGGGACAAAATGGGACAGTATGAAACTGGGAATTAAATTAGGACACAGGGTATTTCATGGGGCAAGGTAGGCAGGAAATTTTAGAAATTAAAGTTAAATAATGATGGAATGGAGAGACTGGTGAGGAGCTGAAAAGGGCACAATAAATGGATCTTTTTCAAACAGAAGAAGAGCACTGAGTATGAATGATTTCCTAAGGTAGAGCATATAAAATGGATTCTGCCTTTCTATCTTGAAAGCATTCAAAAGAAAATGTTTATGGATGAGAGGTGAAACATAAAAATTTACATATGAAACAAAGGAGAGAAACAAATGCTAAATCTCATACCACATGGATCCCACAAATCAGAGCTACATCTCTTATTAATTCCCTGTCAAATTTGTACGATGGAGTGCAGAGCGTTCTTTTCCACACTATTCCCCTACTGCTGAGTTACGGACTGCTTTACAAATGATTTACAATTACAATAAATATACCAGATTTGTGGGAACATAGATCCACAGAAAGAGGAGTTGTTTTTCCAGCTCAAGAACTGAAGTGCAATCATAGAAAATAAATACAACAATCTGCCCCTGAAAATAAGGGACAACAATACATTTTGACCTCTTGAAAATTCACTGTTATACTGGATGAAGGAAAAATAGGCAATCCAGAAAACAGGTTTCCTACTTTGCTGCTGCTGTAACAACCTTTGTTTTATATAAGCTTTCTCGGCCTTTGACTGCTGCTTTCCATTCTCTATTTGAAGAAACCTGACTTTTATAAAATGTTGTTGAAATAAAATAGAATGAAATTATATACCTTTGTGAAGGGAAAAATAAATTTTTTGAATGGGAAAAGGGAAGGGAAAAGAGGTGGGGTCTGCATACATAATTAGAATCGAAATGGACGGAGCAGAGGGATATAATATAATAAAACATTTGAAATGCATGTTTGCAATGGTATCATCGTAATCGGGATCAAGATCGGGCATTGGGAGCGGGGGTATTACATAAGACAATTCTGCCGATGTGATTAGGAGTAATAATGAAATAAACAAAATTGAATTTAAAAAGGGAAATAACCCTTTATATTATAAATGGGTGGAAGATGTATGGTGGGCCTGAGGGTCAATCGGAATTGGGAGGTAAAAGGAAGCGGGAGCGAAGCATATGAAGAAATGCCGATGCTGACTGGGGGAGGACCTTTGTATAAATAAAATAAAACAGAATTCGATTTAACAAAGGGAAGGCCTTTTATCATGAATGGTGGAGGATAATGTGGTGGGACCGGGATATATGAATAATCACAATCGCAATCGGGATCGGGAGCTCAGGGCAGAATATAACATATAACGATTCTTTCGATGCGATGGGAGAAATACTTTGTATACAATGAATAAAACCAAATTTTGATTTATACAAAGGGAAAGGATTTATAATGGACAGGCGGAAGATTATATGGTGGGCCCGACCAATCAGAATCGGAATCAGAGGGGAATGGAGCGGAGGCAGAGGGATTTGGGAATGCTGATTGCGATGGGCGATCAATCGCATCAGGGAAATGTAATCGACGATGGGTCAATGGGACGTGCGATTGATTGCTGCGATTGGATTGGAGGTGCTATCGGGTCAGGCGCAAGAATTTTGCGATGCGATGGGATAAGCGATGGGGTCGAGTTCTTTATGTAAAACAAAATAAAACACATTTTAACATTTACAAAGGCGAATGGGATTTTTATAATGAACGGGCGGAAGACTTTAGGTGGTGGGACCCGTAGGTACAACGGCATCGGAGAGCAGAGGAGGGCAGGGAAAAAGTCTTATATATAATCGCCGATTGCGATGGGCCCGATCGCATATAGGCCGTCGGATTAGGGGGGCTGATCAATGGTCAAGATGCACATTGGAGAGTTTAATCGGGGGTTGGCCATCGGGGGTTGGCCATCGGAGATAGTTAATCGCATCGGAACCTTTGTTTAACATAAGGGCCAATCAGGGCGCGTCGCTTGGATGTTGCGATGCGACAGAAAAGGGAAGGGACTTGGGTTTTATAATATAAAACCTTTTAAACTTTATCATAAGGTTTAAAGGTGTGGAGGGGAAGTGGTTAGAATGGCGGGGGGCATACTTATAACATAAAACTTTGATTTTATTACAAAGTTTCACGGTGTGGAGGGGAAGTGGTTAATGAACAAATTGCATATTTGTTTAAATGATTTTATAATGTGATTTTGTAAATAGGAGGGGGGGAAAAGGGATTTATAAAGAAAATATTAAACTTTAATAAAACAAAGTTTAGGCTAAGATGGGAAAAATGGGAAGGTTAGGGAATAGGGGCTTTTTACTTCACTTAGGCATAAATTTCAATCCAGAAGTCAGTTTTGAGAGTGTAGTATACCGTTGGAAATCTCTTTCTGGGCTCTTTATACTAAATCTACTTAGAACATGATTTGATGCTGATCATGCTACAGAAAACTTCTCTGAAGGTAGGGTGATGACTTTTGTGGAGATAACAGCTTCTGAATTGTGACTTATTACATATGATGACATAAAATTACATAATAAAAGATAATAAAGGCAAAGTATCATGTTTTCACCTCAAAACATGGTTTTGAGGTGAAAATTACATCAAAATGAATAAAATATATCTTTGATCTTCCAGGTGCTGTGATTTTGAGTTTATTGACTTCCTCATGACCTTGCTGATATTTATTGACACTTAACTTATTTATTTGACCATGGTGAGAGCCTAGGACCTAATGAGACCCATCCTATGACCTACTGACATGATTTTGAGAGTGAAAGTGACTCATGACTAAAGACCATGGAGAGGTGAATCAGCAAGTTTCACATGAGGGAAAACTGATGAAAAATCACTACCATCAATGAATCCATGACCTAGCGGAATGGTGAAATTTATTGGTATGGGACTCATAATATGCAAATGCAAAAGAGAATTTTTAATCACTGATGGCAGTATGACTAGACTGACACTAACATTGGCTCCAATGGGGATGGTAGCTCCTTGGAGGTGCCAAGAACACTGTATACCAAGTAGCCTTATCCATTGGGCATAGAGTCAAAAACACTAAAAACTATCACAATTCAGATTGACTCATGACTCAAGACTAAGACTGAAAACTGAAATAAACCAATCCATACACATATCATCCAAGTTTTATAGCCTTCACCTCGGGCCCCAAACTTGAGTGGCTGTGTACTTGAACTCTTATAAAAAATAACATGGTATATACAATGATGATGACATAGATTCTGATCCATTGTATTCAATAATGGTAGTGCTTCAAAAGCCTACCATTCACTACTCCTCCAGGGAAATCTTGGCCATCCATTTCTAAAAGCAAGAAAACATTTTGTCCCCTGTATGCTGAAATCCTGTATGGTCCTTTCCACAGGTTGTCAAACTTACCGTGCTTTCTGTTAGCCCCCCTATGAAATTCTTGACAAACAAGCTGGGGGCTAGATTATTGTGGGCCTTCAAGGAATGCCTTTCCCCTGAAAACCCATCCTCCTTGAAGTCTCTGAGTGCTATGCCTAATACAAGTCCCCTCTGTTGTTCCTTCTCCCTAAGGCCTGCATTTAACCCCTTGTACCCCTGTAAAGGTCCCTTTTTCCTCTCCTTTTCCCCCTTTAATTCCCATGTTAACCCCTTAAATCCCCTATAAAAATCCCTGTACCCTGTGTTCCCTCAAATCTCCCCTTCGCCTCCCTATCGTTACCTCCCTTGGGCCTAAAAGTGCATTAAAAATGAGTTAAAATGGTGTATTTCATGAAATTGGGTCCTAGCCCCTTTCCCGCTAAGCCCCCCGCACCCTGTCCTTCCATTCGACCCAACGTCGTGACCAAAGAACTAACCCCGAAGGCGCTAGTCCCATGGGTTTTTCAGGCGAATTTCCACCCGTCGATCTGGTCTAATCGGACGGTTGTTGTTTAACCCGCTACCCTTTGTGTTTTCCCCATTCAAACCTTTTATGCCGGGCCATCGCCATCCGTTTCCCCGCCAGATCGACGGTCCGGAGCCTTTCCCACCGGTGGACCCCACCATGCACTGTTCAAAAACAGTCGATTTATTTCGCACCGCTTATGCGCGCTGGGCGGGTTTCCCCGAGCACCCAGCAATTCCACTCATCGCGTGCCACGTGTCTTCTGTACGACTCCAAAACCACCCATCCCCCACGCGTTATCGTCCGGACCAAACCTCACAGCGGAATTCACGGCAACCGTTAGATCTTAAACACCTCATCCAACGGCCATTATTCGTCTGAGCTGCTCACTTGTTAATCTGTCTTCGCCATGGCCGCTGGCCCACCATTTCTCGCCCTCGCTGTCGATCTCCACCATAATCGACGGCCCAGATTTGTTTGTCCTCTGTTGACCGCCCCCGAGTTCGCCCGCCACGTCACTCCGGCCACGTGTATCCCCCGTACATCCGCCCGTTTCACTGCATATATTCGTCCAAATTCGTGCTTTTTAATGTTTTCTCGGTCAAATTCATTCTGCGGACCGCCATACCTCCACCAGAGCGATTTGTCACCGTTTTCCGTGATTTCTTCCCTAGTTCGTCATCTGCATAGCCATCTTCCGCACCCACACCGCATCCATTCCCCCACTCAGGGATTTCTTATCGAATTTGTTGTTTTGTAGGGTTATTAAGAGTTAAATGGCCGCCATGGTGCACAATCGCCGTCACAGTGGCAGAGAAATCGAAAAAGATCATCTTCAGCGGCTGAAATTCATGAGAAGAGACCGGGGAAGGTGAGGAGAGGAAATTTATTAAAGAGTGCAGGGTTTAAACTCTGTAGAAAACATTCCAGCACCATTAAAAGCTCGAGCTAACCTGTCAGAGGCAGAGATGAAGCAGCAGAGTGTTCCAGTGCAAAGCAAAGGGATTAAGGCATGAAAATGTAGATATTTAGGCCTCAAGCTCAGAATTGAAACATTATGAGGAAGATTAAAGGGCTCAATCCTGTTTTTAGAGGTAAAGCACCAGTTTCAAAACCCCAAAGGTCAATCAGAAGATTAATGCACTAGAGATCGTACCACCAGGGTTTTCCTTCAACAACAGAATGTTTTCTTCAATCAGAGGACAAAGTACAGGGCGCCCATACAACTTTTATTGTGCACAATGTCCCTAAAAGAATCGTCACCCTACCAACAGTTCAAAACCACCAGAGCATTTATAGGACAGACTCCTCAGTAGTTTATTTTATTCTTGTTTAAATCACCAGGAGTACCACAGCCGAAACATGTCAAAATCATATCTGAAGGAGATCACTTCTGCATGAAGAGGTGATAGAAATTAAATACTCAGCATTTAAACAGAATGGGTCTCGGCCCTGCATTCATTTTCGTGTTAAATGTTACTTTTAGTGTCCACCTACCCACTCAGTTGATCTTCTGCTCATCCTCTGCTATAAAATGCAGAAGGAAATATTGTTGTGGTTGTTGATGAGATATCAAGGAAACGCAAGCATTTTCCTCTTGAGTCAAGTTCTCTGTGTAATATTGTAAGATAAGCTAAGATTTGATGTATTCAGGCCGAATGTTCAAGCTATGGGCTATGATGTACCTGAATAGTGTTGTTTTAAATATGACAAGCATGTTTCTTTGGATCCTGATCTAAAGCAGCTGGTGATGTTTTTGTTGGCAATATGATGCTGAGTGTTGTCCTTGATGGCAACCCACTTGATGAAGATGATGGCAACATACTTGATGAAGTTGTCCCTGATGGAATATGTCTTGATGATCTTGTTAAATGATGTAAATCTGATGTATATACAATGAGTATAGAAGGTAATGATGGAAGGAATGTTAGTATGTGCTAAAACATGATGAAAAGAGTATGTCTCAAGGCATATGCGGATTTGTCTAGACAAAGTAGCGTATGAACGCGGGAAATAACGTGCCAAGTCGCGTATGGGAAAAAGTGCTCTAAATATGTAAAACTAGGGGTAACCACCATGGTATTGACCCATTGTATTGAGTAATGATTCGTCTATGTGACCCCGTCCAGGAATACCATCGAAAGTAATGTGGTTTTGGCTCATGGTATTGATAAAGGGTAAACCTATGTAAGGAGAAGAAATTCATTGTGCAAAGGGGTGCAAGAAGTCTGAGCTTGAATGAATACTTCTCTCTGAAGCATATCTGAATGGAAAGGGTTACAGTTGAATGAAAGATCTGAATACACCAGTACGATGAAAGAAAATGATCTGAGTCTGAAATGTGTTTGTATATTCTAGATACATTTATGGAATGATTAAATATAGAGATAGGCGAACATCGTACGAAAGTAAAGAGGTAAAATGCGCGCGATGTGTCTTATTGCAAATATGCTTCCATTCGGTATACCGAAACTGTCTGTGGTTCGCCCGCCGGAACGCGTATGTATGCGCGGGTTTCGCGCGCGCGTGTAGGCGAGAAAAAATAGTTGTGTGTGTATGTGAGAGCGTACGCAGGTTTGTGTGGTCGAAGGGCGTGTATACGCGAGATACGATGAGAAAAGCGCGTGTGAAAGAAGCAAGGTTTGCGAAGTTTGTGGTATGAGATACTTTGATCCTATTACTGTTAGTTCTTTGCTATCTATTGATGGGGTTATAAGTTTCGATTTGATGTGTGATTGAGCTTAAATGTGTGGGTGGGTCCAGTCTGAAAATATGATGAAACGTGGCATGCAAGTGTTGTTCTATTGAAGTTGTTGGATCCGGTGTGAAAATTGATGAAACGTGGTCCAAGGTGGTGCTGAGGGTTGTAGCCTTCAGTCAGGGGGTTGTAGCTCCCTTCCAGGTGAGGCTGGTAAACGAGATCGGGGGGTCGTGGCTCCCTTCCGAAGGCCGGTAGCGAGAAGCGAGGAGGGTCGTAGCTCCCCTTCCGAGAGGAGGGCACGTTTTGGTAAGAACGGCGCGGTGGGTGCTGGCATCTTTGGTAGGAGGCTATGCCAGCACATATTTGTAAGATTTTTTCTCTATAATAAAATATTGAAGGCTGAGACAACGGCAGCGGTGGTTATCTCTCAACTTGGGTTTCCACCTAAAATCCTGGTTTTCATGTGTGTTGCTTATGTGTGATGATTTATTCTGTTCTTACTGCACATGTTTACAATTTATTGAACATCTAATGAATGAATGATGGAATGATATAAGTTAAGAATTAATGGCATAACAAGATCTCTGTGTATACACGAGTTTTATGAAGGATATCCGCGTGTATACGCTAGTTAGCTTCAGCAAAGTAGCGTATGGGTTTTGAAGTAAGAAAAAGTAAAAATAATTGAGTATGCCCTAAATACTGATTCACCCCCCCCTCTCAGTATTTTTCCCAACAATTGGTATCAGAGCAGGTCCTTCTGCAGAAGCTTGATCGCTTGAAGGAGATCCGTCACAAAGGGAAGGAAGCAAAAGAAGAAGGCTACTGAAAAGGAGATATCTCAAAAAACATGTGAAGCAGAAAATGAAGAAGATGAAACAGGTATTGATTGTTGTTCTTGTGATTCACTTTCCTGTGCATGCAATGGTGAAGATAGTGAAAGTAAAGTTTTGGATCTAGAGGAAGCTATCAAGAAAATTGAAGATCAACGAAGATCAATTAATAAAAGTGAAGCTATGTACAAAGGGATGAAAGAACAGATAGAAATACTGAATGGAAAGACATACAAGTATCAAAGGTTTCATGCTTATGCATCCAATCGAATTAAAAGACTAGAATCAGAAATCAACGATCTAAATGCAGATCTCGAAAAATCAAACAAGAAGAATGCAAGACTTGAAGCAGAAATCGTCTCCCTCAAAGAAGATCTGGAAGATTCAAACAAGAAGAATGAAAGTCTTGAAGCTGAAATCATCTCTCTCAAAGAAGATCTGGAAAAATAAAATAAGAAGAATGCAGCAGAAGTCATCTCTCTCAAATAAGACCCGGAAATATCAAACAACAAGAATGAAGAACTTGAAGCAGAAATCATCTCTCTGAAAGCTGATCTCGAAGCATCGAATAAGAAGAATGAAGAACTCTTACACACATGTGAAGATCAAGAAAATTGGTTGAAGGAAGAAATCTTAAAATTGAATGATCAAGTAGAAGAAGGAAAAAGGGTTGAAGGAAGTATGAAGAAGCAATGCCAGAGCTTGGAGATTGAGGTAAACATTCTCAAAGGTAAATTAGAAGAAAAGGATAAACTTTTGAGGTTTCAAGATAGTACTAAGATTCTGGACAATATTCTTAGTAGTCAAAGGTCTCCTTCTATCAAAATTGGTCTGGGTTTTCATGAAACGGTTAAAGGTGAATCTAGTTCACAAGGAAGTGCTAAAGATTCAAAGGATGTCATTGCTAAACCTGAAGAGTTGGAAGAAACAAAAGATCAACCGACAATCATGAACTCTCAAAAGAAATCATTCCCTCTTAACCATAGAAACATCAATAATGTTGAATGATTTAATTATCATAATTATGGGCATGTTGCAGCCAATTGCAGAAGAAAAATGTTTCAGTCTTATACAAACAGATTCTACACAGAAAGGTACTCTGGTTTCTTCAAAGGATATTGTTTTTCATGCAACAAGTATGGTCATAAAGCAGCTGATTGCAATAGAAGGAAGAATAGAGAAACACACTATGATCCTTATGCTTACTTCTCTAGTCACATGAGATGTTATGCTTGTAACAAGTATGGACATGTGGAAAAAGAATGCAGGATGAACAAATATGAGAAGTTGGATAAATTCCAGCACACAATTAGAAAGTTCAAGAAAATTTGGAAAAAGAAGGAGGACCGGTCAGAAATGTAGGGAATATTGACCCTACTGCAGTCATCAGCTTCTGAAGCTTACTTCTCTTAATGACTGCAAAAGTGATGTGAGATACATTATGGAGCTTAGTAATGTATCGTCACAGGGGGAGCAATGTATGATGATTCTCATGGTTGATTTGGCAAATCTGGTTATGATTATTGTTGACAGAGCATCTGACATGAAGAAGACAGGTACAGGAAGGACAAATTCAGGGGAAGATGGAGGAATGTGAAATTTTCTATAATTCACTTTCCATACGCGGGTTCGGTGAACTAAAGTCTCATATACACGCGAGTTCCAGCAGACACAGTTGCGTATGCATTGATGATAAGAGAATTGGGATGACAGCTGAAGATCAGGAGCAGAGGTTCAGGGGGAGCATCAGTCTGACTGCTAATGATTGTACTGTTAGCATTATTCTGGTTATACTCATGCTAATGAAATGATACATGGTTTATTATGTTGAAGATTATGGATGAGCCCAGATTGCTTATTTGATGAAGAATATATTTTGAATATGATGGAAGTCTTATGATTTGGAGATCCGGACAGACCATGCAGAGATTGTTGCTGATGACTTGCTGTTAAAAGTATTCAGATTGCACAAGCTAAGGAGGAGCCTTGGACATATGGAAAGGATGTTTGGATGCACATTTTCAGGGGAAGCACTAGTCTTGCTGAGTATAATGCATTGTTGGCATTATGATGATTCTGAAATATGATCTCTCTCTTGAGGTCTTTCTGGTATTGGTCATAAAAATTCATACTTGTAATTTGATAAAAAGGTCTTGTTGAGACCCATGATGTACAATTGTAATATTTAGTCATGTAAGGACTTGTCAAAATTTGTAAACCCACTTGGTTGGGTAGCTAAGTCAAATTTGTAAACCCACTTGGTTGGGTAGTTGAGTTGAGATGTGTAAACCCACTTGGTTGGGTATTTGAGTCTCATATGTAAATCCACTTGGATGGATCTTTGATGTAAGTATGAGTCATTGGTGATAGGAAGGTCATAGATTCATGCAATTCTTTGAAAAATATGTTTGTAGGTTCAGCATGAACTCAGGGGGAGCATGGTCACTTCAGTGTACATCAGATCTACAGAACGCTTCCTTCTACAAGAGGAGAAAAAAAAACCTTGTGTTGGTTTTGGTCCGCCCTTTGCCCTTGATGTCAAAGGGGGAGAGTGACATGGTGTTTGAATAAAGAGAAAGAATGGTGTCAAGAGTGACATGGTGTCATTGTATTCTTAATGTATCTATCTGTTGTGGTGATCAAACACCATCATGGTTGCCATCAAGTCCAAAGGGGGAGATTGTTGGCAATATGATGCTGAGTGTTTTCCTTGATGGCAACCCACTTGATGAAGATGATGGCAACCTACTTGATGAAGTTTTCCCTGATGGAATATGTCTTGATGAACTTGTTAAATGATGTAAATCTGATGTATATACAATGAGTACAGAAGGTAATGATGGAAGGAATGTCAGTATGTGCTAGAACATGATGAAAAGAGTATGTCTCAATGCATACGCGGATTTGTCTATACAAAGTAGCGTATGCACGCGGGAAATAACGTGCCAAGTCGCGTATGGGAAAAAGCGCTCTAAATATGTAAAACTAGGGGTAACCACCATGGTATTGACCCATTGTATTGAGTAATGATTCGTCTATGTGACCCCGTCCAGGAATACCATCGAAAGTAATGTGGTTTTGGCTCATGGTATCGATAAAGGGTAAACCTATATAAGGAGAAGAAATTCATTGTGCAAAGGTGAGCAAGGAGTTTGAGCTTGAATGAAGCATATCTGAATGGAAAGGGTTACAGTTGAATGAAAGATCTGAATGTATGATGCACCAATGAAGAAATGATGAAGAAGGGAATCTAGATCTGGAATGTATTTGTATCTGCTAGATCTGTTTATGGAATGATTAGATTTGAGATGAGGCGAACATCTGTCTGAAGTAAAGGGTAAAATCTGAGTGATGTATCTGTTCTGAAGAATTGCAATGACCTAAATGTCTGAAGAACTATACGCTAGTTCGCCGCAGAGTAAGCACGTATATACGCGGGTTTGCTGAAGAGAAAGCGCGTATGGGCAGTAAAATTAGCTCTGTAATATGTACAGAAGTATACGCGGGTTTGTATGGTCGAAGGCGCGTATATACGTAGGATCAGTGAAAGGAAAGCGCGTATGAAGATTAGGGTTTGCTGAAGTATGAAGTATCAAATGTCTGATCTGTTCTACTGTGTTACTGCTATCTGTTGATGATATATGATTGAGCTCAAATGTATGGAGTGGGTCCAGTCTGAAAATATGATGAAACGTGGCCTGCAAGTTGTGTTCTAAAGGAAGCTTTGGATCCAGTGTGAAAATTGATGAAACGTGGTCCATGGTGGTGCTAAGGGTTGTAGCCTTCAGTCAGGGGGTTGTAGCTCCCTTCCAGGTGAGGCTGGTAAACGAGAGCAGGGGGTCGTAGCTCCCTTCCAGGAGAGGCTGGTAAACGAGAGCAGGGGGTCGTAGCTCCCTTCCAGGAGAGGCTGGTAAACGAGCGCAGGTGGGTGCCTACGTGTTGGTAGGAGGCTGCGCCAGCACATATGTTGTAAGATGTTTTCTCTATAATAAAATATTGAAGGCTGCGACAACGGCAGTGGTGGTTTTCTCCCGACTTGGGTTTCCACCTAAAATCCTGGTTTTCATGTGTGTTGCTTATGTGTGATGATTTATTCTGTTCTTACTGCACATGTTTACAATTTATTGAACATCTAATGAATGAATGATGGAATGATATAAGTGAAGAATTAATGGCATAACAAGATCTCTGTGTATACGCGAGTTTTATGAAGGATATCCACGTGTATATGCTAGTTAGCTTCAGCAAAGTAGCGTATGGGTTTTGAAGTAAGAAAAATTAAAAAGAATTGAGTATGCCCTAAATACTGATTCACCCCCCCCTCTCAGTATTTTTCCCAACAGTTTTCTTATCTCTGCGTTTGATTTCATTGCATTCCATTTCTACTGGCTCGCATCAGAAGTTTGGCATAGGATTTACCCTTGATAGGTACCTTATGTTGCTTCTCTCCCAGCCCTTTATGTTTTCTGCTTATATGTGTATCTGAATATTGATTTCAATTGATTTAACCAGTGTAGTGGATGTTGTTGCCTACTCTCTGATGTATGAATTAATGAAATCTATGTTTAGATTTTCTTGTGAGGATCTAGTTGGATGTGTTGGGAACACTGGGGGGTCTAGAACCCTGTATCTGCCTTACTAGGATCTTTCCATCTTAATTAGGCCTTTCCAAGATCCCTTGTATTACCTATGATTTTGTCCAAGAAGGTCTGGAGTTAAAGGACCTCTGGCCTGATCTATAGACAGAATTGGATGGTCCTTCTTCTTTCATTTTCAGCCCTTAATGTTCCACCTCGCCAATCATTCTATAAGATCCAAATGCTCTAGATGAATAACCCAACTGAAAGCTTGCACATTGAACACAAGTAAATCCTTTCTTGACTCCATAGCCCAATGGCTTTTATGTTCTCTGAATTATCTACCTTTGTCTAGTTTTCCATCATTGCTCATCCTTGCCTTATCTTGGATCCTTCTTTCCTGATTCCCAACAACCAAACACAAACAATCAAACAAACAAGGCTAAGCCTATAACTAGCCTAAAATCGTAACTTAGAGCTTCAAAGACATATACTTTGACTCACATAGAGAGATCCCTCTCTGGACCTAGGAGGGCTAGATCCTAAGGTCTGAAAGTGGTTCTATGTTGTCTCATCTTTTGGTCTTGTCAACCTGGACAAAACATGGGAACCCCAACATAATGGCGACTCCACTGGGGAATATTCTGAGGAGCTTATAACCGGAAACATTGATTAGCTTGTGTCCCAGCATCGTCACCAACATAATGGCGACTCCGCTGGGAAATATTCTGAGGAGCTTATAACCGGAAACATTGATTAGCCTGTGTCCTAGCATCGTCACCAACATAATGGCGACTCCGCTGGGGAATATTCTGAGGAGCTTATAACCGAAAACATTGGTTAGCCTGTGTCCCAGCATCGTCACCAACATAATGGCGACTCCGCTGGGGAACATTCTGAGGATCTTATAACCGGAAACATTGATTAGCCTGTGTCCCAGCATCGTCACCAACATAATGGCGACCATACTGGGGACTTCTGAATGCTTTTCGCCTTAAACATTCTTAGAGACTCAGAAACCTACATCTCTGGTTAGGTTGACAGTAAGTCACTCCTTTCTCGAATCGGCCTCCATTTTTAAATATCCACCACACTCTTAGACAGAGCCTGGAAAGGGCTAGGTAGCTTCCAGATCTCACCCTCTTCGGAGGTGACATATCTGGTAAAAGCCCTCCCAGTCAATCTCTGGTTGGAGTTTGCTGTTTTTGAGGAGATTCCTGAAAGGTGATAGTGCCTGAGCACTGTGGTGGACAGTGTAACCCCTTAGACATACCCTAAAAACCCTCCACCTGGCGACTCCATTGTTGTTACACGAAAAGAATCCACTGGTGATCAGTAGGCCTGCTGATTAACTTGGTTTCACAATCAGACTCCACTGGGAGACCAGCCCCTGAGACAACATTAGCCACAGTAGAAGCAACAAGTAGGGTCAAGCTGCTTAGCTAGGAAACAACATTCTGGCTTTCAGGACCATTCACACAAGAGCTTACCCTGACCCTGACCCACCTGAAATAGTTGAAAATCCAGAGAATATCCTCAAGGGAGCTCCTACACCTAAAAGACCAACTATTTCCAGCCACACTCATAGAGCTAATTCTGCACCAGAAAACCTAGCAGCTCTATCACTTTTCCTTCCTGACCTAGACCTACCTAATAGATTATCAAGAACTAGGTCATTCAATCATCTAGACCAGCTAGACCCTGATTTTCACAATTCACCATCTCATAGTGGTCAACACACTAGGGACAAAGGAACCCCTCCATCTACACCACCTGATATCCACTTCATCCAAAACATGGGGCTCTCCCACCCTAGATCTGCCCAACAGACCTCTGCTGGTACTAATATCCCTGTCATTCAAATACCAGCTGCTCAAGCCAACCCTTTACCTCATCAACATATTATCATGGTAGCCTGGTACGCACCTTTGGTCTTACCTCAGCCCTTGTTACCCCTACCCAATGATTATCAGTCAAAAATCCCACTCTTCACTGCTAAAGAATTCGTCACAGCCCAGCAACATGTAGATAAGATGGAGGATTCTTTTGACTATATGGAAATTGATGATGAAACGATCAAAATGAGAATTTTTGCCCAAAGCCTAGGGGGTGATGTAAAGAAATGGTTTAAAAGTTTACCTCCTGGCAGTATCCAAGATCTCCCTGCATTATATCGAAACTTCATAGACAAATGGGAGGTTAGAGCAAACCCTCGCCATCTCCTAGCAAACTACATGTCCCTTAAGAGGAACGAAGGAGAGAGTGTCCATGAGTACACCACTAGATTCAACAGCATATACAACGCTCTCCCTCCACACATGAAACCTCCACAAGGAATGGCCCTGGCTAAATACCCTGATGGATTTGATGCTGACATGGCCTATGAGCTTATGGATAAAGAGTATAACACATTGGAAGACATGCAAAAAGGAGCCATAACCATAGAAGCAAACTTGATAGAAAAAAGGGCAAGATTAAAAGCTGAGAAAAGGGTAACATGTAGGGATGACACTGTAGCTTCCACATCGGATCCCAAGTATGATAGACTGTCTAAAAACGTGGAAGAGCTACAACAAATGATAA
The DNA here is from genome assembly GCA_034641835.2 of Pinus albicaulis. Lineage (NCBI taxonomy): Eukaryota > Viridiplantae > Streptophyta > Pinopsida > Pinales > Pinaceae > Pinus > Pinus albicaulis. The sequence continues at coordinate 1,079,004,940 of CM076582.1, read as the reverse complement.
AAAGGATGGTTTTCCAAAACAGCAACCAAAACAGAAACCAGAACCAGAACATTAGAAGAAACAATGCTGCCCCCATCAGACAAAGAGAGTCGGATCAACAAGTTATCCCCCCATTTCAAGAAAAATTCTTAGATGAAGACGAGGGAATCATAGAAGAGTTTGAAGGGAATGGAATAAACATGTTTGAAACAGAATACTTAGTCCTTAACTGTGATTCGGGAGAAGATCAACCCTCACCCTCGTATTGGGATGAGGAGTGGTTAGAAACTGAGGATTACAGATTAGGATTTGAAAATGCCATGTTACAGGTCAGAGAACAATATGAACTTAGGAGCAAAAAGAACCAAGAAAATTCCAAAACAAAGACTCCTGAGGTAACCATCAAGAAAAGACCTGATAAAACTTCTAGAGCATCTGCTGCAAATGAAAAATCAACAGCTGAAAGTTCTGGTAAACACAAGGAAAAAGACAACCAAGAAACTAAAAAACAAAGCCAACCAGCCAGCAGTACTAGCACTTCAGTTAGTACTCCTGACACAATTGTTCCCAACCCTGTACATAGTGAGAAATCACAAACTGATCCAGCCACCAAGACAGTGGCTAATAAAACAAAGTTAAGCATTTCAAAGACCCAGTCCACTTTCAATTTAGAGAGTGAGATTGCAAAAATCAAAATTTCTGTACCATTATCTGAGCTGGCCACTCAGAATGTATATAAGGGCCAAATTTTGAAAGCACTGAATTTAGGGGAAAACAACGACACTGTAAATTTGAATGATGATCAACCTGCCCTCCTGTTTGGTCCAAAGATTGAGGGAAAGTTTCAGGAAGGGTTAGTTCCACCCTTTTATATCAGTTTCAACATTCATGACAAAATACTCTACAATGCCATGCATGATTCTGGGGCATCACACAATTTAATGCCTAAGGTAGTGATGGAAAAGCTAGGCTTAGAAATAACCCGACCTTACAAAGATCTATACTTGTTTGATTCTAGCAGAGTAAAATGCCTAGGCCTAATCAGGGACTTATGTGTGAGCTTGACCCAGATCCCAGCTAAATGTATGGTCATGGATGTGGTGGTGGCAGATGTGCCGCCCAAGTATGTCATGCTATTGTCAAGATCATGGGGTGCCAAACTGCAAGGAACAATGCAGATGGATGGCTCATATGCCACTATCCCTATATTTGGCCAACTGAGGAGACTGTATAGAGAGTCCCAGATGAAATTCCTAGTCAGTAGCCCCGAGAAGCCTAAAAATTCACCATTATAATCTGTACACACAGACCTGGATTCTTTCATTATTTATAACGACCAATCCTTAGGAGAGCTAGAATCTGGATGCAGAAATACATACAAGAACACAGAGCCCATGGACCTTAGCATAATGGCTACCCTAGAAGAATACGATGAAGAAAACCATGGGCAGAGTACTGAAAACGAAACTCAGAGTGAACCTGGAACACAATGCAGACGACCTATCAGTCACATCCTTCAGACTAACACATCACGAGAAGAACAAAATGACTCACAACCTAATACAGACTCCCCAACGCAACATAATTGCGAACCCCTGTGGGAAATGAACTTCGATGGGTCCTGTACTAGGCAAAATGCGGGAGCAGGAGTGTGGCTACGTAACACAGGAAATGATCATGCAGAGAGCCACGCTGTGAATCTGCATTTCAAATGCACCAATAATATTGTAGAATACGAGGCTCTCATCCTGGGTCTGAACCTATTGAAGAAATTAGGAGCCCATAGGATAAATGTGAGAGGAGACTCTGAGTTAGTTATCAAATAGGTGAATGGTGAATATATGGCGAAACATCCCCGACTTAGAGCATATAGGAACGACACTCTGGATTTATTGAAATTTTTTTTCGAATATGAGTTAGTGTTTGTTCCCAGGAGTCAAAACGTTATTGCAGACGGATTAGCTTGCCTGGCTAGTTCATATCCTAAGACTCCTCTTTACCAACAAATCATCATTCAGACCAAGTTCAGACCTGCAGTTCCAGACAACGAAAAATATTGGCAGGTCTTCGAAGGAGATAAACAGATCGAAGATTTCCTAGTGGGGAGAAACGAGTTTGAATTTTCTGATTCAGACTCCAAATATGATGCCATCTACCCAAGTGAGGATCCCCCAGATGAACAAGAAACACCCTGTAACATAGAAATAAACGCCTTTTCTGAGGAAACTAGAAGTTCAAACATAAAATGTGAAAATGCAGATAATGAGGAAATGGAGGTGTTGCAGGCCAAAGACAAAATCATACCTAGAGGCCTAGCACCATTAGAGGACCTTTTTGACTTTGACGATGTAGCAAGAAATCCCACTATAGAACATGCATATTCAGATATAGAAGAATGCAATATTGGCACTGAAGATAAACCCAAAATGATAAAATTGGCTAAGTCTATACCTGCAAACATGAAGAACAAATACATTGACCTATTTAAGGAATTCATTGATGTGTTTGCATGGAGCTATGAAGACTTGAAGGCCTATGACACCAACATCATACAACACAAGATACCCTTGAAGGAAAATCAGAAGCCTTTCAAACAAAAACTCCGTAGAATCAATCCGAAATAATTGCTTGCAGTCGAGAAGGAGATAAAAAATATGTACAATGCAGGCATAATAGTCCCTGTAAGGTTTTCTGATTGGGTGTAAAACTTAGTGGCTATAAGGAAGAAGACAGGAGAGATCAAACTATGCATAGACTTCAGAAACCTCAACAGAGCCTCCCTGAAAGACAACTACCCTTTGCCTAGAATGGAACATATCCTACAGAAGGTAGTGGGCTCTAAGAGAATCTCCCTGCTTGATGGTTTTTTAGGATACAATCAAGTTCTCGTACTCCCAGAAGATCAACTCAAAACAGCATTTACCACTCCATGGGGTACCTTCATGTATGTGAAGATGCCATTTGGATTGATGAATGTTGGGGCTACCTTCCAGAGAGCGATGGACATAGCTTTCTGAGATGAAATAGGACGCTTCATAGTTATCTATTTGGATGACTTGACTGTCTTTTCCAAAACTGAAGAAGAACACTTGAAACATCTGAGGAAAGTCTTTGAAAAATGTAGAAGGTACGACCTGTCCTTAAATCCTAAGAAAACTTTTTTTGGGTTGCAAGAAGGTAAGCTTCTTGGTCACATTATATCTGAGAAAGGGATTAGGATAGACCCACAGCGAGTTGAGGGAATACTTCAAATCACACACCCAAGAAACATCAAGGAGTTGAAGTCCTTCATTGGGAAGATCAATTTCCTTAGGAGATTCATTCCCAACCTTGCTGAGCACCTCAGGAAAATGACGGACATGCTAAAGAGAGGTGCAGGTATCAAGTGGACTGTTGAAGCCAAGAAATCTTTTGAGTCGGTAAAACTTGCACTCACTCAAGCCCCTGTCCTTATCAGCCCAGACTTCTCAAAAGACTTCCTGATTTTTTCCTTTGCCTCTGAACACACAATAGCTACAGTTCTGCTGCAAAGGAACTCAGAAGGTCATGAACAACCAATTTCCTTCTTCTTCAAAGCCTTAAGAGATGTGCCCTTAAAGTACAACATAATGGAGAAACAGGCCTATGCCCTGGTAAAGGCCTTAAAAGACTTTAGGGTGTACATTCTGTATTCTCACACCATAGCCTATGTTCCAAATATAGTGGTTAAAGATATCTTGTCCCAGGACCCTGATGGGAAAGGGGGCAAATGGATTGCTATAGTCTTGGAATACGACCTTGAAATAAAACCCACCAAGCTGATCAAAGGTCAAGGCCTGGCCCAATTAATGGTTGAATCAAACTTGCAGGCCCTTGACATTAACATGATAAATGCCTTAGATGAGTAGGAAGGGTTGCCCCATTCAACTGTTGGGGAGCAGTTTCAGAACTCTCCTTGGTATTCTGATATCCTTTTCGTGCTCACCCATCTCAATGCTCCTCTAGAACTGTCCAAAACCAAGGCCAGATTCATAAAACTCAAAGCTAGAAATTACGTACATTTTGAATGAGAATCTATACTGGAAAAATCCAAATGGCCTATTGCTGAAATGATTGTCTGAAACTGAAGCTGAAAAAATCAAACAAAAGTTCCATGCTGGGGAGTGTGGAGGCCACCTAAGCTGGAAAGCCACTACAAATAAGATACTCAGGGCTGGTTACAATTGGCCTACACTCTTTAGCGATTTCCATAAAATGATAACTGCCTGTCATAAATGCCAAATATTTGAGGGCAGAAGAAAGCTCCTTCCTCTCCCTTTACAACGCATCACCGTAGAGGGTCCCTTCATGCAATGGGTCCTAGACTTTATTGGGGAAATTCACCCTTCTTCTTCTAGGAAACACAAATGGATTCTAACTGCTACAGATTACTTCACCAAATGGATAGAAGCCATACCCACTAGGAATTCCACCGATTCTGTCATCATTAGGTTCCTAGAAGACTTCATCCTGTCTCGGTTTGGTTGCCCAAGAAAAATCATCACTGACAATGCTGCTACTTTCGGAGCCAAGAGAATGGTTGATTTCTGTCACAGGTACGGAATAGCACTTGGTCATTCAACTGCCTATTACCCCCAGGGTAATGGATTTGCTGAATCATCTAACAAAAGCCTGGTCACAATCATGAAGAAGCTGCTGGAAGAGAACAAAAGGTCATGGCATAAAAAGTTGGTACATGCTTTGTGGGCTGACAGGCTCACCACGAAGAAATCTATTGGCATGTCACCATTCCGGCTGGTTTATGGAACAGAAGTGGTTTTTCCTACAAGCCTTGGAGTTCCAGTAATCAAACTTGTCCAGGAGATCTAGTCAGAGGAAAATAGCATGGTAAGAAGAATCAATGAAACAATCCATCTTCAGCAAACAAGGGAGGAGGTATATAGCAGAGCTGTCAGAGTTCAGGAAAGCATAAAGAGACAATTTGACAAAAGATCCAAAGCTTCAGATTTCAAAGTTGGGGACAAGGTTCTAAAATGGGACTCAAAGAGAGAGGACAGAGGCAAACATGGCAAGTTTGACAGCTTGTGGCAAGGTCCATATATCATCCAAGCCACTGTAGGTCCTAATGCATTTTTCTTGCAAGAACTTGATGGCATAAAGCTGTTTGGGGGTCTTGTCAATGGCAGGATGCTCAAGCATTACTTATGCTAATTTTCATTTCCGGTTCCAGTTCCATTGTATATACCATTGCAGTTTTACTTTCTAGAAAACAGAGAAAAATGTTTCAAAAAATAGAGAGAAGGAGAGCTGGTCCTAACATGCTCAAAATCTGGACCAGCAGTGGAAAGAAGAACCAGCTCTAACATGCCCAAAACCAGAGCTGAAAGGAAGAAAAGGAAGTGACTCTAACATGCTCAAAACCTGAGTCACAAAGAAAGAAGGATATTTCAAAATTGCAGATTTCATGCCTTCACAGTTTTGTTTTCAAGTCTTCACTCCAGCAAGTCAGACAGTCTAATCCTGGCTTGGCTGTTTTTCAATTTCCTATCTTAGAATGTAGGAGAAGAAATCTGTTGGACAGTTTAATCCCAACAGATGTTAGAATAGGTAGAGAATCATATGAGGCCAACTGCGTAATCTGGTCTCATGGAGAAATAAGGGTAGATTTAGAATAGGCGGCTTTTTTTTTTTAAAATAAAATGATGAAAGGGTCTGCTAGCTTAAAAGCACCCTAAAAAAAAAATAAAAAAAAAAAATGTTAGGACTGTAGTCTGGGTAGGTAGATTGGCTGGGAAATATTTCTGCTGATGTTTCTATCATATTGTGGCAGCAAAAATTGAAGAAAGAAGGGATGTGCCAAGCAGCAGGCATCTGGCCTACTCCAAAGATCATCTCTGGTTTCTTGACTCCTTCAAGAAGAAGCCATCCCCATGTGGAGCCACTGTTAGCCTCCCTATGAAATTCTTGACAAGCAAGCTGGGGGCTAGATTATTGTGGAGCCTTCAAGGAATGCCTTTCCCCTGAAAACCCATCCTCCTTGAAGTCTCTGAGTGCTATGCCTAATACAAGTCCCCTCTACTATTCCTTCTCCCTAAGGCCTGCATTTAACCCCTTGTACCCCTGCAAAGGTCCCTTTTTCCTCTCCTTTTCCCCCTTTAATTCCCCTGTTAACCCCCTAAATCCCCTCTAAAAATCCTTGTACCATGTGTTCCCTCAAATCTCCCCTTCGCCTCCCTATCGTTACCTCCCTTGGGCCTAAAAGTGCATTAAAAATGAGTTAAAATGGTGTATTTCATGAAATTGGGTCCTAGCCCATTTCCCGCTAAGCCCCTCGCACCCTGTCCTTCCATGCGACCCAGCGCCGTGACCAAAGCACTAACCCCGAAGGCGCTAGTCCCATGGGTTTTTCGGGCGAATTTCCACCCTTCGATCCGGTCTAATCGGACGGCTATCATTTAACCCGCTACCCTTTGTGTTTTCCCCGTTCAAACCTTCGATGCCGGGCCATCGCCGTCCGTTTCCCCGCCAGATCGACGGTCCAGAGCCTTTCCCGCCGGTGGACCCCTCCATGCACTGTTCAAAAACAGCCGATTTATTTCGCACCGCTTATGCGCACTGGACAGTTTTCCCCGAGCACCCAGCGATTCCACTCATCGCGTGCCACGTGTCTTCTGTACGACTCCGAAACCACCCATCCCCCGTGCGTTATCATCTGGACCAAACCTCACAGCGGAATTCACGGCAACCGTTAGATCTTAAGCGCCTCATCCAACGGCCATTATTCGTCTAAGCTGCTCACCTATTAATCTGTCTCCGCCATGGCCGCTGGCCTGCCATTTTTCACCCTCACTGTCGATCTCCACCATAATCGACGGCCCATATTTTTTTGTCCTCCGTTGACCGCCACCGAGTCCGCCCGCCACGTCACTCCGGCCACGTGTATCCCCCGTACATCCGCCCGTTTCACTGCATATATTCGTCCAAATTCATGCTTTTTAATGTTTTCTCGGTCAAATTCATTCCGCGGACCGCCAAACCTCCACTAGAGCGATTTGTCACCATTTTCCGTGATTTCTTCCCTAGTTCGTCATCTGCATAGCCATCTTCCGCACCCACACCGCATCCATTCCCCCACTCAGGGATTTCTTAACGAATTTGTTGTTTTGCAGGGTTATTAAGAGTTAAATGGCCGCCATGGCGCACAATTGCCGTCACAGTGGCAGAGAAATCGAAAAAGATCATCTTCAGTGGCTGAAATTCATGAGCAGAGACCGGGGAAGGTGAGGAGAGGACATTTATTAAAGAGTGCAGGGTTTAAACTCTGTAGAAAACCTTCCAGCACCATTAAAAGCTCAAGCTAACCTATCAGAGGCAGAGATGAAGCAGCAGAGTGTTCCAGTGAAAATAAAAGGGATTAAGGCACGCAAATGCAGATATTTAGGCCTCAAGCTCAGAATTGAAACATTATGAGGAAGATTAAAGGGCTCAATCCAGTTTTCAGAGGTAAAGCACCAGTTTCAAAACCCCGAAGGTCAATCAGAAGATTAATGCACCAGATATCGTACCACTAGGGTTTTCCTTCAACAGCAGAATGTTTTCTTCAATCAGAGGACAAAGTACAGGGCGCCCGTACAGCTTTTATTGTGCACAATGTCCCTGAATGAATCGTCACCCTACCAAAAGTTCAAAACCACCAGAGCATTTATAAGACAGACTCCTCAGTAGTTTATTTTATTCTTGTTTAAATCATCAGGACTACCACAGCCGAAACATGTCAAAATCATATTTGAAGGAGATCACTTCTGCATGAAGAGGTGATAGAAATTAAATACTCAGCATTTAAACAGAATGGGTCTCGGCCCTGCATTCATTTTTGTGTTAAATGTTACTTTTAGTGTCCACCTACCCACTCAGTAGATCTTCTTCTCATCCTCTGCTATAAAATGCAGAAGGAAATATTTTTGTGGTTGTTGATGAGATATCAAGGAAACACAAGCATTTTCCTCTTGAGTCAAGTTCTCTGTGTAATATTGTAAGATAAGCTAAGATTTGATGTATTTAGGCTGAATGTTCAAGCTATGGGCTATGATGTACCTGACTAGTGTTGTTTTAAATATGAAAAGCATGTTTCTTTGGATCCTGATCTAAAGCAGCTGGTGATGTTTTCTTATCTCTGCATTTGATTTCATTGCATTCCATTTCTACTGGCTCGCATCAGAAGTTTGGCATAGGATTTACCCTTGATAGGTACCTTATGTTGTTGCTCTCCCAGCCCTTTATGTTTTCTGCTTATATGTGTATCTGAATATTGATTTCAATTGATTTAACTAGTGTAGTGGATGTTGTTGCCCGCTCTCTAATGTATGAATTAATGAAATCTATGTTTAGATGTTCTTGTGAGGATCTAGTTGGATGTGTTGGGAACACTGGGGGGTCTAGAACCTTGTATCTGCCTCACTAGGATCTTTCCATCTTAATTAGGCCTTTCCAAGATCCCTTGTATTACCTATGATTTTGTCCAAGCAAGTCTGGAGTTAAATGACCTCTGGCCTGATCTATAGACAGAATTGGATGGTCCTCCTTCTTTCATTTTCAGCCCTTAATGTTCCACCTCGCCAATCATTCTATAAGATCCAAATGCTCTAGATGACTAGCCCAACTGAAAGCTTGCACATTGAACACAAGTAAATCCTTTCTTGACTCCATAGCCCAATGGCTTTTATGTTCTCTTAATTATCTACCTTTGTCTAGTTTTCCATCATTGCTCATCCTTGCCTTATCTTGGATCCTTCTTTCCTGATTCCCAACAACCAAACACAAACAATCAAACAAACAACCCTAAGCCTATAACTAGCCTAAAATCGTAACTTAGAGCTTCAAAGACATATACTTTGACTCACATAGAGAGATCCCTCTCTGGACCTAGGAGGGCTAGATCCTAAGGTCTGAAAGTGGTTCTATGTTGTCTCATCTTTTGGTCTTGTCAACCTGGCGAAAACATGGGAACCCCAACACTTTCCTTTATCCTCATTCCTTGAATCCCATCTCAACACTACATCATCTAGCTGAAACTTTTATGCTTTGGTCTTCTGGTCATAGATCTTCTTTATCTTCTCCTGCAACTGAATAACGTTCTGTGACACTTCCTCTCTTGTTTGCTAAAGATGGATCATCTGATTGATCCTTCGCTGATTTTCATCATCTTTGCTGCCAACTTCTTGCAATAATCTCATAACTGGGACTGTAAGAGATGTAGGAAAAACAACATCAGTACCATAAACCAGCTCAAAAGGTGACATACCTATCGATTTCTTATTGCTAACTCTGTCTTCCCACAATGCGTTGATGAGTTTTCGATGCCAGTTTCTTTTGTTTTCCTCTAGCATTTTCTTAATTATATTTATTAGGGATTTGTTTGATGATTCTGCCAGGCCGTTGCCTTGTGGATAATACATTTTTGAATGGAACAACACAATATTATACTTATTGCAGAAATTGACCATCTTCTTAGATCTGAACGCTGTTGCGTTGTCTGTTATAATTTTATAAGGGCAGCCAAAACGAGATAAAATATTCAATTCTAGGAATTGAATAATTACCGTGTCTGTAGCTTGCCTTGCTGGGACGACCTCGATCCATTTAGTAAATTAGTCCGTACCTGTCAGGATCCATCGATGCTATGATGAGGACGCCAGATGGATTTATCCTATGAAATCGAGTCCCCACTGCTGGAAGGGAGCGTTCACTGAAACTGGTTTCAAAGGAAGAGGCAACAATTTCTTCTTCCTTTGGAAAATTTGGAATTCATGACAATTCATCACCGTTTTATATAAATTAGAAAATAATGTGGGCCAATAATACCCTGCTCTCAATACCTTGTTAGCTGTAGTCTTCCAAAACAAGTGACTGCCACAATCACCTTTGTGGAAATCATGCATTACCTTCTGAGTGTCTTCTTCAACCAAAAAATTGAGCAGAACACCTCCTGGATATTTCCAATACAGAGCATTATTTAAAATACAATATTTAGCAGATTTAAGTTTCAAAGATCTACCTTTACTCTTAGACATGCCTGTAGGGGGTGACAGATGCTGAAGGACATACAAAATATATGAATACCATGGGGATTGTAGAAAAATATCTGAAATTGGGATAAGAAAACCTTCATCTTCATCCTCTGACATTGTTGTTATGAGGTTTATATCCAAGGCATGTAGATTTGATTGGGCCATAAATTTTTCCAAGCCTTGGCCCTTGATCAATTTCGTGGGCTTAATCTCCAAGTCATACTCCAACACAGCTGCTATCCATTTACCTCTTCGACCTTCTGGATCAGTTTGCATCAAGACATCCTTCACTGCTGCGTTAGGGACATATGCTATGGTATGTGAATGCAGAATATAAACCCTAAAATCCTTCAATGCCTTTATAAGAGCCAATGCTTGTTTTTCAATAATATTGTACCTCAAAGCAGCATCTCTAATAGTTCTATTGAAAAAGGCAATTGACTTTTCTACCTGATCTCTCTTTTACATTAAAATAGCAGCCATAGTATGCTCTGATGCAAATGAAAAAATAATAAAATCCTGAGTATAGTCGGGACTAATCAAAACTGGGGCATTGGACAAAGAAAACTTTACCAAATTGAATGACTTGATAACTTCTTCACTCCACTTGACAGTGCTATCCTTCTACAACATGTTAGTCATTTCTCTTAGATGTTCAGCTAGATTAGGTATAAATCATCGCAAAAAGTTCATCTTACCATTAAAAGCCTGAATCTCCTTCTTGTTTCGTGGAAGGTCTATGTGCTAAATTTCCTCCACTCTAGATGGATCAATGTGGATACCATCTCTAGAGATGATATGCCCTAGCAACTTGCCTTCATCCATGGGAAAAAGACTCTTCTTGGGATTGAGAGAAATCCCAAACTTTCTACATCGCTGAAAAACAACTCTCAAATGGTGCAAATGCTCATCATCTGAACCTGAAAACACTATCAAATCATCCAAATAAACAACAAGAAAAACATATTTTTCATTGGCAAAAGCAATGTCCATTTCTCACTGGAAAGTGGCTCCAACGTTCTTCAGTCTGAACGGCATCTTATCATACTGGAAGGTTCCCCAGGGTGTTGTGAAGGCAGTTTTGTCTTGGTCTTGCTCATGTACCAAGATCTGGTTGTAGCCTAAGTAGCCATCAAGTAGTGACATCCTATATGATCCAACTACTCTCTGTAGAATATGGTCCATTTTTGGAAGTGGATAATTATCCTTTAAGGATGCCTTATCCAAATTTTGAAAATCTATGCACAATATTATCTCTCTGGTCTTCTTATGTACTGGGACCAAATTTGAAATCCAATCAGAAAATATAATGGGAACTATGATACCTTCTTTGTACAACCTGTTTACCTATTTTTCGATGGATGGTAGCAGCTTCGGATTGATTCTTCTAAGCTTCTGTCTAAATGGCTTTGATCTGGCTTGATGGGAATAGTATGCTGGATTATGTTCTTATCATACACCTTCAAATATGAATAATCCCATGCAAACACATCAGAAAATTCAGAAATAAATTTAACATACTTTTCCTTTACCTAAGGGGACAATGCCTTTGACAATTTCACAAACTTGGGCTTGTCAGGTGTTGCAAGATTCACATCTTCAACTCCTTTCTCAGTGGGCAGCAAGCTTGGATTTTTTGCAACATCATCCTGGTCAAAAATCTCCTCTAGAGGTATCAGACCTCTAGGAATTACATTATCCTTCAGCTGCAATATGTCCATCTGATTTGCTTCCATCTCCTGATCATCAACCTCATATTCACCTTCTATTGGAGTATCTTTGAATTTCCCATCACCCTGCAAAAATGTATTAATCTCATTATCATCCCAAAACACTTGCCAATACCTTAAATTGTCCGGAACAACAGGCCTATGTTTGACATAGATCTCAAACTTGTTGCTGGAGTTCATCAGAATCTTCAAGTTGCTGGCAGTAGTGGCAAGGGAATCAACAATAAGATTCTGCATCTTGGGCACTGTTGTCAAATTGTACTCAGGGAATGTCTTCAAAATGTCTAGGACTACATTTATATATGCCCTCAATCTCGGATGTTTAGCTTGGTACTCTCCTTTAACCTGTTTCATTATTAACTCGAAGTCACCATACATAGAAATCCTCTTTGCATTCAGCTTCTTCAAAATTTTGAGACCTGCAATCAGAGCTTCATATTCTGCTTCATTGTTAGAGCAGTCAAAAGCCAACTTATAAGAACATACTCTAACATTGCTGGGAACCTTTTCAGGCTGGAAAATAGGGCTCCTAATCCATATTCCAATACCAGCTCCATCCTTACCAACAGCTCCATCAAAATCTATGCTCCACAGGCCTTCTTCTTCTTCTTGTAGATGCTGGAATTTTGTTTCTTTCTCTTCTTTACCTTGGTTGATTTCTTGTTGTTCACTATCTTTTTACTGCTGGCAGGAAGGGGAATCAGAAGTACTTTCTCTCTTTTTCATGTTTGAGGACTTCTCTAAAATTATATGAAATCTGAGGTATTTCATCTACTTGTACCAACTGAACATTTTCATCATTTAAACCACCATCTGAATATAAGACAAAAGACTCTAAATCTTTGTGGACGGCATTAATGGGATGGTTTACCAGCTTCCCTTTGCTAGTAATCATATGTTTCATTTTATTTTCCCTATATAGCTTTCTCAATTGGCCAAATACATGGATAGTGGCATAAGAGAAGTCAAGCTGCATGGTTCCTTTAAGTTTTTCACCCCAAGACCTGGATAGGAGCATTCCAAACCTTGGTGGGACATCAACAACTACTACATCCATCAAGACATCCTTGGCTGGGATTTGATCTAAAGACACTACCAAATATTTAATAATACCAATACAATGGACCATACCTGAGTCAAAGGAATACAAATCATGGTATTTTTGAGCAATATCCAGTCCTAACTTTTCTATGTTGGCCTTGGGCATCAAATTATGTGAGGCTCTAGAGTCCAACATAGCATTATGCAAGATGAAATCGTGTAATCTAAGACTCAGGTAAAAGGGAGGGACTTCACTTTCTTCTGATTGATCTTCAGTTGTTGGGCCAAAAATGAGTTCCGGATAGTCATCTTCAACATTCACCATATCAAAAAGAGAGTCTATTTGCAAAATTATAGAGACCTGACTTTTATAAGCACTATTTTTCATAAACTCAATGAGGGGCATAGACACTTTCAACTTAGAAATTTCATTCTATAAATTAAAAGAAGGAGCCTTTTCTACCTCTTTAACTAGGGGATCTTTCTTCTCTATTTTCTCCTTTGCTGTGCTCTGCTGATTCTTTTCATTTGCTGTGTTAATTGTTGAAGATGCTTTTCCAGAGGAAGGATCGACCAGTTATTTTTCTTTCTTCTGCAAATCGTTCTTCATTTGGATTTCCCTTCTCTTTTGAATGGGACTGATCGGAACATCTCTGTTCCTCAAAGAGTACTGATTTTTTTGGGCTGATAAAGCATTCATGTACCCTCTCTGGTAATCATTGGATTCATCTTCTAATATTGCGTCATTGGCCAAGATGAAATCTTCGTCCTTTTGAGTGTTTGGAGTCACCATGTATTCTTCTTCTTCTATGAGGAAGATAGGGACACCATCAGCAGTGAAAAAGTGATTGGCCTCAATCAGAGGATGATCATCCTCATCTGTGTTTGTTCCTTGCTCGTAATTCTGTTGTAGTGGAGTTTTGATTTTCTGCTGTGATGGTGCTTGGTCCTGCGTTCTTTGTTCTCTCTGCTTAATTCTAAACTGTGGCTGTCGCCCTCTGAAGTTTAGATTTCTTATCTGAGGTTCAGGTCTATCTGTAATGGTTAATCGATCAACCATATTCTCCACTATCCGAATCAGAGTGTCCATTTTGCTGTCTGAAGGAGAGGCTTCCTCTTTTACCATGACTCTCTTTTCAGCTCTGGTTCGTGCTCTTTTAGCTAGCAGATTTGCTTCTACACTTACCACTATCTTCTGCATGTCTTCCAGTGAGGAAGGATCTCTTTCTTGCAGCTGATATGCCATATTGGCATCAAAATCGTCTAGAAATTTAAGCAATGCTAATCCCACAGGAGGTTTCAAGTTAGCTGGAATAGCATTATATACAACATTAAATCTTAAACAATAGTCTTGTACATTTTCACCCACATTTCTCTTAATATTTTCATACTCAGACACAATTTGGAGTGGGTTCTTTTTTACCTCCCACTGGTCTAAAAACTGTGTGCAACTCCTGCAAAGTGCGAATTGAGCCTGTTGGTAAGGCTCTGAACCACTTTCTAACTTCACCTCCGAAGCTTTGGACAAACATCCTGGTAGTTACATTCTCTGCTTCTACCTAATGTAGATCAAAAAAGTCATTCATCTTATCAACATGCTGTTGGGCTGTGATGCTCCTAGTGGCATCAAAGATATGAATTTTACTTTGATAGTCAGCGGGCATATCATTAAGAACCTGAGGTAAAACCAGGGGTGCGTACCGGGCAGCCATGGCTCTAGGAGGATTTACACCAGTGTTTGTAGTACTACGATTTAAGGGAGGTGTTGATGGAGGAGATGACAACTGAGAATTAACAAGTGGGAATGTTGTTGAATTGGGGGGAGGAAATGTTGTTCCTGATGACTTTGAAGGCTTAGGAATATTAGTTACAGTGATGGACTGAGGAGAATTCAGAATATAACCATAAATGGAGGAATTTTCTCTTTGAACTTCAATATCTACAAGTAATTCTGGATCTAAAGCTGTGTCACCAAGTGCAGTTTCAAACTTATTTATAAATAAAGAAAGCTCAAAATTATCATCAAAGGAAAATCTTCTACAAAAAACCACTCACTGGGCCAAGTATGGGATCTGAAGATAGGTCTTGGACTTAGTGATCCTTCTTGTCTTTTGACAATTCTTGGGATAAGATTTGGATTCTCAAACACAGGGGAGGATTTGGATTGGATTAGCCCTTGTGTATCTTCTTGAAGTTAGTGTGTGTAAATTTCCATTGTAAAAAAATTCTATTTCAGCCTAGCAGACTCTAAAACTCATCTTCCAGAGCCGAGGAATTTACATGAAAAATTTCACTAGGGTGATCTGACTTTATACCCTGACAGTAGAAATATATTATGACTGAAGAATAAGTGGCTGTAGTTATATTTCCTTCCCAAAGTGCTGTAACAATACTCGCTTTGTAATGATATTTCAAACCTTCTTAAGCAAATATATGATACGCTCAAAAATATTTAAGCGACTTTATCCAGTCGTAATATGAAAATGATATAACAATGGTGCAATCCTTTAAAAACACCAACCTTTGAACTTTATACTATAGAACACACTTTTATGCTACCAGCGCGACATATATTTCATTTTGACGGGGGCCCACACATCCACTTTTCGGCTTTTTACAAATAAACTAAACATATAATAATGCAAAATCCGCCAGATCTTACCTTGATTATCGCCTGTGCTTTTCAGCGCACGATTATCGTCAAATCTAAGGCTCTCTAGATTGAATGATTCTCGTGAATATCGCGTTTTTTCAAAGGCCAAAGTTTAAAAGCTGAGAGTTGCGCGATATGGGTGGTTTTTGGGTGATGACATGTCCAAAAATTACTAGATCGCATTTTTTTGAAGTGGTTTTGCTCCGGGGCAAAAGCGGTGCTATATAGGCAGTTTTGGTTTCCAAAACCCGCTAGTGGTAATTAAACCACGCTTTAACTCGGGTTTAACACTTGTGGTTAGGTGCTTTAACTCCTTGCGTTAATTCAGGCTGGGTCCCAGTGATATTAATTCTCCGTCAGCAATAAAACAGAAATTTTACTTTGACGACAAATATTTCCAAAGATTGGCCGCGGTTAATATAACCAAGGTTTAAACTTAAGACAGAGTTTCCAATACTCCACAGAACCAACTTTGATTTCACTTTGAAAACAGAATAAACACAGTCAACAGTCAGATCAAAGTTCCCTAGTATGGTCGCCAGAGATGTTAGCACGTGATCTGGACCCCAGGCTGAAAAGGGCAAAACAGGGTAACAACTAAACCACGCTCAGCCTTGTAGCTAGCCCTACAAGGATATGAGAGGGCTCTCTCCTTGAAATAATATTCAACTAAGCACAATAATGATCTGATATTAGGCTAGGTATAATGATGGGAAAAGGGTTTTGATGAAATGAATTTTTCAGGGATGTGTGGGACAAAATGGGACAGTATGAAACTGGGAATTAAATCAGGACACAGGGTATTTCATGGGGTAAGGTAGGCAGAAAATTTTAGCAATTAAAGTTAAATAATGATGGAATGGAGAGACTCGTGAGGAGCTGAAAAAGGAACAATAAATGGATCCTTTTAAAACAGAAGAAAATAATAGAGTATGAATGATTTCCCAAGGCAGAGCATATAAAATGGATTCTACCTTTCTATCTTGAAAGCATTCAAAAGAAAATGTTTATGGATGAGAGGTGAAACACAACAATTTACATATGAAACAAAAGAGAGAAACAAATGCTAAATCTCATACCACATGGATCCCACAAATCCGAGCTGCATCTCTTATTAATTCCCTGTCAAAGTTGTACAATGGAGCATAGAGCGTTCTTTTCCACACTATTCCCCTACTGCTGAGTTACAAACTGCTTTACAAATGATTTACAATTACAATAAATAGACCAGATTTGTGGGAACATAGATCCGAAAAAAGAGGAGCTGTCTTGCCAGCTCAAGAACTGAAGTGCAATCATAGAAAATAAATACAACAATCTGCCCCTGAAAATAAGGGACAACAATACATTTTGGCCTCTTGAAAATTCAATGTTATACTGGATGAAGGAAAAATAGGCAATCCAGAAAATAGGTTTCCTACTTTGCTGCTGCTACAACAACCTTTGTTTTATATAATATTTCTCAGCCTTTGACTACTGCTTTCCATTCTCTATTTGAAGAAACCTGACTTTTATAAATTTTTGTTGAAATAAAATAGAATGACATTATATACCTTTGTGAAGGGAAAAATAATTTTTTTGAATGGGAAAAGGGAAGGGAAAGGAGGTGGGTCCGCATACGTAATCGGACTCGAAATGGATGGAGTAGAGGGATATAATATAATAAAAAAATTGCAATACATGTTTGCAATGGTATCATCGCAATCGGGATCGAGATCGGGCCTTGGGAGCGGGGGTATTACATAAGACAATTCTACCGATGCGATTGGGAGAAGCGATAGGGAAAACCTTCATAATACGAAATAAAACAAAATTGAATTTAACAAAGGAAATAGCCCTTTATATTATAAATGGGCGGAAGATGTATGGTGGGCCTGAGGGTTAATCAGAATCAGGAGGTAAAAGGAAGCGGGAGCGAAGCATATGAAGAAACGCCGATGCCGATTGGGGGAGGACCATTGTATAAATAAAATAAAACAAAATTCGATTTAACAAAGGGAAGGCCTTTTATTATGAATGGCAGAGGATAATGTGGTGGGATCGGGATATATGAATAATCGCAATCGCAATCGGGATCGGGAGCTCCGGGCAGAATATAACATATAACGATTCTTTCGATGCGATGGGAGAAATACTTTGTATACAACGAATAAAACCAAATTTTGATTTATACAAAGGGAAAGGCTTTATAATGGACGGGCGGAAGATTATATGGTGGGCCCGACCAATCAGAATCAAAATCAGAGGGGAATGGAGCGGAGGTAGAGGGCTTTGGGAATGCTGATTGCGATGGGCGATCAATCGCATCGGGGAAATGTAATCGGCGATGGGTCAATGGGACGTGCGATTGATCGTTGTGATTGGATTGGAGGTGCTATCGGGTTGGGCGCAAGAATTTTGCGATGCGATGGGATAAGTGATGGGGTTGATTTCTTTATGTAAAATGAAATAAAACATATTTTAATATTTACAAAGGCGAATGGGCTTTTTATAATGAACGGGCGGAAGACTTTAGGTGGTGGGACCCATAGGTCCATCGGCATTGGAGAGCGAAGGAGGGCAGGGACAAAGTTTTATATACAATCACCGATTGCGATGGGCCCGATTGCATATAGGTCGTCGGATTAAGGGGGCCGATCAACGCTCAAGATGCACATTGGAGAGTTTAATTGGGGGTTTTCCATCAAGGGTTGGCCATCAGAGATAGTCAATCGCATCAGAACCTTTGTTTAACATAAGGGCCAAGTGGGACGCATCGCTTGGATGTTGCGATACGACGGAAAAGGGAAGGGACTTGGTATTTATAATATAAAACCTTTTAAAATTTATCATAAGGTTTAAAGGCGTGGAGGGGAAGTGGTTAGAATGGCGGGGGGGGTACTTATAACATAAAACTTTGATTTTATTATAAAGTTTCACGGTGTGGAGGGGAAGTGGTTAATGAACAAATCACATATTTGTTTAAATGATTTTATAATGCGATTTTGTAATTCGGAGGGGGGGAAAGGGATTTATAAAGAAATTATTAAACTTTAATAAAATAAAGTTTAGGGAAAGATGGGAAAAAGGGGAAGGTTAGGGAATAGGGGACTTTTTACTTCACTTAGGCATAAATTTCAATCCAGAAGTCAGTTTTGAGAGTGTAGTATACCGTTGGAAAGCTCTTTCCGGGCTCTTTCTGCTTAATCTACTTAGAAAATGATTTGATGCTGATCATGCTATGGAAAACTTCTCTGAAGGCAGGGTGATGACTTTTGTGGAGATAACAGCTTCTGAATTGTGACTTATTACATATGATGACATAAAATTACATAATAAAATATAATAAAGGAAAAGTATCATGTTTTCACCTTAAAACATGGTTTTGAGGTGAAAATTACATCAAACAGAATAAAATATATCTTTGATCTTCCAGGTGCTGTGATTTTGATTTTATTGACTTCCTCATGACCTTGCTGATATTTATTGACACTTAACTTATTTATTGGACCATGGTGAGAGCCTAGGACCTAATGAGACCCATCCTATGACCTAATAATATTATTTTGAAAGTGGCTAATGACTGAAGACCATGGAGAGGCGAATCAACAAGTTTCACATGAGGGAAAACTGATGAAAAATCACTACCATCAATGAATCTATGACCTAGAGGAATGGTGAAATTTATTGGTATGGGACTCCTAATATGCAAATGCAAAAGATAAATTTTGATCACTAATGGCAGCATGACTAGACTGACACTAACACAAATGTTTTCCTCGAGAATTTTCATCAGGAAGTTTCGTGACACCCTCCTGCTACCGTGTTTTATCATTACACTTGCCACGTGGGGAGTTATTATGGCTATCCTCTCTTGTACCCTCCTTATTTCTCACCCCCAGTAGCAATTAAGTGTCATTCTTGATCAACTCTTTTAGGGGGACCAAGTCATATGGGATTATATCTAGAGGTCATCCTGAAGAAAAATCTTGATTATGCTCTGATATTCCCCAATTTTCTAACCAATCCGCCACTTTGGCACCCGTCCTCATGGTGTGAGTAACTATCACATATGGAAAGGGGAGTAGTGAATACCATATTATAATTATCTACATCTATAAGTGCCAACTCTTGACCACCTTAAAAGAGAAAATTCCATTAAGTATCCTTTGAGCAGCGTTAATCACCAACACCAAGTGTCCAGTGAGTTTATCTTAGGTAACACTATCCTTCTATCTATTTGGAGGACTTTCACAGGAGTTGTGGTATTAGAAGAATTGTTGGTTGTGGTTCCACACAGGCTTGCAAAGTGGCCAACTGGGTAGCCTAGTGAGTCCCATAGGTACCTTCATATCCACTTGGACCTAGGTTTCCCTCAGAAGCTCCCTCAAAATTGAGTTTTAAAAAAATTCTCGAGCGGAGGTATGAACATAAATGTCAATTCCACCTTCCCTTGGGATATGTATGGAGCTTCAATGCCACCATGTATGGGGTAAGGTAAAAGAGTGCAATAATCAAGGCTTCCTACCTATCTATTCCTCTTCGACCAGCATTTCATACAAAATAGTCTCTTGGATATCTGCCTTCGTGGATTTCCAAATCAGCTGGGATTTATGTCCTTAATCTTTAGAAATGGATCTATTATGGCCCTTCCATATGTTCCATAGAAGGAATGATATAAAAAGAACCTGATTAAAAGCTAAAATACTATAGGGTCATTTAACTCTCATCTAGTCAAAATGAATCTGCAACCTTCAAAATCCGTATCAAAGCTGCATGATTCATAAATCCGATACTTCGATCCTGGGACTGTGGATTATTGGCCCATGATATTTGTATCAGAAGCAATAAAACAATGCTCTTCACAAACCTTAACAATACATGCAGAATCTACTTTAATGACTTTGAACCGGAACTCAAAAACTTCCCACTTAATATATAAAGTATCGAGTCCAATGTAAATATTAAAACCCCGAGCACTTTTATTTGCAAGAATTGTCGATCAAATATCAGACGGTTGTTGCACCTTTTTAAATCACATAATCATTATATGAAATAAGCTGAGGCTCCACCATTATTTCCAGCACACTTTACACCTATGATCCACTCCTGCCCATTCATTCGAAGGATATCGCATCACAATCTACACGCTGTTTAACATTTTAAATCTACGTGAAATGAGTGGTCTTGTGACGCCACACATCACTCGCTGGGGTGTATCACGTAGGTTTAACGTTTACCGCTAACATCCCAAAAGATGTGTGATAACCCTTCGTGGTTTTCAAAAAACCATCTACATTGTTCCTCCACGTCACCTCTACACTATGCCCGAACAGTTCTACTGTGCTTCTCAATCTCCACTTTGACCCAATTCTCAGCACTCGCCTTCTCGTTCAGACCTACATAATCCATTGCCATTACACATAACAATCCATCGATGCGTTGAGATTATAAACTAAATACAACCACTCCTTTTGAAATATGATATTACCTTTGGATCACCATCGATCCTTACAGTGATCGATGGTCGATCAGTAAACTCATAACATAAATTAAATCATAAATCTAAATCATAAATAAACCATATTCATACATATAGAAATCGACATAATATGTACTTCCATTATATACATAATTCGCTTACAGTCTAAGGCATTTCAGCCTTATTCAACAAATCCTTCCTGTGATTACATTGTATTCTCTCCCCTCTCTGTCACACAAAAAAGTCTCTCTTTTATAGAATTTACAAGAGCGTGAATCATCTAAGATCCATGATTTCAATCCTTCAATTTCTCAAACAAACCCCTAATCTCTCATTATGCATACATGGCAGATATTTACATTTAATTAGTTCCAACAATTTAGCTCTGTTTTAACCAATTTTGCCCCAATTTACAATGACTATCCATGTTTTCCTTTCCACAGCTCCGAATTCCATTTTTAATGAAAGTTTGCTCGGATGCTCCTGCATCAGAACCCATGCTCAATTGATATCTGGATTTTTAAACAATGACATTCTCCATTGTTCTATGGTTTCTATAATATTTTTTCTCAAGTGATCTAGATGGATGAAAGTGATTTTTACCAATCCCCATTAGGTATCAACAACTAGGGAAGTTTTCAAAATATTCTCCATGTTTTCCTTTTTTTTTTGACATACAAGGCATATCGAAAGGCCAATATATCCCTTTTCGGGCACCTAATACCATGTTAAAAGGAATCTCCTTCCTACTAGCAAAAGAAAATTAAACACCTTTGGCCATAAGTTTTAGGGATGTATCTTTATCCAGATTGGGTCACTAGGGAGATTCACATGGTCTACTACGATTGAATAGGATTCTTTTATTGAGAACATACCCTGCATATTATAGCCCTGCCAAATCATATCTAGCCACTGCAATATAAGGATTTGAGATTCCTTTAATGTAATTGTGAAGGGTGCCCAGTTTTGAATGGTCTTTGACTATTTCCAATTAATTTTCATTTTCCATATTCTCCATTCAGCTTGAGGGAACATATCATTCCAATAGCCTGCTATCTTTCTGGCTCTTTGAGATCCCAATCAGGCTCTAAACGTGTCTAGCTGAGGGTTCCTTTTCATTTTGGGTGACTACTACCACGAGTCTTCCCAAAATGATGTTGAGGCCCCACCATGAATTTCCCAAAAGAAGTGGCCGTTTACAATGTGGTTGTTTTGACAGGTTAGGTTCCATAAAGCATAGTCAGGGGAGATTTTTCATATATGGTCATCTCTAGTAAATTGTGGCCTTGACCATAATTTTTACCCCAGATTTGAAGATATGTTAAGTGTTGTCTTGAAAAAATGGGCCTCTTTGCAGACTGACTTTTTAAAATGTCGGAATATTATGAATGGAAATGTGATAACTGCAACTGTCATCAAAGTTTAGCTAGATATCTAGGGGTGATTATAAAATTCCAAGCCTGCCTTTTGATATGAATTTTAAATTGGCATGGGCTATCAACTGAATTAATCTTGTAGCCATCCATTTTTTATCTGCATAATGTGAGCCTTTCTGGACCTTCTTGTCTTGTGTGTTTAAAATGTCTTATTGCATCACAGTTCTTGAGTTCTAATCACATTTCAAAATTGTGTTTCAACCTTTCCATCTTTCAATATATCATATGTGGGATTATTTGTTAGTGAAAATAAGTTATATTTTTATTGACTAAAGATATGTCATAGCTGATAACCCCTAATTTGTCTGCTTTGAGTAACCAGAAAATCATGATTATGCACTGCCAAAGAGGCATACCATTGTCAAATGCCATCCTCGAGAAGGCAAAATGAACATATAAGAAATTTGAATAGATCAACTTTGAAGGAATATTTATCTATATCTATAGATCTATAAATAATATAAATAAAATTGGGAAACAACTGTTAGGAACATAGATGAAATAATTTGTAATCAACAATTAATCAGTGAGGGCCTTGAAAAGATTCAATCTGCAATAATCAGGAAATAATAGGGAAAAATCGATCAATCTTGGCACACCAGTAATGTTAAACTAAATAATTAATATTATTTCGAAATAATAATTTTGTTAATTGTATTGGGATTGATTTTATTAATTTTAGATTATTTCATATATGGTTTGTAACATTTAAACCAATTGCTTGTGACTGTCCCCATGGAAACTCATAATTGCTACATTGATCAAGATGGTCTCAAAATCTGACAATATTTTACATGGTTTTGAATGCAGATATATTTGGGAAAGTTTCAAATGAGTGGGAGAATGTTGACATTGGTGTTTTTGTATGTGGTCCTGAAAGTTTAGAGACAAGCGTAGCAAAGGAATGCAGGTCATACAACTTAAGAAACTTGAGAAACTCGAGAAACAGAGCTGTGTTTCATTTCAACAGTCATAGCTTTGATCTGTAATGAACTAATTATAGAGATATCACTATGACATAATGGCTCATTGTATTATGTTAACATAGGTTTCATATGCAAGTCTATAGCTTCCTTTCTATTAGTTTGGCCTATTTCATAAATTGACATGATTATGTAAGGCTCACTAAGGCCAAAATTGCCTCACGGGACCTATACAAGTTAAAATATATATGATGTAATTATTGATATGTAAATTAATATCTTTTCATATGAATTTTATAAATTTCCCAAAGGTTATTTGACAGTCTGCAATAAATTACACAGACAATGACCCTAATGATTTATTAATCTATTTCTGTAATATTAATCTATTTCAGTTATAATATATTAGGAGTTTAATCTTTAGGAAAGCCCCGCGGAAGAAAAATGTATGTGGCATTGTTTCCAAATGGTATCCTTTTTCAAAGGTGACGTATTCAACATGATTTTCTGATAGGTGGACAGTGACAAGGTGTATCTTGGGCTTATTTCTTGTTATCTAAAAACTTGTATGCATCTATGTTATAAAAAAATATTTTCTTTTGTGCATGTTTCACTATAGAAGAATGATAAGGATGGATATTTTAGGGACTTCAATAAGAATGGAAAAAGGAAACTAGTCTTCTTGACTTCTAAATAATTTCAGGCTCTCCCCTATAAATATTGTTTGACCAAGAGTGACCTTTCCATGGGTCTTTGCCCCTCCTTTCCAAAGGCAGAAATAACGAAGCATATTTTTTAGGACTGTCCTTTTCAGGGTCTTGCTAGGTGGAGGTGCAATCTCAGTTGGCAAACATTCTTTAGGGGCATTTTCATTGGAGTGCATTCTTGTTGGGAGATTCTTGATGTGTGATTTGGGATTTGCTGATTGGTATTTTTCACCGTTTGTGAGTTTTTGCATCGTGTGTTCTCTGGGGACTCCAATACAAATGTGTTAAAAAATGAGGTCAGTTCTTTGGTTGCTTTTTGTTGATGAGGTACATATGGAAATGCTGGCAAAATGATCATTGTTGATTGAGGGTGCCAAATTGTTAGACCATGCATCTTATTATGATTTTATTTTCCTTAAGGAAAAGGATATAAATTTCATTGTGTATGCCCTTCCATTTTCATTTTTATTTTTCCTGGTGAGTAAATAATTCTGTATATATAAGAAATATTTTTTCAAAAGTAGGGATCCAGATAGAAATTTCCACTCCAAGGACAATCCTTTGGGCACACTCAGTGTCTTGATTTTTATTTTTATATTTTCTGTCAGAGGCTATTTGCTCCAATATGACAGTAATTTGAAGTCTTTTCATAATACTTTGTTACACATGACTTTCATTTTCTTCTTAGAAATGAATGGATATCTTGTGGACTGTTGTAAGAAAATTTAGTTCTATTACCATGCTCAAGAGAATTTAATGTTTGTCATTATTTTTCCGCGCAAAATTTGATTATATGCATTTGGTTTTTGTTATGTATATGTATGAACTATTCTAAACATGTAATAGGAACCTTCTTTTTCACTGGTCCTGATATCGCCATTTCCATTTTTATAGCCGTTGCATAAAGAATCACCGTGCAAAGGTTGAGTAGATGGATGTAAATCACAATGTCAATAAACATATACTATTTGATCTATTTTATTTGTGATGCAACCATTATGATTAATCATTTAAAAATCAAATAATTCGTTTTGACAATGAAATTAGGCACAGTCGATAGGATATCTTATCAATCAATGAAACACCCTACGATTGTTTGGATCAACTCAAACACCTTAAAAAACGATCACGGAGTTTATTAGAGAATTATTAGTAAAACTCCGTTCTATTAAGAGCTAACCAGTGGAATAGCCGTATGAGTAAAGTATCCCAGTGCTAATGCGTGAACTCCTTGCTATGGAAGAAGGGCTCGGTTTCTTGCTGGATGGAGTGTCTGTATAGGCTGTATGGTATGGCTGGCTGTTGGGCATAAGAAGGTGAGTTGCTTCCTATCGCCTTATAGTTCCAACTCAATAGTAATAGGTTTAGGAGGGAGATTATACATTCACGAATCAATCATTGGAACTGGTGGCTGAGATGCTTATGAAACTACAACTTATAATTCTGTTTCTCTTGGAATTGATCATACAAGCTATATTACAAGTTTTGATATGACAATACAATGATATGGAAAAAGTAATGGGATCACTAGTATATTTGGTGTAAGGTGTAATAATGGAAGACCTTCATTTTTTTTTTAAATATTTTTATCCAACCGTAGGAAGACTGACGTCTCTTTTTTAAATATTTTTATCCAAGCGTCGGAAGACCGACGCCTTACATGTCGGAAGAGAGACGTTTCTTTTTTAAATATTTTTTTTCTTTTTCGTCGGACAACCGACATTACATAAGCGTTGGAAGAGCGATGTTTCGTTTTATAAATATTTTACTTTTTTCATTGGAAAAGCGACGTTACATAAGTGTCAGAAGAGTGCCGTTCTAAACGTCAGACGACATATCGTCATAATTGTGACAGTTGAAAAACATCGGAAGAGCGACGGTTTGGACAAAGTTGGAAGAGCAACGACTTGTAAAACATCGGAAGAGCGACGGTTTGGGAAACGTCAGAAGAGAAACACATTGGAAATGTCGGAAGAGCGATGATTTGGAAAACATTGGAAGAGCGACAGTAATTTGGAAACGTCAGAAAAGGTGTCGCTCTTTCGACACTTTATTGAAGTGTCAGAATTGCGACGTAATGGTTAACGAAATTTTTCCCAGCCTCAAACTGTCACTCTTGCGATGCCTATGTGTTAGAATAGTGACGAAGTGGCCGTCGGAAATTGGGCCAAAGATACTAGTGTAAATGACCACCATAAGCTCCATTGTGGCAATCATTCAGTACAAGCTCGACCTCTTCAAGAGTTAAGTAGCATCTAAGGATCGAATCGACCCCCGTGACGATATAAAGTGTCACTATTAATCAAATAACGTTTGGCTAAGTGACGTAAATTTCAGCGCTCATCTTTCAAAAAAGTTGAGGGAAACTTCATAGTCTGGAGATAAACTATGAGATCCCCATACCAAAGATCTTATGATGAAATGAGGAAAATATGTTCATTAGGAAATGATTCGTCATAAACAATCTCTTCTCCATAGGGAAACTCAGAAATCAACTCCACAAATACTAATGATTTCTTAAACTTGGAAAACAAAAATTCAAGATCAAATTCCTGCAAAATAAAAATCCATCGATTGTATTTTCCCCCAATCACTTGCCTACTGAGAACAAATTGAAATGGATTGGCTGCTGCCAAAACATATGTTTTGCGAAGGAGAATGTAATGTTTGAGCCGTTGAACAACATGGACAACTGCTAAAGCGAGTTTATCTATCAGAGAATACTGGAGTTCAGGATTTACCAAGCCTCGACTAAGGTAGTATATAACATGCTCAGAAATAGCATCATCTTCCTGAACCGGAACCATACCAATGGTAGATTCTGCTGCAGCGAGATACAAGAGGAAATCCCTGCTATAATTAGGTGGACTCAGTAAAGGAGCAGAGTTCAATGCTTTTTAAAAAGCATTGAATGAGCATTGAGTAAAGTCATCCCAAAATAATGGAACTCCTTTCTTTAATAACCTCATAAATCCCTTTGTAATCTTGGCATAATTTACGATGAATATCCACAAGAAATTAGATTTTCCTTGCAGACTTTGAAGTTGATGAATTGAAAATGGGGGAGGCAACTGAAGTATTGCCTCAACCTTGAAGGGATCTACCCGAATCCCTTCCGTATACACGAAGAATCCCAACAAATGACCAGATGTGACAGTGAAAACACACTTATTAGGGTTCAACCAAATTTTGTAATGTCGACATCGTTCAAAACTTGACGGAGGTGAGAAAGATGACCAATTCTCTTGCGAGAACGAGCAGCTAAATCATCCAAATATGCCTCGATAATATGTTTGATGTCGTGGAAGGCATAAGACATGGCCTACTGAAAGGTAGCTCCAACATTTTTAAGGACAAAAGGCATCTTATTGTAAGAAAAGGTACTTAAGGGAAAAATAAATGCAGCCTTATGTTGATCTTCAGGATGGATAGTGATTTGATTATATCCTGAGAAACCTTCCATGAAGGAAAAAATATCATTCCCTGCACACTCATTGATGATCTAATTTATAAATGGTGTGGGGTAATTATCTTTAGAACATGCCTTATTTAGGTCCCTGAAATCGATGAAAACTCGAATCATTCCTTGTTTCTTGTCCACAAGAACTAGATTTGAAACCCACTCAGTTAATGGAAAGGGGTAAATGAAACCCGCCTTAAGCAGCTTCTCCACCTCAGCTTTGGTAGCTGCTGCCTTCCTAGGGTTGACCGGATGAAGCTTCTGCCTGATAGGATTATCATTTTCGTATATTTTTGATCTCATGCTGGACAATAGATGGATCTATACCATGCATTTCCTCATAAGACCAAGCAAACACATCCCGAAAATCTCGAAAGAGATCAATGTAAGTCTGACTTTCTTTGGGGGAACACTCAGCTCCAATGAAGACATTCTCTATAATGTTGGGATCTCTAGAGATGTTCACTGGGGTAGTAGCAGAAATATCATCCATGATCCATTCAGAAAAAACCTGTGTAGGTGCTAAAGGGTTCAGGACTAGGTGAACAGGACCAGAAGACTGAAGGCTAGGGAAACTTGATTCAACTTCTTGCAAGTCTGGTAGAAAGTAATATCGATGATGCAAATCATCCCACGGTATCTATACATCAGTCATTACTTCGAGGATGGCATTTTCAGATGGACGAGTGGTATCAAGGAAATCCTGAGCAGAAGATGAACTAAGAGTCCAAGCTGGAGCCACATCTCCATCCAATTCCTCTGGTGAAAGAGAAACTGGAATGGAATCTACAGAGTTAACAATAGATATATAAGCAATCTTAGCTACAAACATAGGAAATTCCATTCCACCCACTTGACCTTCTTCTAATGTGGAGGTAGGAGAAGGTAAGGTCCAAGGGTCTGAAAAATAATGAGTTCTGAAGAACTCTCTCTGAGTAGGAACCCTAGAGGATGAAATAACATTGATATGAATCGAAGGAAGTGGAAGATCAAAAGTACCCATCAGGGATGTATACATTCCAACTCCCAGATTCTCAAAAGGTTGCTTGGTATCCTTCACCAAAGGAATGGTTGAGTTTGAAGATGCATTCGGATCTATAGGAGAACAATACAGTTGATCAACGTGATAATTATCCCTTCGTGAGGGAAACATACAAGACGAAATAATGAGGATGCAATAGCATCCATATCATAGATCCATTTTCGCCCCAACAGAAGGTTATAGTCTAAGCTTGCATCGACTATCTCAACTTCGATATTGATAGTTTTACCCCCAACACAGATGGGTAAAGCTGGAACAATACCATACGTCCTATGAGAATGACCATGAAATGTAGTCAGAAGAGTGGCGGAAGGGACAACTGAGGGAGATCCAATAGCCTTCCAGCATGCAAGAGACATTACACACGTGGAAGCGCCCTCATCTACAACCGTTCGAAAAATATTAAATTTTTGATAAGTTGACACGATATGGAAAGCCATATGATGAGGAAGTATCTTTTTAAAAGTCGAAATGTCAAATGTGATAATCAAAGAATTCTTCAGATCAACAAGCCCAATGGCAGCGAGCAATTCACTCCTTTGTATAGGACACGACTGGAGCACCTCTAACACAGACATGACACAAGGAATTTGAGCCAGATATTCTACAATCGAGTAGTTCTGGGCAGCCTTGGCATTAGGATTAATCGACTTACGCTTTGTAGACCCTTTTGTCATCCGAGGTATATGCTCAACTGCAAGCCTCTCTATATGGAGTGGCTTAGCACCACTAGGAGCACCCTTAGCTTTTGAACACTCAGCTTCGCCATAATCACGAGATCTCGTAGTGATATCTGCGTGTGCACTCATCATGTATATTTTTGATAGATTTTCCCCTTCCTGGCTGCCCCTAGAGGGAGCCCCAATATTTTCATTTGCGCCAACAAGTAATTTATGCCCTTGGGGAAAAGGGTTGGTCAGCACAGCCAGGGAACTAGAAGAACCTTGCTGAGCTAACAAGCGCTGAGCATCTTGAATTTTAGGGCAGAGGTGCGTAATATGGTCTCTAGTACACAACTTGCATGGAAACTTAACTTTATTTTTATTATCCTTCTTACCCTCTCGAACATGATCATTGGATTTGTTCACATTCCCCTTCCCATCCTTGTCCTTTTTCTTATTATTCTGTCCCTTCTTCTTCCCATCGGATTGTTGATTTCCTTTGGGGTTAGAAGTTTGGACAACATTAATTGCCAAGGGTTGAGAAGGAGTTGACACTGAAGGCACAACTAGACCAGAAGGAGTAGATTGTATAGACAACTGCTGCAATTGACTTAGTATGTTAGCCGTACTGCTATCGATCGAACCGATAAGCCCATCACCATGAGGACCAAGTTTAGCTTTTGCTAAATCTAATTTGGAGTGAGGAGCATCCAGGAATTTTTTATTAAGGACTCCAGACTGAGAATAAATCAGTTCTAGCTGCTGAGCCCTAAAAATAGCTTGCTCTTCAGAAAATACCTCTGAAAGGGATACATCCTTAGAAATTTATGGCTGTAAATATTTCAAAAACTATTCAAGAAGGAATTCATTCTGGATTTGGGCTTTGATGAGCCTCTTCCTTCTTCACCATTCCTGAATATGATCAGAAATGTGGGTTGCCTTGTCCTGTTGAAAATTGGCCAGGAAGTCAGTCTCGACATCATAACGGACAGGTAATTGAAAATGATTTAAGAACATGGTAGCCAACTCTCAAACTAGAAAAACTACCCTTAGTTAATTCGATGTACCATTTGGCTGCATTTATAGTTAAGGTTCATTGAAATAATCTCAACCTAATCGAGTCATCGATAAGGGAGTTTGACAAACACCATAAATGGAAAGTGGTGACATGATCCGCCGGATCCTCACTAGTATTCCCTTCAAACTTTGGAATGTCCGAGGGTAGTTTGGTGGGGACCGGAGGCCAACCCGGACTATATCGAATAGGATCGTTGGTTAATTTCGATAGATTTGGAAAGTTTAACGTTGCAAGAAATGGTAAGCATGGAGGACCTGGGAATTCCATCCCCTATAGGAAGGATTCCCCACATTCTGAAAAGAGTAGTCTGGATTTGTTGAGGCACTAGGTTCCTAGATGTTGTTGATAGGAAATTTTGAGCCATAAGAAAATTCTTGTGACCCAGCATTCGGAGAAGGACCCCCTCCCAACATAGAGTTACTATACACAGGAACATTTCCTACAACCAAGGTATTGAATGAAGAAGAAACCCCTTGGTAAGGGTTCCAAGAATTTGCAAATGGAGAAAAATCTTGATAAGCACTCACTGAAGGGAAAGGAACATTCCCTTGTTGACCAGCAAAACACTGACTCTCTACTCCCAATGCTGTAAAAGCAGGGTTCCATCCCGAAAAAACATTAGAGCCTTGACCTCCGGAAAAAGGATTGAAACCTTGATTCTGAGAGGTGAAGGGCATGGATCCTAAGGAAGGGTTTGAATGAGGGATATGCTCACTTCCAAAGGGGAACCAATGAAAATAAGCTGATCCACTAGCCATAGAAGGTATGGGTGCAGAGATAGCTGAAACAAAATAGAAGGAGAAAGAAGGAATTCCACTAGAGGGCATTCCGTACGAAAACGGGCCAGATTGAGAAGCATGTGCCTGGGTGTTTCCACTCAAAGATGGAATAGAAGCAGAGCCAAGCACAACAACACTAGAAGTGATTGTTGATATGGCAATAGTTCCTCCTCCTTCAACTGAAAGAGGAGTATGAAAACTTGCAGTGCTCAAAGTAGAAACTGTGTTCCCAGTCGTGGCCATCGAAAGAAAGGGATATGATGGAAAAGGACTAGCCGGTCTCTGAGACTCAGGCCTGATGTACAAAAGGACGTCAGGAAAACTAGCAGGAAGAGGAGATGGAAGAGACTCAGGAGGCTGAGGAACTTCCTCTACTTCAACTTCTTCTGCTGTAAATAAAACTCTAGAGATGAGTGGAGCACTCCTCTCTAAACTGACACTAACACCAAGACCACTCACAGAAACAACAAGCCCAGACGGAGGATCACTCTCCACTGTGTTCGAAGCCACCGGGTAAAAATCACCCATTGAATTACTCCTACGCTTTCTTGAAGAAGGCTTGGCACTCTTAGGAGAAAGCCCACGAAGCCTCCTCGATTGACGAGGTGATCGGTCAACCACTTTAAGAGATTAATTTTAGACTCAAAAAATATAAGAAGCTAAGAAATCTAGGAGCAAAGAGCACACTCTAAAAAGTTCCTAAGATACAACCAAACAAGCAGCTTTCAGGTATTTCTGCTCCGGGTGATGAGGACCAGACACCAAAATACAAAAAAGCGAAATAAGAGGACCTTTCGAAAATAGTCTAGGGTAATTACGCCCTAGGCCTACTAGCGAAGGTAACATAAAAAATTACGCTAACCTCCTGACAACAACCTTTGTCCGTGCAAGTCCCCAAGCTTTGCAAGGGCACCCTCCAGAAGTACTGATGAAAATGATGCAACGTCTGCCTCAGGTACCACAAGTATTCCCCCCCGCAGTCACCTATGTGGTCCCTAGGAGAGGCAACTAAGGGTACCAATCCGTATCGGTAGCTGGGCGGAACAGTCTTAGGTCAAGATTCAACAAATAGGAGAGGGGGTATCTCTCTTCTCTACCTGCACTCTCCCTCGCACTTGAATCTCTGGAGGAGAGCTTTCCTAGTCCACTTAACGGAGTTGGATTTCTCTCTTTAATAAAATTTCTATGTTTAACAGTTTGAGCAGCCTTGGAGAGTTAACTCTCCACTCACCTATTCCAATGTGCTACAACCTAGTTAGTTGGTGTATGATTAATGACAATGATACAAAAAATTCTAGTAAATTTTAATTATAGCGCTTGATTTTAAATTGGCTGTTACTAAAGTCAAAAGTATACGGAAGTGAAACTGATGGTGTTTGTCGACGCAAAAGAAATTAATGAAAATCTACTACATGCGAATGCAATACTTTCCTTTCGATGAAAGAGATCTCTACGTGGGTTCTACGAAACTAAATAATAAAAAACTTTGTTTTTATTTTCAGTTACTCACACTTCACACAATCCATAAAACTATGAAAAAGACTAAAAATACTTCAATGCACTTAATTCAAAACTACTAATGACATGCAAATTCTAAGATTGATAACTTTAAAGAAGCGAAAATAGTCTCTAGAAAGAAAATGGTTCAATCATTTTTTACACTAAAGCAAGGCTAGTTCCAATTAGAACTCCTATGCATAAAAAATGCCAAAATATACTTCATGCAAAAAAGAGAGAAATCTAGCAAAAGACTTCCTTCAAAACCAAGCCAAGAACCAAAAACTAGAAACCAACAAAAGCCTCAGTGCTATATGAAGAAACCGTAAAAATGAACTCAAAGAAAAAACTACGGAAAACACAATTTTTTTTTTTGGCTTTTCACTTATAATGGAAGAAAAGGATTTCAAGAAGACAAGCATAAAACTACCCAATGAACCGGAATCAAGAAAATTTAGTCTCAATAGGGCTTCAAAGTGCTCAAGCCAACTGTGCTAGTTTCGTAGCGAGAACCAAATGATCAATAAGAAGAAAAAAACTCAAACAATTGATTTAGTACAGTAGCACAATATTTCAGCGAACAAAACCCAAAAAACCATGAAAGGATTCTTCAAGATTCGCTACAAAGCTAGTCCAAGAAATCAAGAAAACCAAGATGGTCATGTTAGGGTCCCGTGATTTGGCTAATTGGCAAGCCAAATGACAGTGTAACATCAAAACAATCTTTGGAGCCCAAGGACCTAGCTCTTTTCGACTCGCAGAGGGCTCTCTATTTCTCCTATCATTCCGTGTGTTTGCTTATTGTGTTCTGATTTTAGGCTAGTTATGAAGTAGGTTTTTTTGGTTTTGGTTTTTAGGTTGTGAGGGATGAAACTGATCAAAGATATAAGATAGGTAAAAAGATGTCAGATCAACTGGGTTGTGGGGTCGAAAAGGTCAAGAAAGCTATTATATGGTGATACAAGACTGTTGAAGGGACGATTTGATTCGAGGTAAAAAGGATCTTTGGGCAAAATGGAATAAAATGGACATCAAGTTTGGGAACAACAAAGGATTTCAAGCATAACTAGTTTAATAGCTGACATAAACATGGTAGGGAAAACTATTAATCATGAGAAATGTAACTATAAGCTAATCAATACATAGAAATAAACATTCAAGCCATGCATAGAGATATATAACTCTCTAAATTTGGGAAATGGCTATCATACTTTGGGGAAATACACTGAAGATAGACAAACAACTTAAATCACTATGCTGGAACGCCTAAACACAGTACTTCAAGTTATTGGGCACTTTGAAAACAAGATTGCATAGTCTTAGACAAAGGGCAAGATCAGAACAAGACCTCCTTGGTTCAAAAAATGACAATCTAATCGGTCAAAGATAAATTTAATGGATGGAGCTATGGCTATTCATGAGTAAGCAGTGCATACCGTAAATCATATTTAGCATGCATAAAACCATGAATGAAATAATCAACAATATCCTTAAGTTATTAAAGAGCAATCAAGAATTCTTTAATGTGACTAAGGATGAAGAAAACATGGAAGCTATGAAGAAACAGGAAATTTGAGGTGCCTCCAAGGACATGTCTCAAATTTGTTCTCTACTGTTCTATAGCAAGCAAGAAACATGGATTCATGAATGAAAACTAGGAAAACAAAACAAAGAGAGAGACACTATACCATTCTACCAAGTCATGGAATCCAACAACAATCCTCTTTCATCATCCAAGAACATCCAAGAGACTATCCAAAAGCATGAGAGAAGTATTTATTCCAAAGCTTATATGACCATATATTGCTTCTATCATCAAGTTTCATCCTTGTTTACAATGAAAGCCTTTGGAATATATAGGCTCAAGTGAGGAAAACCTCTTAGTTCAATTTGCACTCTCATTGGCCTATCCAAAATATATAAACTTGTCCTTGAGGCTTTGCAAAGCCCAAGGCACAAAATACCTCATAAAATATCTAAAAAATGCTAAAAGAGGGAAATAAATTGACTTTTCATAACTTCTCATGTACAAAAATAGCTAAACGCACATGAGGAAAAAGCAGTTTTTAAAGGTTCAATTTTTACAAAAATACTCAAAAATTACATTAGCAAAAGGTCACCTGACTTGTCGGCAACTTTTGGCAACCTTCTTGATGTCGAAACAAGGCTCATGATAGCTCGTTGGAAAGCTTTGAGTGTCTATTTTCTGGAAAAACTTGAATTTTCCCAATATGATGCCTAGAAGTCCTCCAAAAATAGGCTTGTGTGTAAAAAATCAGAAAATAAGCTTTGCTGATAGACCGGGCAGAGTGTAGAAAAAGTGGGCATTTTTAGCCATTTCGGGAGAGAAAATGATATTCAAGTGTCCTGAAAATCGCTGAGTGTGTGCTCCTAAAATTATGACATCCAATGATACCATTCTCCTCCTTTGATGATCCCCCAAACTGAAATGGCGAAGCCCATGAGTTTTGGCCAAAAACCCAAAAATGCTAAAAAACCAAAATATGTCGAAAATCGCCCAAAATTGGTGAGCATGACCATCAAGGGTTCTCAGAAACATGTTGTGAAGAAGAGGCAAAAATATGAAGTCCTGATGTGTCTTTCCTCACTTTTCGTGTTGGGCACTTCCCTTTAGCCTCCTTGAGCTTTTCTTGAGCAGCCTTCAACTTGCACCGGGCAAACTGATTTAACTTTTTGTAATGCCTCATCATTCTCCTTTGAAGGTCTAAATCCCTGTTTTCCTTCTCCAATTTCTTCTCCAAGTGGTCATTTACTCTCTCAAGCGATGCCTCCTTATTGTTCTCTATCTCCTGTTCAAACAATGCAGTGAGAGGAGTAGATTGGAGAATGGCATTTTTCTCTTCTCTTTGCTTCTCAAGGGCCTTTCTAAGCCCCATGGTTCTAGGCCTCTTTCGCCTAGGCCGATCTTCTCCTTCACTTTCATTGAAATCGCCCATGAGCTCTTCCAACCTTTCTTGGGCTTTGGAGGCCTCCTTCTTGTACTTGGTCGCCCGTGTCTCATAAACAACCATATGGACACTCATTTTCCTATTTTGGATTTGCAAAAATTGATTGAAATTTCTAGCTCTATGAAGATCATCCTTCAAAGCATCAATTTGGCGTTCCCTATGGATTAAGAGGTTTTCTAGAATCAGGGCCTCATTATCACTATCATCGCTTTGGATTGGGATGATGTCGAATGCACTCTCTTGTTCATGACTACCTTCTTCCTTACCCTTCCCTTTGCTTTGGGTGGCTATTCTAGTGCTCTTTCTCCTAGGCAAATCAATGATGGGCTTATTTGGAAATTTTCCTTTACTTCAGAGGGCCCTTGTCACATTTGGAGTGACAACCCTAGGCACTCTCTTCTTTTCTGTCCCTGGGCATGGCCGCTTTACCTTTGTCGCCTTGCTTCTCTTCTTTTTGGGTTTGTTGTTCTTCCTGAAGAGGCTATTGTTTATCATCTTTTGGATACCCTTGCTCATCACTGTCATGCTGCTCCTGTTTTGCACTATCATGCTGCTCCTATTTGGCACTATCATGCTGCCCCTATTCATCATGATGTAGCTGCTGTGTGTCCTCATAAGGCTGTTGTTCACCTTCATCACTTTCATGTTGCCCTTGCTGCTCTATCTCAACCTCACTGTCATGCTGTTGTTCAGCATTATAAGGCTGCTATTCACCCTCATCATGAGTCTGTTGTTCTTCATGCTACTGTCCTTCATCATCAATTTGTTGTTCATCATGCTGCTGCCCTTCATCCTCTTCTTGCTGCTCATCAGGCTACTGCCCTTCATCCTCTTCCTCATTATCATGATCATGCTCTTCTCCCTCTTCAGGCTCTTCAGCTTGTTCTGTAGTAAATTTGAGCTTTTTAGGAATAGGTCTGCTAGAAGAAGGCGAGGGATGATGAGTAGGAGATGTAGGGGATGTATGGACTGGAGGGACAGTGGAGAAATCCGGATGAGTGATGAAAACATCCCAAGAGACCTCTCTCTTTTCAAGCTGATGAAGAATGATGATTTTGATGAGAGAGTGGTGGAAGAGACAAGCTATTTGCTGTGAAGGAGGTTTCTTTTGGATAGTGAAGGCCATTTTCTCAATGCTCTTGTGTAAGAAGAAAGGAAGATTTAACAATCTGGCCCTAGTGAAATGCATGAGCAGTTGAATGTGATATGCATAAATTCGAGAGAATCCTCCCTCACAAGTGAAGTACGTCATGATAATCTTCATGAGAGGGGCGTAGCTAGCTAAAAGATATGAGAAAGGGAAAATAGAAGGACATGATTCTCTGTGCTCAGGCTTTAAGAAGGGCTTGTAATCATCTGAGTCTAAATGGCTTTGTTTAAACCATTTCTCACGAATATAGGGAATTTTAGTGGCCTTGGAGATGGATCTTGGGGATAACTTGAAGTCAAGGCCTACCAATTGGAAATGTTTATCTTGAAACCTCAAAGCACAAAGGTGTGTCAAAGGAGAAAAAATCTTCACCTCTTGCACCTTTTGGAAAAAATCTAAACACCTGACCTCATGGAAGTTGAACAAGACTAATGGGTGTGCATTCACTTCTTCAGTGGAAATAGGTTCATATCTCTTATGAAATCCACTCCTACTATCCTGCCTGGGAGGCATCTTGTTATGAATGCTCTCTGCAAAACCAAACTACCTTTAAAAGGATTTCAAGAATGTTTTCTCAAACAAAACTCTACCTTCTTTGTCAATCACTATTTGATCAAGGTAAATCTGCCTCAAATGCTGTGTAAAATGTTTTCTTTGATATTAGGTCCCTGCTCCTCCCAAAACACTGCCTTTCCCCTTGGTATGCCAATCAACAAATAAATTTATATTAAGCAAACAGTCAGCTAAAATGCATACACACAGTCAAAGTGTCACTGTGTTTAGGTAAGGTTACCAAGCTCTTTGTGTTTTGGTGTGAGCACAAAAAACCTTGTAGCAGACAAACACCCTCCTAATCAAAATGCTGCTCCTCACCCATAGTTAGATAACAACACCTTCCAACTGATTAAACTGCTTTACTCATTTAAAGTCTGCTTTATAGAACATGAGAAAAAACAGTGGTTTTGCCTTTTTACCCCTTATAGATGAATTTTGAAACAACAAGGCATTTATACAATGATCACTACTGCTGAAATTAGGCTCACTACTTTTCTTTTCAAATACTGAGTTTCTCCTTTCAAACAGTGCCTTCACCTTTTAACATTGTTTTGAGGGCAGTTTGTATGGTATTTTGATAACAATAAAAGTCCACCGGTTTCACTATGTCAGGGTTTGGGCAAACAAAACCATGGCAATTCCGAGTTTCAAACATAAAAACACAGCTCCTTATGTTCACTATCTCCTACCCACAGTTAGACAGAACACCTCCAAACTTGATTAAATAGTTTCACTCATTGAAGCCTGTCTCATGGGAAAAGATGGCAGCACTGATATTGCTTTTCACTATTACAACAGAGCTGAAAGAGTTTATGGTTTTGCCTTATCTTGAGGGTAGCTCTAGGTTCTTCGAAATTAGTGAATTAATCGACTAACCCCTACTGCAACAGAGTTCTTCAACACACTTAACACATCACCTTGATTCACACCAGAAACTTCATTTTTTACCATCATTTAGTCTTGGAAGAATGTAGCATTATTCACCCTTTAGAAATTTGACAATACTAAGGAGGCTCATAGAATACCTTGAAAATTTGATGGCAGCCATTGTTTGAGGGGTTTGAGCAGCTTCAAGGATTGTTTGAGGTGTTTTGAGCATTTGAAATGGGCGCGGCACGTTCAACCGGACAACGCTGCGCAATAGAACGGTTGCCGGGTCACTGTCGGGCGGTCGTGACCAGCGCCTACAGGCATGCCACGCGACAGTGTATCCCCTTTGTAAAAATGCGCCTGAACGCGTCACGCAATTGTACAGGTGCACCGCGCAGTCAATCAACCCGAAATTTTCTGTGAATTTGCTCAAACACCTCTTCCTCGGTCTTGTGAACAACAAGAGGAGTGTTGTTGGTGCTTTGGGACTTCAAACTAGATTTGCAATGGTCTTTAATCTTTTTGAAAGTGAAAAAGCCAAGGTTCTTTTCACACTTGATCGGTGAGGGTTTTTTAAGAGATGTTTTGAAAAATTCTTTGCTTTTAAACAAAAGTTGAACCTTTATGTTCTAAAAAATAACCTGATACTCTTTGTCCAGATAAATGTCATAGTGGAAATGAGCAGCTCTGTTATGAGCCTGATCCCTTCTTGAAATGAAACAACCCTTTTGAGAATTGAAAAATTTGACTCCTTCTCATTTAAGGAATGAAAAAATGTCCTCCTTTTCTGATATCTGTGCTGTGGAAGAAAGTTCTGCTCTGAGCTACTGTGGCTCATCTTCTATCACTGGTGTTGTGTGAGGTTTTTCTTTGACACTAGGAGGGAGATAGCTTCACCTTTTGCAACCTAAACTGACATTTTTCTCCAGATGCTTTGGATATGGTCATGTCCATTGTGAAAACTAAATGAGATGGCATGTGTTGCTTTGAGTTTCTTCTTTGAATGTGGGTAAAAATAAACAAGGGATGATGCACTAGAGCTAAAAAGTGAATAAGGGAAGCTGCCCCTTTGTTCTTCTGTGAAGGAGGTCTGCAAGAAACCTGGGCTTCACTGTCATCTGTCCATCAAGAGGGCACTTCTTCTGAAAACTTCTTCTTTACTCAAAATGTAACAGCAAAGCACCTTTGACCTATTTTCATAAAGAAAATGCATTCATTTGTAACAGTGGCATGCATTATTGGCTTTGAATGTTGTTCCAGAATCTTGAAACTCATGCCATACTCTTTCTTACCTATTTGTGAGCTTGTGTATTTATTTGCAATGCCTTTTTAGGAGAATTAAACTCAAATTGCCTTCTATCTTCTATGATGAGTGATTTTGAAAGAAAATTCTTTATGAATAGGAAGAATAGTACCTTTTGAAGAGTAATCATCACTCTTAGTGGTTTCCCTTGTACATGATGGCAGAGGTCAGTTTGGGACCAAGACACTTTGACTCTTTTGACTATCTGCTTTCATAATCTTTCTTCAATGATGATGAACCTATTAGCTTCACATTGTAACTCAAATAATAGTGAACTCATGCAAATCATTTTTAAAGCCCACTTCTTTGCCTCTGCCTTTAATCATCATTTTACTTTAGAAAACCTTAGTTGCTGTCTCACTGTAACCTAAGTTTGTCCTTACAGTTAGTGAAAAGCTTAAAAACAAACTTTGTCCATTTTCCCTCTGCTTATAGATGAAGGAGGCGCTCTTAACCCTCTGCTTGTGAAATGAAGGAGGTTCTTCAATCTTCAAACCCTCTGCTTATAGATGAAGGAGGTTTTTCAGCCATGTCATATCATCAACCCTTTGACAGTGTTATTTTTCCTTTCACTGTCCTTTCAGGCTTTGACTGTGATCGCAAGAGCTTAATGAAAAACAACTCTCTGCCCTATAGCTGCATTCCAGGCTCAAAGTCACATGAGAAGCAACTTTCTTCTCATGTGGAAACAAACACTGTCTTCTGGCAATGTTGGTATACTTATGTTCTTGAAAGATCCATTAAAACACTGTAAAAACACCTAAAATCAGTTTGACTTATGGGACATGTATTGCTGAGACTTGAGGGTGTATTAGCGGCGCGACCTAGGGCTGTAACCAACTTTATTTACAGAATGAGAAGGTCTGTTATGACTGGTCTATAGAGGGTAGAGGCTATTTGGCTTTAGAGTGGTTTTTCAAGGGAGAAATGCCTAAAGCGCCACTTCCTAACTTAGGGGAAGCTTTTTGGACAGATTTGGATTGTTTCTTTGGAGCTGATGGGCAAACTAGTATGGCTGAGGCTAGATAGGATTTTGATAATCTTGTCATGGGCAGACTGAAAGGTAAGAGGGAAAAAAAATTTTATGGGTATTTTCCAACTGGCAAATTTGACAAATTTTTAGATCAGCTGCTAGAAAACTTGGCTGTTACAACTAGTCATCACCAACAAGTGAAAAATACTGATGAATAACAGTGGCTCTATTTGGGGAGGGCAGCTCCTTTTCAAGAGGTGTCCAGAATTTCAGATCTTTGGCTTATGAAGACCAGTGCCTTACCCATTGGCGCAAATTTCATTCTTCCTTGATGCTACTTCTGAAAATGACAACATGATTAGCATCAATGATATTCTACCTACCCCACTATTCTTTTTTAACATTTTTTCTTCCTTTGGGTGCATTTGGACTAGCAACCCTTTTGAAAATATATATTTTTTCTTTTTTAAAAACAAAACTATCTAATTCTACAGTTATATCTGCTGGGAGTTCAGATTAAAATGATTAACTCCTTCATTACTCTACCTATGCTAGATCAACTGTCAAGGTTAAGCTATTTGACAGGATTTTTTTCTCTAATCTAAAACAAAAAATTGAAAAGATGATCAAATCAGGGTTAGATAGTTTGATTTTTCATGTATTTGCGGCATGAAAGATAAGCTGCACACAAATATTATTTTGCATAAAAATGGAAACTAGGAAAAAACGAGGCTAAGATGCGCAATTTTTTTTTCATCCCCGCTTCCCTCTTTGGTTCTTTTTTGAGCGTGGAACCAATATATTTTCCTAATCTACTCTCTTTGATAAGTCAAGCTTACACAATGTTGACCATGTTTTTCACTCACTAACTTATCAACAAATAAATTTAAACATGTTTAGCTATGATTAGGCTAGATAACTGAACAAGACATTTGAGTACTAGTAGCGGCATTTAGACTTGTGCGCTTTCTGAATGACTATTTTTTGGATCATGGTGCCTTTTTCTATTTTTCAACTGCCCTCTTTTTTATTCTTCTATTGTTTTTGACTTTTCTGTTTTATCTATTTTTCAAACAGTGGTATATACAATGATTGAAATTTTTAAACTCAGAAATATTGGAAATGGCGAAATTTAAGCATCTTATCCTCGTAAGGATCTCCTACCATTCTTGGTCCACTCAACTCCTGAAAAGAGAAATTTGGAAAATTCTCTCCTTCCAGCATGACATAGGGATTCATGCAAGAATCTCTGAACAAACCTGTATCTTCTTGCTGTACCTCTTTATACGTTTGATTTCCGCTCCTTTACTGTACATCTTCCTTAAGTAATGCATATACTCTTTGTCATTTTTGAAATAAATAATGACATCATCAAGGTATGTTAAAATGCAGAAGTTCAGGACTGGAAACATGGCTTTCAGGAGCATATTTTTTATATCCGGTGGTTTTGCAATTCTGAGTCTGAAACTGGAACTACTTCCAGCATACTGAAAAAATCTTTGAGCTGTCTACTTTGCAAGGGAATCATTTGGCTATAACCTGAAACATCATCTTGCAAAGGCATATGATTAAAAGAACTTATCATCAGTATATCATGGTCTTGGGTAGGAAGGATAAAATTTCTGTTATAGGGATGTACATTAGTGTTTCTAAAATCAAAACATATCCTATGACAAACTATTTTATCTTTGATTATTACTGATTGGTTCAGATTTTTGTATTTTCTTTTGTTGAAGTTGTTTCTTGGAGTAATGGTAGTGGCATAGTGTTTCTCATTGTTTTCTCTGCATGAGGTAGTATTCTGCATGAGATTTCCAGTTCTAGCAGTTCTAAGTCTTTGATGGAATGACAGGATATTAGCCAGTTCAAGTAACTTGGGTATATTTGGACTGCAACTATCATGTTTGCTCATAATGATTTTATCAGGTGTTTTTTCTGGATTTTGAGCTGTTATGGCTACAGTCAAGGTTTCACTTGCAGTGGAAGAGTTATGTGATGGTAAATCTTTGAGGTATGGTAAAAACATTAAGCTTCCCTGATCCTGAGTTCCGAAAAGGTTTGTGATATGTAAGTCCTCTAATGCCTTTATTCTGAAAAAGTTTCTTGATGTTATTTCTGATGTTTGACTAAGGTTCAAGAAATTCGCTTGATAGTACATAATGGTTTGTGCTTCTTGCTCTATTCCTATTTCATAAGGAACATACTTACTTTCCTCAAGACATAGCTGTCCATGATCATGGTAGTTTTGAGTGTCTAGTTCATCATAGAGAACTAGGGGCAGCTGATGTGGTGGGTCTATGTTTGTTTCAATTTCTTCTGACTTTTCTTCAATGTCCTCATCAGTGTGCAGAATAAAAGAGTTCAGGTCGGAATGCAAGGAATACACTAGGATGTTATCTGGCCTCTCTTGGCTACTGATCATGTATTTCATGTGTGACTCTCGATAGAGTATTCTTGTTTGGTCAAACACAGGAATAGTGGCGTAGGACATATCAAGTTGAATATTCCCTTGGAGCTTGGCTCCCCAAGATCTGGATAGAAGCATTCCGTTCTTGGGAGGAATGTCTGCTACCACTATGTCCATGATCATATGCTTTACAGGTATTTGGGCCAAACTAAAACAAATATCTTTGATCAAGCCTAGACATTTGACTCTACTAGAATCAAATGAATATAAATCTTTGTATGGTCTTGTGATTTCGGGGCCTAATCTTTCCATTACAACCTTCGGCATAAGATTATGTGAGGCGCCAGAGTCTAGCATGGCATTATGAAGGATTTGGTCATGGATATTCAGACTGATGTAAAAGGGAAGAGTGTTTCCCTCTTGGAATTTCCCTTCTATTTTCGGACCAAACAACACTTCAGGAGTGTCATCAGCTAGATTAAGGGTGTTCGCATCATTCCCTATATTTAGGACCTTTAACACTTGGGATTTATAAGGGCCTTGGGCGATGAGATCAGTAAGAGGCATGGTGATCTTTATTTTGGCGATTTCACCCTAAAAAATAAAAGGTAGCTGCAGTTTAGACATGTTTGTTTCAGCTTTTTCAGCCATGACCTTCTCTATGTTCTAAGTTTGCTGGCTCTGTTTCGGGATTTTGTTTGCCATAGCCAACTTAGGAATCTTTGTGGAAGTACTAGGAATATCTGAGTTAGGATTAGTTTGGGCAAATCTATATTTGTTTTTGTCATTTTTCCCGACCATGATTTTGTTGATGTTTACTGCTTTCTTAAGGATGGTATCATAGGTTTTAGCAGTGTCTGAGTTACCTTTCTTGGAGTTGTCTTGATTTTTTCTGCTTCTAAGGTCATACTGCCTGTGAGCTTCTATTATAGCATTCTGAAAATCTATGGCAGCATCCTCGGGATCTTCATAGTTGGTTTCATCCTGATTTGGAGAGAAGAATGCTTGTTCTTCTTCCGTGAGGAACACCTCACTCTCATTATCAGACCCTATGAGGTTCAGATGATTTTCATCAATGGGTTCTGTATCCCTATCATCTTCTTCCACATAATTTTCATTAAATGGTGGCCTAATTTGTTGGTCAGTTTCCCTTGGTTTGTTTTGGGGCTGTTCCCTCCTAAAATTTTGGTTCTGGTTTCTATTTGGAGGGATTGGCTGGTTGTCCCTAAGAGGGGTCTTCTCACTTATCTTCTCCCACATTTTGGCCATGGACCTGACTAAGTCATCTATTCTAGGATCTAAGGAAGGAGCTGAAGTGGAGACTTCATCCCGGTAGGTGACCTTCCTTTCTGATCTAGTCATAGCTCTTTTTTCTGCTAAGTTGGCTTCTGATCTTATGGCTACCTTTTGCATTTCCTCTAAGGTAAGAGGGTCCTTATCTCTTAGATGATAAGTCATGTCTAGATCAAAACCTTCGGGGAAATTTGCCAAGGATGAACCAAGTGGGGGTTTGAAGTGAGGTGGGAGGGCGTTATACACACTGTTGAACCTAGTGCAGTATCCCTGGACACTTTCCCCATTTTCTCGTTTTAGATTGTTATATTCTAACAGGATTTGAATGG
Source organism: Pinus albicaulis (assembly GCA_034641835.2). Classification (NCBI taxonomy): domain Eukaryota; kingdom Viridiplantae; phylum Streptophyta; class Pinopsida; order Pinales; family Pinaceae; genus Pinus; species Pinus albicaulis. Next base: position 1,078,960,597 of record CM076582.1, on the reverse strand, counting down.
GGTTCTTTCGGATATACCACTTGTTTATGAAGACTTGGTAGATTTCTGGGAGGTTGTGGATGTTGTTTGGAGTTAAGATTTTAAACCATTTTTTGGGTTCTCCGCCTAGGCTTTGGGCGAACATCCTCATCCTGATGGTCTCGTCTTCTATTTCCATGTATTCAAAGGCATTGCTAATCCTATCTACATGTTGTTGAGTTGTGGTAGTCTCATCTCCAGTAAAGTGTGGGATTTTGGCTTGATAGTCATTTTGTAAGGGAGCCAAAGGTTGTGGCAACACCAAGGGTGCGTACCAGGTTGCCATGATGGGAGCTAATGGGTGATGTACAAAATGAGGGCTTGCGGGATGAGCTGAGGTGGTTTGAACAGTAGTGGTTTGGATAGGTGTGGCAGATGTACTTGGAATAGTGACCTGGTTTTGAGTAGATCTAGGATGGTAGGAGCCAAAGTGATGGAAAATCTAAAAGACGGGAGGTGTGGTAGGTGAGGCTTCTCTACTAGGACTCTATGGCAGATCTAGGGGCTCAAGATCGTCAAAGTCTATCTTACTTTGTGACTTGCTTCTAAAAAGGGTTTTTGCTGACTTTAAGTCAAAGGGGAAATCCTGAAAGGTAGTGAGATGTTCAGGTACTAATATTGCTTTATGGAGGGACCTATCGGTAGCTAGATTGCCAGTTTTAGAAGCTTTCCACAAAATCTTCTTTGGGTCGTCTACTATGATAGGGGGATTTGGGTCTGGATGAGCTCTGGTGTTGATTCTTCGTGAAGCCAGATTTCGGGTCTAGAGCCTAGAGAGGATGGTGTTTGTGAATGTTTTGGATGGATGGCCTCTATAAGGTTTTACTAATGTGAAGGATGGTAAAAAAATAAAAGGATGGACTAGTGGAGTCACCAGGTGGATTTCTTATGAGAACTATGGTCCACCACCAACATTGTCAAAGATGCTTTGGGAAAAAGTTTTATAGCAAACTTTGAGATGGAAAATTTGCAAAGAAGAATGATTCACTTGGTTTCAACAGTTTTCTAGGTTGTATGGACAAGCTAATGGTTCTCTTGGCAAGAAGGTTCTTGCTTATCTCCGATGTTTAGGTGAGGTTTTCTGAATCGCTAAGTTATACTTAGTTTGTCACTGATTACAGAGTTTCCACCCTAAGATTAAGTTTTTGGAAGGATGAGTTAGCAGAAAGGTATGGTTTATGAATTTTTGGTCTTTTATGGAGGTTTTAGGCCTACTAGAGGCTAGTGGAGTTGCCAGGTGGAACTTGGTTGTTTTTGTAAAGATGTAGCTATGGTCCACCACCAGTAACTAGGGAAAAGCCAATCTGGGAATTTTTTGGGGTTTTTCTGAGTTTTTATGTGTAGCCTATGGTTTATTAAAGTATTCTAAACCTGTTTCATCACTTTGCTAGGGTGACGAGAACAAAAAGAGTTTAATCTAAATGGTTTTATGGACTGCTTGCCTGTGAGGTTTGGAAGAGTTTCCTACAACTGAATCATCATTTTGCTAAGATGGTGAAAGAGCTAGATTCCACTCTTTTAAGTTTGACTGAGATTTTCAGAGTTCCTAAGGGATACCTAGGATTTTTTGACTCAAATTCCCACCGTGATCGTCATTAGGTTAGGGAGCGGTGGGATAAGTTAGCCAGATAGTATTCTCAAAGGTCTCTAAAGATTTTAGGGAAACTAAGTTTTTTTATCACTCAGATTCCCACCATGATCGTCATTATGTTAGGGTCCCGTGATTTCGCTGATTGGAAAGCCAAATGACAGTGTAACATCAAACTAATATTTGGAGCCCAAGGACCTAGCCTTCCTAGACTCAGAGAGGGCTCTCTCTAAATGTGTAAGGGATATCTGTGTGTTTGCTTATTGTGTTTTGATTTTAGGCTAGTTATGAAGTAGGTTTTTTTGGTTTTGGTTTTTAGGTTGTGAGGGATGAAACTGATCAAAGATATAAGATAGGTAAAAATATGTCAGATCAATTGGGCTATGGGGTTGAAAAGGTCAAAAAAGCTATTAGATGGTGATACAAGGCTGTTGAAAGGCCGATTTGATTTGAGGTAGAAAGGATCTTTGGGCAAAATGGAATAAAATGGACATCAAGTTTGGGAACAACAAAGGATTTCAAGCATAACTAGTTTAAAAGCTGACATAAACATGGTAGGGCAAACCATTAATCATGAGAAATGAAACTATAAGCTAATCAATACATAGAAATAAACATTCAAGCCATGCATAGAGATATATAACTTTCTAACTTTGGGAAATGGCTATCAGACTTTGGGGAAATACACTTAAGATAGACAAACAACTTAAATCACTATGCCGGAATGCCTAAACATAGTACTTCAAGTTATTGGGCACTTTGAAAACAAGATTGCATAGTCTTAGACAAAGGGCAAGATCAGAACAAGACCTCCTTGGTTCAAAAAATGACAATTTAATCAGTCAAAGAGAAATTTCATGGATGGAGCTATGGCTAGCCATGAGTAAGCAGAGCATACCGTAAATCATACTTAGCATGCATAAAACCATGAATGAAATAATCAACAATATCCTTAATTATTAAAGAGCAATCAAGAATTCTTTAATGTGACTAAGGATGAAGAAAACATGGAAGCTATGAAGAAACAGGAAATTTGAGGTGCCTCCAAGGGAATATTTCAAATTTATTCTCTACTGTTCTATAGAAAGCAAGAAACATGGATTCATGAATGAAAACTAGGAAAAAAAAACAAAGAGAGAGACACTATACCATTCTACCAAGTCATGGAATCCAACAACAATCCTCTTTCATCATCCAAGAACATCCAAGAGACTATTCAAAAGCATGAGACAAGTATTTATTCCAAAGCTTATATGAACATATATTGCTTCTATCATCAAGTTTCAGCCTTGTTTACAATGAAAGCCTTTGGAATATATAGGCTCAAGTGAGGAAAACCTCTTAGTTCAATTTGCACTCTCATTGGCCTATCCAAAATATCTAAACTTGTCCTTGAGGCTTTGCAAAGCCCAAGGCACAAAATACCTCATAAAATATCTAAAAAATGCTAAAAGAGGGAAATAACTTGAATTTTCATAACTTCTCATGTACAAAAATAGCTAAACGCACATGAGGAAAAATCAATTTTTAAAGATTCAATTTTTACAAAAATACTCAAAAATTACATCAGCAAAAGGTCCCCTAACTTGCCAGCAAATTTTGGCAACCTTCCTGATGTCGAAACGAGGCTCATGATAGCTCGTTGGAAAGCTCTGAGTGTCTATTTTTTGGAAAAAATTTAATTTTCCCAATATGATGCCAATAAGTCCTCCAAAAATAGGCCTGTGTGTAAAAAACCAGAAAATAAGCTTTGCTAATAGACCGGGCAGAGTGTAGAAAAAGCGGGCATTTTTCGCCATTTTGGGGGAGAAAATGATCCTAAAATGTCCTGAAAATCGCTGAGTGTGTGCTCCTAAAATTATGGCATCCAATGATACCATTCTCCTCCTTTGATGATCCCCCAAACTGAAATGGCGAAGCCCATGAGTTTTGGCCAAAAACCCAAAAATGCTAAAAAACCAAAATATGTCGAAAATCACCCAAAATTGGTGAGAATGACCCTCAACGGTTCTCAACAACATGTTGTGAAGCAGAGGCAAAAATATGAAGTCTTGATGTGTCTTTCCTCACTTTCCGTGCCGGGCGCTTCCCTTTAGCCTCCTTGAGCTTTTCTTGAGCAACCTTCAACTTACGCCGGACAAACTGATTTAACTTTTTGTAAAGCCTCGTCATTCTCCTTTGAAGGTCTAAATCCCTGTTTTCCTTCTCCACTTTCTTCTCCAAGTGGTCATTTACTCTCTCAAGCCATGCCTCCTTATTGTTCTCTATCTCCTGTTCAAACAATGCAGTGAGAGGAGTAGATTGGGGAAGGGCATTTTCCTCTTCTCTTTGCTTCTCAAGGGCCTTTCTAAGCCCCATGGTTCTAGGCCTCTTTCGTCTAGGCTGATCTTATCCTACACTTTCATCGAACTCGCCCATGATTTCTTCCAACCTTGCTTTGGATTTAGAGGCCTCCTTCTTGTACTTGGTCACCCGTGTCTCATAAACAGCCATATGGACACTCATTTGCCTATTTTGGATTTGAAAAAATTGATTGAAATTTCTAGCTCTATGAAGATCATCCTTCAAAGCATCAATTTGGCCTTCTCTATGGATTAAGAGGTTTTCTAGAATCTAGGCCTCATTATCACTATCATCACTTTGGATTGGGATGATGTCGAATGCACTCTCTTGTTCATGACTGCCTTCTTCCTTACCCTTCCCTTTGCTTTGGGTGGCTATTCTAGTGCTCTTCCTCCTAGGAAAATCAATGATGGGCTTCTTTGGCAATTTTCCTTTACTTCGGAGGGCCCTTGTCACAATTGGAGTGACAACCCTAGGCACTCTCTTCTTTTCTGTCTGGGACTTGGCCTTTTTAGGAGAAGAGGGCATGGCCCCTTTACCTTTTTCACCTTGCTTCTCTTCTTTTTGAGTTTGTTGTTCTTCTTGAAGAGGCTATTTTTTATCATATTTTGGTTGCCCTTGCTCGTCACTGTCATGCTGCTCCTGTTTGGCACTATCATGATGCCCCTGTTCATCATGATGTAGCTGCTGTGTGTCCTCATAAGGCTGCTTTTCACCTTCATCACTTTCATGCTGCCCTTGCTGCTCTGTTTCAACCTCACTGTCATGCTGTTGTTCAACATTATAAGGCTGCTATTCACTCTCATCATGAGTCTGTTGTTCTTCATGCTGCTACCCTTCATCATCAATTTTTTTGTTCATCATGTTGCTGCCCTTCATCCTCTTCTTGCTGTTCATCAGGTTGCTGCCCTTCATCCTCTTCCTCATTATCATGATCATGCTCTTCTCCCTCTTCAGGCTCTTCAGCTTGTTCTATAGTAAATTTGAGCTTTTTAGGAATAGGTCTGCTAGAAGAAGGCAAGGGATGATGAGTAGGAGATGTAGGGGATGTATGAACTGGAGGGACAGTGGAGAAATCCAGATGACTGATGAAAACATCCCAAGAGACCTCTCTCTTTTCAAGCTGATGAAGAATGATGATTTTGATGAGAGAGTGATGGAAGAGACAAGCTATTTGCTGTGAAGGAGGTTTCTTCTGGACAGTGGAGGCCATTTTCTCAATGCTCTTGTGTAAGAAGAAAGGAATATTTAGCAATATGGCCCTAGTGAAATGCATGAGCAGTCGAATGTGATATACATAAATTCAGGAGAATCCTCCCTCACAAGTGAATTACTTCATGATAATCTTCATGAGAGGGGCATAGCTGGCTAAAAGATATGAGAAAGGGAAAATAGAAGGACATGATTCTCTGTGCTCAGGCTTTAAGAAGGGCTTGTAATCATCTAAGTCCAAATAGCTTTGTTTAAACCATTTCTCACCAATATAGGGAATTTTAGTGGCCTTAGAGATGGATCTTGGGGAGAACTTGAAGTCAAGGCCTACCAATTGGAAATGTTTATCTTGAAACCTCAAAGTGCAAAGGTGTGTCAAAGGAGAAAAAATCTTCACCTCTTGCACCTTTTGGCAAAAATCTAAACACGCGACCTCATGGAAATTGAACAAGACTGATGGGTGTGCATTCACTTCTTCAGTGGAAATAGGTTCATATCTCTTATGCAATCCACTCCTACTATCCTACCTGGGAGGCATCTTGTTATGGATGCTCTCTGCAAAACCAAATTGCCTTAAAAAGGATTTCAAGAATGTTTTCTCAAACAAAACTCTGCCTTCTTTGTCAATCACTGTTTGATGAAGGCAAATCTGCCTCAAATGCTGTGTAAAATGTTTTCTTTGATATTAGGTCCCTGCTCCTCCCAAAACACTACCTTTCCCCTTGGTATGCCAATCAAAAAATAAATTTATATTAAGCACACAGTCAGCTAAAATGCATACACACAGTCAAAGGGTCACTGTGTTTAGGTAGTGTTGCCAAGATCTTTGTGTTTTGGTGTGAGCACAAACAACCTTGTAGTAGACAAACACCCTCCTGATCAAAATACTGCTCCTCACCCATAGTTAGATAACAACACCTTCCAACTGATTAAACTGCTTTACTCATTTAAAGTCTGCTTTATAGAACATAAGAAAAAACAGTGGTTTTTCCTTTTTACCCCTCAGAGATGAATTTTGAAATAGAAAGGCATTTATACAATGATCACTACTGCTGAAGTTAGGCTCACTTCTTTGCTTTTCAAATACTGATTTTCTCCTTTCAAACAGTGCCTTCACCTTTTAACATTGTTTTGAGTGTAGATTGTATGGTCTTTTGATAGCAATAAAAGTCCACCAGTTTCACTATGTGAGGGTTTGGGCAAACAAAACCATGGCAATTCCGAGTTTCAAACATAAAACATAGCTCCTTATGTTCACTATCTCCTACCCACAGTTAGACAGAACACCTCCAAACTTGATTAAATAGTTTCACTCATTAAAGCCTGTCTCATGGGCAAAGATGGCAGCACTGATATTGCTTTTCACCATTACAACAGAGCTGACAAAGTTTATGTTTTTGCCTTATCTTGAGGGTAGCTCTAGGTTCTTCGAAATTAGTGAATTAATTGACTAACCCCTACTGCAACAAATTTCTTCAACACACTTAACACATCACCTTGATTCACACTAGAAACTTCATTTTTTACCATCATTCAGTCTTGGAAGAACGTAGCATTATTCACCCTTTAGAAATTTGACAATACTAAGGAGGCTCATAGACTACCTTGAAAATTTGATGGCAGCTGTTGTTTGAGGGGTTTGAGCAGCTTCAATGATTGTTTGAGGTATTTCGAGCATTTGAAATGGGTGCAGCACGTTCAACCGGGAGAACGCCGCGCAATAGAACAGTTGCTGGGTCATTGTCGGGCGGTCGTGACCGGCGCCTATAGGCGCGCCGCGCGACAGTGTATCCCCTTTGTAAAAATGCACCTGAACGCGCCGCACAATTGTACAGGCACGCCACGCAGTTAATCAACCCAAAATTTTCTGTGAATTTTCTCGAACACCTCTTCCTCGGTCTTGTGAACAGCAAGAGGAGTGTTGTTGGCGCTATGGGATTTAAAAATAGATTTGCAACGGTCTTTAATATTTTTGAAAGTGAAAAATCCAAAGTTCTTTTCACACTTGATCGGTGAGGGTTTTTTTCATAGATGTTTTGAAAAAATCTTTTCTTTTAAACAAAAGTTGAACTTTTATATTCTAAAACATTACCTGATACTCTTTGCCCGGATAAATTTCATAGTGGAAATGAGAAGCTCTTTTATGAGCCTGATCCCTTCTTGAAATGAAACAACCCTTTTGAGAATTTAAAACTTTGACTGCTTCTCATTTAAGGAATGAAAAAATGTCCTCCTTTTCTGATATTTGTGCTGTGGAAGAAAGTTCTGCTCTGGGCTACTGTGGCCCATCTTCTGTCACTGGTGTTGTGTGAGGTTTTTCTGTGACACTAGGAGGGAGATAGCTTCACCTTTTGCAACCTAAACTGACATTTTTTGCTCTGGATGCTTTGGATATGGTCATGTCCATTGTGAAAACTAAATGAGATGGCAGGTGCTACTTTGAGTTTCTTCTTTGACTGTGGGTAAAAATAAACAAGGGATGATGCACTAGAGCTGAAAAGTGAATAAGGGATGCTGCCCCTTTGTTCTTCTGTGAAGGAGGTCTGCAAGAAACCCGGGCTTCACTGTCATCTATCCATCAAGAGGGCACTTCTTCTGAAAACTTCTTCTTTACTCAAACTGTAATAGCAAAGCACCTTTAAACTATTTTCATAAGGAAACTGCGTTCATTTGTAACAGTGGCATGCATTATTGGCTTTGAATGTTGTTCCAGAATCTTGAAACTCATGCCATAATATTTCTTACCTATTTGTGAGCTTATGTATTTATTTGCAATGCCTTTTAGGAGAATTAAACTCAAATTGCCTTCTATCTACTATGATGAGTGATTTCGAAAGAAAATTCTTTATGAATAGGAAGAATAGTACCTTTTGAAGAGTAATCATCACTCTTAGTGGTTTCCCTTGTACATGATGGTAGAGGTCAGTTTGGGACCAAGACACTTTGACTCTTTTGACTATCTGCTTTCATAATCTTTCTTCAATGATGACGAGCCTATTAGCTTCACATTGTAACTCAGATAATAGTGAAATCATGAAAATCATTTTTAAAGCCCACTGCTTTGCCTCTGCCTTTAATCATCATTTTACTTCAGAAAACCTTAGTTGTTGTCTCACTGTAATCTAAGTTTGTCCTTACAGTTAGTGAAAAGCTTAAAAACAGACTTTGTCCATTTGCCCTCTGCTTATAGATGAAGGAGGTGCTCTTAACCCTCTGCTTGTGAAATGAAGGAGGTTCTTCAGTCTTCAAACCCTCTGCTTATAGATGAAGGAGGTTTTTCAGTCATGTCATATCATCAACCCTTTGACAGTGTTATTTTTCCTTTCACTGTCCTTTCAGGCTTTGACTGTGATCGCAAGAGCTTAATGAAAAACAACTCTCTGCCCTGTAGCTGCATTCCAGGCTTAAAGTCACATGAGAAGCAGCTGTCTTCTCACGTGGAAACAAATACTGTCTTCTGGGAATGCTGGTATACTTTTTTTCTTGAAAGATCCATTAAAACACTGTAAAAACACCTGAAATAAGTTTGACTTATGGGGCATGTATTGCTGAGACTTGAGGGTGTATTACTGGTGCGAACTAGGGCTGTAACCAACTTTATTTGCAAAATGAGAAGGTCTGTTATGACTGGTCTATAGCAGGTAGAGGCTATTTGGCTTTAGAGTGGTTTGCCAAGGGAGAAATGCCTAAAGCGCCACTACCTAACTTAGGGGAAGCTTTTTGGACAGATTTGGATTGTTTCTTTGGAGCTGATGGGAAAACTAGTATGGCTGAGGCTAGATAGGATTTTGATAATGAGGTTTCATCTCGTAATGGGTGGAATGAAAGGTAAGAGGGCAAAAAAATTTTATGGGTATTTTCCAGCTGGCAAATTTGACAAATTTTTAGATCAGCTACTAGAAAACTTGGCTGTTACAACTAGTCATCACCAACAAGTGAAAAATACTAATGACTAACACGTCAAACAAGGAAAATACCAAAAGTGAAGCAATGCATAAGTCCAAGAAGAGCAAACAAGCAAAGGCTCACTGTTCTGAATGGTCAGAACAACCAAGAACTCCAAAAAGAGATCTTGGTGCTACAACCACAATTGCAATCACACAAAATAGGCAGTTTACGAAATGAGTATGGTTTCAGAAGAACAAGAGAGAAATGGATATGAAAACACCATAAAAACAATCTAGAAACCTTAAAGACACCATAGGAATGGTTCAACACAGATAGAAAAGACAACATATACTTAAAACTCAAATTTTCAAATTTTCCGAGGCATACGTGGTTTTTCAGTATGAAACAAGCATGTATACACGACTGTATCCAAACAAAATCGCATATACGTGGGTTATTTTGGATAATACAAGAGGTATACGCAATTTTGAAAAGACTAAGTAGCATATGTAAACAGAGATACGGAAAAAAGAAGAAGAAAAAGTCAAGCCTGATCAAGAGACCAGGTCTTCTGTCTGATTGAAAAAAGACTTACTAGACTGTAAAAAGTGATAAACCTGTCAAGGAACCTACAACACAGATAAAACAACCCAAAATAGGAATTACATGAATGTAATCCCCAGTGGAGTTTCCAGTTCTGTTGTGGGCAATGTTACCCTAAGGTCTTGGGTTGATAAACCTTCACAGATCAGGGGCATGTCATCACAAGAAGGACTCAATTAACCAAATTCTATGCTTTAAACTAGAAACTAAAGGTTGCAAACCTTACCCGTTTGTCCTTAGGTTGTAGTAGATCTCGCGGGGTTCAAACCCCCTGCAACTATTTATGCTCCAGAACCTACAAACTAGCAAAGAACAAGCACAAAAATCTAGTTGTACAACATATATATGTTCTAGATGTTAGTGAAAAGCATGAATAATCTCATAAAAATAACAGTAAATGAAATATTTAATATCATTACACATGTATAAGAGATAAATGACACGTGAACATATGGAACAATATGACACTTCTTTTATTGATAAGATGTACAGTAAACAAATGTGGAGATATCACCTGGAATCTTCCACGGCCTCGAGCATACCATCCTCTGGATCCGTCTAGCCCTAGCCTCACCAAACTTCTTCCAAGAATAGTGCACAATGGATATCACATTGGATGAATGAGCATCTTAAGGAAATAAGGGTTTCCTAAAAATCTGGGAAGTGCAAGAGGCACAGGGGAAATATCAGACTTGGATAGGGCTCTAACAGACTATAACATCTATAATTGTCTCTATTCCTCCCTTAGTTCATTCCCTTGAGGGGTTTTTATACTCCCTCAAATTAGTTTTTTCAATTGGGGAACAGTTAGGCCATGGGTTGGGGTAGTTAAGTTACAGGAACAACTGTAAACCCCGCCTCAAAAGTAGGGAAATTATATATTTTTTAATGTTTAAAAGAGCATACATGGCTCTCTATATATGGACTCACGTGTATACGTGGAAAAGTCTAGGAAGAGTCACGTATGGGTTTTGAGAAACTATTTTTTGAGAAACATGACCAAGTCTAAATGGAAGGGGTGCCCAAGCCCAATGCATAAGTCATCAAGTATAAATTTGTGATAAATGATGTCATAACAATCATAAAAAAAGATCTAAGCATATGGGTCTCATACTTATTTGAGAATTTCTAAGAAGCATTGATGCCTTATCACATTAGCTGCATTATCATCTATTAGGACATATATACATAGTACATTCACTTATTAACCAAAACATGATGAGAGCCATACATCATAAATTTCATAAAACATGCTCATAACTAGCATATAACCAACAAAATTAACAAGGTTACAACAACCATAAATGTCACATATGAACTAGTACATTTACACATAAAATACCATGGAAAGGAACTCTTGTTAATGAACGCAAAGCCAACCGGATTTGGGACTTACATGTACCACCGAAACATAGATTGGCTGAACCAAATATTTCTTTCAGCCAATCACCATCGTGCCATATTCCAAGCATGAATGTGGGACTCATAACCAAAATCAACTAGGGCTTCCCGAAGTTAAACCACATCACCCTCATCAATAGAACCAGGCTTTACCACAATCTCCACCAGATTAGTAGGCCTTAAACAAGCATGGATGCCACCAGATTTATCCACCTACATCGCGAGGAATTTTCCTATCTCCTAGTCTCTATGCTTTACCTTATATCCCACCAGTCACTGGTTGGGATTCATACGCCTAATAGAGACTCCACGCTCTAGGATTTACCATATACCCTTCCATTCACTCTCTAAGGATTCCTAGGCCTGATCGAGGGAACCCACTTCTAGGCTTTATCATATATCCTGCCATTCACCAGTCGAGGATTCCTAGGCCCACTAAGGTAACACAAAAATCTAGCTTTGTCGCAACCCACAGTTCGGTTTAGGGGTTACTAGGCCAAGTTTTTACCACAATCCATAGTATGATTCAAGGATCAATAGGCCATGTGTTATTTCTTTCAGAGACCACCTCACTTAGTTTTGAAGCCATCCAGAAATCCAGCTCAACCAAAACATGAGAACCCCATCACACCATGGCTATCCGGAAATGGAAATTATAAATTGAAGAACACTGTCACACCTCAAAAAATCCATGCCATTGACAATAATAGAATGAAGAACACACATGTATAAGCATGCATGCAAAAAATAGAAAGGAAATCATACATGAAACTTGATACCTCCAAATAATCCCACTGTATTTTCTTGATCATGCTCTTTCGTGCTTTATCTTTGCTATTGTTTTGCCTTATTTTCTTTTCTTGATCCAATGCTAAAGTGGTCCAAGAAAACCCTAAGGGTCCAAGAGTGTGTGAGAGAGAAAATAGAGAGGTAGGTCCAAAACTAAATTGAAAAAATGTGCCAACTGATCCTCATAAGCCTTTTTATTAATGAGGCCTCTATTTTCTTCATTTTCCATTATTTCCCTTCATTTTTCCTCCTCACATGCAAACTGTGACCTTTCACCTTCCTTTTCTCTTATTTTCCAATATTTTCATGAATAAATTGCCAAAAATTCTATTTTTCCTTTCCAAAGCCTTTTCCATTTCCTTTTCCAAATTCCTTAGCCACAATAAACCAAATGAACACCCACACTAGGATGCTTTTCCCAACATCAGCTTGGAATAGGTGTCCCATAACTGTGGTTATTATTTTTTCTTTATTAACTTTTATTACATGGATTTTTCACCTGGATCATTACAAAACCCTCCCCCTTGGGGGAACATCGTCCTCAGTGTTCAGTGACACCTACAACCAGCAAGAATGTTGAAATCAAAACATACTACCCATGTAGATTTATAACTTAGCTTGTTACATTATTTAAAATGATCAACTCGTTGAGAAGAAAACCAACATGACAACATAATAACATGAAAACCATAATGACATGAAACCCATACTACTTATTGGAGTTTATAACTTAGCTCATGGTGGTATTTACATCCATATACATATTTACATATATCCAAACATCACACCAAAGCATATACAAAAACATGTATCAAGGGCATCTGCTCAACCAATGATTATAGAAGAATAAATAGCCCGCATCTGATCCACCATCTCCCATGTAGCTTCATCGGGCCCAAATTGCTTCCACTGCACTTTAACATGCTCGATTACTTGGTTCCAGAGCATTAACATATTTCTCTACAAAATACATTGTGGTTCTGGTTGGAATTCTCCTTCAGGATCCACCTACAATACAGACCACTCAATCACATGATAAAGATCTTTAACATACTTATTAAGCATTGACACAAAAAAAACATCATGGAATTTCATTGTCAGAGGAATTGCAAGTTGATAGGCTACTGGTCCAATCCTTTCAAGAATATTTAAAGGTCCACAAAACCAATGTACCAACTTGGCACACAATCCAATCCGCAAGGATATCTTCTTGGGATTGATGTGCAAGTACACTTGTTCCCTAGCCTGAAACTCCTTAAACTTCCTATTCTAATCTGCATAGATTTTATTCCTCTTATGTGCTTCCTTTATATTCTTCTTGATCACCTACATTTCTTTTTCCATTTATTTCAACATGTTCAGTCCAATCAATACCATGTTCAACTGATCACTCCAACTGATGGGAGTATTGCAAATCTTCCCATACAATATTGCCTCAAACGAACTCATCCTAAGTGACTCATAGTAACCATTTTTGTAAGAAAAATTGACCAATGGAAGGTACCCCTCCCATCTCCTCTGATGATGCATCACATACATCCTCAACTGTCTTCCAACATCGTATTGACCCTCTCTGTCTATACATCTGTTTGCGGATGATAAGTTGTGCTAAAGGCGAACTATATCCCCAATACTGTAAACAACTCCTTCTTAAACTTGGAAGTGAACTTAGCATCCTTGTATGAGAAAATATTCTTCAGAACACCATGCAATCTAACCACATCCATATCTTTGATGAAGACCTATGCTACATCACTAGCTAAATAAGTAGACTTCACTATAATGAAGTTCACTACCTTTGTCAACCTATTTAGCACAACTGTGATGGAATCATGCTATCTAGATGTCCTCGACAAACCTGTAATTAAATACATGGAAATGACCTCCCATTTCCACTCTAGAATTAGAATCAACTGCAACAATCCACCTGGATGTTTGCATTCTTCCTTTACCTACTGACAGTCCAAATATCTAGCCACGAACTTTGCCTCGTCCTTCTTTAGATTCGACCAATAATAAAACTTCTTCACTACTTTCAATGTCTTCTGATATCCCAGGTGACCTGAATATGGTTTCACATGAAACTCTCTCAATATATTATTCTTGAGCTCACTACAATATGGCACATATATCTTGTCCCTAAATTTGATCAAGCCATCTACTTAGAGATGATAGTCCACATCCTGTGCACTTGGACCTACACCTATACTTGTACATGTACATGTACTGGTACCATTACTTGTACATTAGAGAAATTTTTGGGTCTAAAATGGGCCTCCTAAAAAAAATTTACAACCAAAATAAAAGTTATAAGAACCAATAGGATTCAAGATGATGATGTCAACCATGGGGGATCATTCACCAATTTTGGGGTAAAAAATTGAAAAGATTAAAAAATACTAAAACAATAAAAATATTTTTTCAACTTATCTCCCCAGGGTTTTACTCAAGTTTCAAGTGGGTGTACTCGTTGGATACAAAATTTAATTCCTCATCCAAGGAGTACCCATGTTGCATACTTATGATGGACCCTGCTACACGAAAAATGAGAAATACACGAAGAAATGTGATTGCAATAAATTTTTCATGTATTTGTCATTTTTAGTGTAGCAGGGTCTATTGAAAGCATGAAACATGGGTAATCCTTGGATAATGAATCCAATTTTTCATCCAATGAGTGTTCCCACTTGAAATTTGAGTAAACCCATAGGGCAATAAGTTGAAACTACTAGTTGAAAGAGTAGTTTTTTCTTTTTTCCCTCTAAAATTTCATGATGTAATCTAATATTATTTTATTATTTCCACTATTATTTTATAATTTCTTTAGGAGGCCCATTTTAGACCTCAAAATTCCCTTAATCACCTATACATGTACCCATTTTTGAAGCATATTTTAGTAGCATTCAGGAACTCTAACTTCCTTGAAGCATATCTCTAAAATTATAGTGAAGAAAACTTCAAAATTCCTCCCACAATACCTAGAGATGTTTTCTTCATCTCCTCTACATTTCAAAGTTTGAAACATCTCAAAACTAATTTCGTAGCGAAAATTCTAGGCTAACCTATCTGAAGCATACTTGAGGATCATTCAGGAACCAAGACTTCATCAAAGCATGTCTCTAGAATTATAGTGATATAGAGTCTAATTTTTCTAACATAGTTACATGACTATTTCACCTCCACCTACTCTGAATTTCAATGTTTGAAACATCTTAATGAAAATTTATAATGAAAGTTCAAGTTGACCTGATGCCTCGACAAATCACATTTTTTCTCCATCTTTATGACCTAAATATTATTTCAAAGCTTCTATTGTGCACCTTATATCTATTTCTATCTTTGGTCTTAAAATGTATTCATATATCCTTTATTTATATTGCTTCTATGTTAACTTATGGTGCTTACTCATAAAAATGTTGGTTTAATTGATAAAATATTTCATATCTCTTCAGTCCTATGGAGTGAGAGGGAGTTCCATATGCCACTAAAAATGTATCGAAATAAGGTTTTCAACCATATCTACCATGATCCAATTTGATCTATGTATTTCGAGTAAAAAATCCTTTATAGATAAGGTATTCAAACTGAGCATCAAGAAAAAATCGGGTATCAAAATGATATTTTCCAATAACTTTCATATTTAAATATTTATCTTGGAAATCTATAGTATCCCCCTATTTTTACCATGATAATGAAAACAATATTTCAAACAACTTACCCCTTTGTCATTGATGGAAACCTTAGTCAATTTTGCAACAATATTATAATACTCCCTAATGTTTAGTTGGGAATCATCTTGGTCTCTCGTCCCCAACTTTGACATCCTCGGTCTCCCCCTATATTTGAAATCAATGAAAAAAAATATATTAAAAATTATCCACCTTTTTCATTGATGGAAACTATATACATTTGGCACTACTACTAAAGAACTACTCCTGCTTGAAATTTCTCCCTCTTTGACATAAATGGAAAAGGGCTACTTCCCTTGTCTGCAACTTCTCCCTTTACCTGAAACTTCTCCCCCTTTGACATCAATGGAAAAGGGATAATCCCATTGTGCTTACTCTTTCCCTTGCTAAAAATTTGAGAGGGATATCACAATAATTTTCTCCTTTATCTTCACCGAGGACATACACATTGCTTAAGGTCCTTGTCGCTTTTTCTACCAATATTCCTGTACTTGTTTTCCTTATTTCATATTATTTAGAATGAAATATGAGATCATATCTTTGATCAAAAATTTGAATTAGACTTAGAATATTGTGATTTATACCTTTAACATATAATACATTATGGGGTTTAGTCTTTCCATGATAAAGGATGACTCATGCCCTTTCCAACTATCCTTGTTGATGCATTTTCTCCAAAGCTAACATTGCCTCCTTTTCCTTCTTGTGGTGTAAGAAATTTACTATGATCCCTTATCATGTGTTTTTAACATCCACCATCAGTAAACCATTTTATTTCTTTGCATTGAGAATATAGATCAAGTCTGCACTCCTATTTTTGTTGCAATCATTTCCATACCTTTACACATTATTATTTATGTTTGGTAATATATTATTTCTTTCTTTTCTTAGGAAAAAATATTGTGCTACTTGTAAAGTTACATGCTTTGTGCTTATAATTATTACACTTGCGACATTCAATATGATCCAATAGGCGAGTAAATAATTTGTATCATCTAGCACCACCTTAATTGATACTTCTAGTTTTGTTTCTCATAAAACCATTCTTTGAGGTCTTATAAGATCCTCTATTTCTATTTCTCACATAAAATATACAATATATTTCTTTTAGACAATAACTATTACAAGAAAGGAAACATCCAAAGGTGTAATTTTGATATTGATACGTGAAAGGCCTTTTTGGTGGAGCATATTTTTTGAATTCATTCTTGTTGATATTGTGAGAAAAATCAAGTCTTTGTTGATATTCATCTCCTTTATTTTCTCTGCTTTCATCGTTAAAAAATATATTTAGAAAATATCATTTCGATTGAAGTTCATCTACTTTCCTCGTGACACTTTCATTATTGAAGGAACTGTTGAGAAAATTAGCATAGATTTTTGGATTTTTTTCATTTTCCTTTTCTTATGGTTTTGTGCTTGATTCTTCCTAAAATATCTTATGATGTTCCTTGTATTAAAGACCCATTTTGATGAAAGGTGACCTTTTATAGCTGAGAATATCATCTAATATTTCGATACTCTTTACGAACTTCAAGTTTTGATTCAATCGAGCATTTTATTTCTCTAGTTCCTATAACACCCTCCTCCCACATCTATGAAAGTAACCGACCAACTAGGTTAAACATGTTATGAAGAGTTACTATTATATGATTCAACTCCCTATGTGTCAGTTAAGGAAGTGGAATCGATGGAACACAACAACACATACCTTCTACACCTTCTATAGTACACCCATGAGCCATCCAAACCTTCCAGGAGGCTAGCCCCTGAGACAAATTGACCTTTTAGTGCATCAATCCGCCCATTCACTCCCTTGATATTGGAAAGAGTGTGACTGAAAACCTTCAATCGCCCGCACAAAATGGACATACATGCGACTGTGGAATTTCCAAGTAGTTTTGAGCCTGCGACCCCTATTTTTGTGCCACTTTTTCAGGTCCAGAGCTCATGTCACTTCCTAGAACTCCACGACACTTCAAGAAATAAAAAAATAACAGTGGAATAATGATGTAAATACAATCATTTGAACAAGGACTTGAATCAAACCCTAGTAGCCATGACAAGAATTTCGTCAAACATGTCACAAAGATGTAATCTACAAGTTTAAACAACAAATCTGAGCATAGGGGTCTCATACTTATCTGAGAATTACTAAGAGTCATTGTTTCCTAATCACATTAGTTGCAATATCATCTATTAGGTCATAGATTCATTGTCCATTCATTTATAACTCAAAAAATGATGAGATCCATACATCATGATTCATCACTATCATAAAACACCATCATAACCAACATATAAACAACTGAAATGACAAGCACATAATAACCATATAAGCCGCATAATCACAAGCATATTTACCCATTAATACAAGAGAAAAGAGTGTAACCCCTGGTGAAAATTCCATGTAATAAAGTTAAAATAATAACATCGGTAGATGGGGCATCTATTCCAAGTTGAATGTTGGGAAAAACATCCTAGTGTCGGTGTTCACATATTTTATTATGGCTAAGGAAATTGGCAAAGGCTATGACTAAGGCGTTGAAGAGGAAAAAATTATTTTTGGCACATTTATTTATGAAAATAATTGAAATTAGGAGAAAATGGATATGAAAGGTCACAGGTTACATGTGAGGAGTAAAATGAAGGAAAATAATGGAAAATGAAGAAAATAGAGGCCTCTTCTATAAAAAGGCTTTTGAGGATCAATTGGTACCTTTTGTCAGTGAATTTTTGGAGCTCTCCCATTATTCTCTCTCTCTCTCTCTCTCTCTCATACTCTTGGATACTTAGAGTTTTCTTGGAGTACACTTAGAGAGTGTGGATACTTGATTATTTGCAGCAAGAAGGAAAAAGAAGACCAGAAAATTGTAAGCAGACATCGGGATCAAAAACTACAATGGGATTTGATTGCAGATACTGAGTTGCATGTATGTTTTCCTCACTAGTTTTTGCATGCATGGTGTATGCATTTGGATTTTCCTAGCCTTGCCATTTCCTGAATAACAATGGTATTATGGGTTTATTTGCATTGAATTTTTTCTAGTTAATTCACATGATTCCTTTAGTTGTTGGGTTGAGTTATTAGTTCTTGTAGCCTTGGATGGAAAAATGCTCTGGAGCCCGACGAAAAACTGTTGGGTTTTGTTACTAGTCTTGAATCCTTGGTTGGAAAAATGATTTGTAGCCCTACATGGGTTGAGTTACTATTCCTAGAGTCTTGATTGGACAAGTGCTTTGGATCCCGGGAATAGAAGTGGTTGAGTTACTAGTCTTGGATCCTTGGTTGGAACAAACACTTTGTAGCCTTGGAGCAGTTTCAGTGGAGACCAATCCATGATGATTAGTGATGTCCAACCATGAGGTGGAATCACTGGTTTGGGCTTGAGATAGTTTGGTATCTAGATCCTCGGTTTGGTGTTGATTGCTGTGTTTGATAAAGTCCCACATTCATGCTTGGAATATGGCATGGGCACGATTGGATGAAGTGATACTTGGCTCACCCAATCTATGGTCGGGTGGAACGTGGAAGTCCCATATCCGGTTGGTTTTTACATTCAGTAATGAAGATATCATTCCTATGGCATTCAGTATGAAAATGTATTGGTTTATGCATGGATTTATTTGTTGTTGTATCCATTGTATTTATGTTGTTATTATGCTGATTATATGTCTCTATGTTGGTTATCGCTCTATCTATGTTTTTACCTGTAAATGAATACATAATATATCTGTGGTAAAATAAATTGTATTGTAGCTTATGATGTAGGGGAAAAATGCTTCTTATCTACTCTCAGATAATTAAGAGACCCCCATGTTTAAATCTGTTTTTTATACCTGTAGATGTGTTTAACGGAAATCAAACCTACAGATAAGTATGCTTTCCCTAAGTGTGGTGGTGCACTTAGAACAACAGAAAGAAAGATATCTGACCTTTTCCTTAAAATGAATAGATAAAGGGAGGAAAGTCTACTTGTAATATGTTCGCTTTTCCTCGCCTCCCTTCGCCGCTTCTGTCGCTCTCAATCTAACTAAACTTGCTTGATTGATACCTGCAATGGAAAATAGAAGACAAAAAACAACATAAAGGCAATATGATCTATTCAAGTTAAAAAAATTGAATCGATTAAATTCATAAATACACATACAACATAATTTACACATGCATTAGGAAAGGAACAAATGTCTTTATTATGAAGTAGAAGGAAGAGTACAACCAGTTGATCGATTCAATGTCACTCATCTAGATTTAGTTCGATCCTCATCACACCCAGCATCACAATCCAGCAACATAACAATACATGCATTATACGTCCAAGAGTTGTGATCTCACCATCATAACTCTACTTAACAAAAAATCTTGCTCTCTTGTGCACTATGATTAGTTCTCTATTTATAAGTAGATGAAGGTAGTTTAGCATAAATGAATCATTGAATGGATTTCCTAAAAATGTATGAAGAGGTTTCCTTGTTCATGGGAATAGGAGGATAAGAGTTTTAATGGCTTCATGGTATCCATATTTGAAGCTATCAGGTGAGGTGAAATATGAAACAACTTCTAGAAGCCACTAGAGGTTGGGAATATTCTTGGAATCCAATGAAAAATTCACTCCCAGTCGACCTACACACTCTAAAGTGGGCCTAGATCCTCTGAAACAAAGCCTTGCATGGGAGTAGATACTTTCCAAGGAAGTTACTGCAGTCTAGGGGTGCGTCGATGTCTCAATGGGGCAATTCAACGGGCATCTAAGTAGTGAAAATTTCATGAAGGAAAACCACCAATGGAATGACTTGTTTAGGGCATGTAGAAAATAATTTAGAGTATGATAGAGCCTAATGGATACTGATATGTGTTTTGGGATGATGCCCAAATTGACCAATAACAACTCCCCCCTAAAGCATGAAGCCAAAAATGATAATGTTGATTTATTTTCTTTACGATGTGATGAGAAGGATCTGAAGTGGATAGTGACCTGCATCTATTACAATACATTACATCATGATATATTTCATCTTGGACATGAATTTCTGAGGGATTAATTCCCATACTCAACACATAAAATATCATAAATTCAGAAAGTCGTCTACAGATATAGACCCATGATGGATGACATTTGAGTAATGACCATCGTATGGATGATTTTCTACTACTCCTGAAATCTAAACCCAGATGGATGAAACTAGATCCGAGGTATTCTATATCATTCACTCGATCGCCTAAGTACGAGTCTAACCATGAGAATATGTGATCTGAAGTCGAACATGGGAATACTTCGTCTAGTTACTAGCCAATGATGTAAGCCATTAATAAACGCGAGAGAAACCATTGTTTATGATAATGGATCTCAAGGTACTACAGTACATTATGCACAGTGTGAATAAATGATTTGATATCGAACACAATACAAAGTCTTTTGGTCAAAGGCCTATGATGTCAACCTGTAGCCGGAAGAGAGAAACCTGTCGTTGATGTAGGAAAGCTCCAAGGTACTGAAATGTTGTTTCTAAGTCAACTTCCTGGATGATGAGATGATGTAGACAGGAAGCGACTTTTCACAGGAGGGCATTAATGTTTCCCCCATCAATGACACAAAATGGGAGTAATTATTTTGGAGACAAAATGTGACTGATGAAGCAATGTCAGGGATGGTGGTCATGAAATGAAGGTTTATGTGTATTTCAAAGGATGAGGAATAATTGAGTGACTTCTCTTGAAAATATTAGCGACACTGAATGAATTTTCAGCATTTGACCCAAAACCGAAGTGATGGATCATGTGATAGACCATAGGTATGATAGATCGTCAAGCAGATTACCCACCCCAAAAATCACGGAGATGAAGTGAATAAGTGTCATGTTCAAGAGTGACTTGTTGCCATAAAGTGTTTTATCCCTTTCCAATTTTCCACAGTCATTGCTGACCAATACCTCTTTATTTTTTAACAATCTTGATGAGGGTAACATATGCTTGATGTATAATTCCACCCTTTGGGTGAATCCATCACTATTTGATGCTTTAGTGAGTCTAGCGAAGGTGAAACTCGATCTTGTCATGATGGAAAAGTCTGTCGCTATTTGATTCTTTAATGAGTCTAATGACAATGAAAACTCAGTCCTTTTTCATCTTTAGAGAGTTTGAAAAAGGGACGAAAAGAAAACTTCACAAGTTATTTTTCGTATAATAGTCCCTTAGATCCGAAAAAAAGCGTGAAATAATACCTGAGAGAACCTCCTAGCCATGTTCGACTAGGGTTTTGTTTTTTCATAAACATAATCTATCCCAGTCCAAAAAAGGGTTAAACTAATACTAAGTAGATGTCGTTTCAATTCCTTTTATGAGCTTGAAAGGACAAGTGCTTGGAAATATTTTCATGCTTTTGGAGTCTGAAAAGAGTTGAAAGAGAACTCAAAGGGGGTTCCTTTTTCGTGTTTAACAAAGATCAAAAAAGAGTTAAAAGTGTGCTTTGTGGCCGACTTTAAATTTAATTAACGAGAAGGAAAAGATGGAAAGAACTCAGAATTTTCATTTATGTTTTATGAGCATGAAAAGAATAGCAAAAGAAGCTCAGGATTTTCATGAGTTTAACAAGTCTTGAAAATAATAACTGAAATGGAATTTATCTAGGTTTCATTTTTATACAAGCTTGAAACATAGGAAAAATTATGCTTGACCTGATTCAATTTTTAACGAGGTTAACACAATAAAAGAACCATCCTCATGACCTGATTCATTTTTTAATGAGGTTTACACAGTAAAAGAACTATCCTCAAGACCTGATTCATTTTTTAACGAGGTTGACACAGTAAAAGAACTATCCTCAAGACATGATTCATTTTTTAACGAGATTGACACAGCAAAAGAACTATTCTCGAGACCTAATTCATTTTTTAACGAGGTTGACATAGTAAAATAACTATCCTCGAGACCTAATTCATTTTTTAACGAGGTTGACACAATAAAATAAATATCCTCAAGACCTGATTAATTTTTTTAACGAGGTTGACAAAGTAAAAGAACTATCCTCAAGGCCTGATTCATTTTTTAACAAGGTGGACACAGTAAAAGAACTATCCTTAAGACTTGATTCATTTTTTTAACGAGGTTGGCACAGTAAAAGAACCATCCTCAATATAATTTCACCCATATTATCTATTTAAGAATCATTGGGAATATTCCTGAAGTCATATGAAGTGTAAGATATCATATTGCAGGTCTCTATTTTTGCTATTTCTGCCGATGTCGCAGGCGACGGTAACGAAAAGGTGCCCATTAAGGAATAATCCGTAAAAAGTCCTACGTCAATTTTCTAAAGAGATGGTGGAGGTCCTTGAACAAACAGAATGCTTCTAGTTGCCTGGGAACTAGAGGCGAAGTAAGAGAGTTGATCAATGGCTGTGATACTTCCTTTATGAGGGAAGATGATCATATGAAAGTAAGTAGATACTATTGCAACCATAGTAAACCCATAGTATTCCAAGTAATATATTGTATTCAAGGGGTCCGTCAACAACCTCAACTTCAATAGTAACTGATTTCCCCCCTAGTTGGACTTGCAGGTTACTGAGAATTCCACAAGGCTTATATGTACGACTGTCAAAAGCTTTCAACGTTGTAGGTGATTTTGAAAAATTTGTCGAGCCAAGTGACTTCCAGCAACTCATAGACATGATACAAGTAGATGCGGCTTCATCAATTATAGTATGATGAATGAGGCAATTCAAGACATGTACTTGAATCAAGTATGATAGATGTGCTGGTAATTGTGGCACATAGCCCGCGTGATTAAAGACTACAAGATTTGAATCTGTTGGATCAATTCCACCAATTGCAGACAACAAAGCCTGCTTCTGGGAGTGAAAATTTTGAAGAACCTCAAGCATTGACATAGTAGAAGGTGACTTCTAGATCTTCCACTACATGATAATTTTGAGTTGCACGAGATCGAGGGTTGAATGTAAATTTATTAACTACTCCCTTTGACGACTTTATTGTTAAATTTGGAATGATATGCGGTGGAGCTGAGTCAGATGAGGTCGAAGTCGAAGTGGTAGGTTGACATGTAGCTTGACAGTGACCATTCGATGATGAAAATGGATTACTGTAATATTTACTTCGATTCGACACCAAAACATCAGTTTTGGGCTTAGTGGTGGATAAAATAAATACTTGTGAACTAGAAGAAAGGTCCGTAGCAAACATATGTGTTTTCGGGTTCATAAAAGGATTTTTTAATACAGCTGATGTGGCAGAAATCTTAAGAAGCTTTGGGACTTCTAAGTGGTGAGGACAGTCTCTCGTAAAATTCTCCTCATTACATATAAAAAAAGGGTAACTAGGTTTCAGAAAAGAACTGGATGAATCGAATGATTTCTCCTACGGGGGTGAATTTGATTTCTTCTTATCTTTCCCCTTCTTCCTATTTACAGGTTGCTTGTCACTTTTTCCATTGTCAGATGACACGACATGGATTTCGGAAGAAGACGCAGGATCAAATGCAATAGGGTTTTGATTTGAAACAACAAGTGTAGAACCAGATGGTTGAATTTCTTCTGGAGCACTAGCACAATCAATCACACCATCGTCGACATGAATTTCCTGACCAGATGGAGTAGGAGAACAATAAAATTTGGTGGAAACACATTTGGAATATTTTCATAGAGCGGGCCAAACTGATTATAAATCAAATCCAAATACTGGGCATGAAAAATTACTTGCTCTTCAGTGACAACATCACCTTTGGCCATATCCTCGGTGATAGATGGAAACAAGGAATTAATAAACCACTAAGCTAAAAGATGATTAGGAAAAAATGTTTTAACCATTCGACAATGATGACGCCACTCATGTATATGATCTAATATATGAGTAGCAGTGGTATTTTTAAAGCTATTCAAAAGTTCCGTTCCATTTTCATATTTGATGGGTAACTGGAAGTGGGTTAAAAAAGTAGTGGCTAAAGTTGTAAAGTTATCAAACAAAGATCGTGGAAAGAAAAATGACAAGAAATATGAAAGAACAATATGGGAAGATCATGTATTCAATTTGGACTTTCATTCAAGATGTCAAATTATTTGTCATGAAATATTTCTTCTTTTTTTCTGAGCATGTCTAGAAAATTTTTCAAAGTATATTGTGTCTGAGAAAATATCATGGAATTTCATTAGATTCCCTTCCTTTGAAGGTTGTAAATTCAAATTATTCATACATATTTGATCCTGGTCCACACTCTTCTTCTGAATCTTATGATGACTATCATCAACTTGATGAACCTCAAGAGATCAAGACTAATCCTATAGTTGTTGTACATACTTCCCCACCTTGAAAAAATCTAGATAGATACAAGCCACTCATATTGCCTCCTATAATTCATGATTTCCTTGAAAATTATTACAAATATCTTCCTAGGTTTGATGGAGAATTTGGTAACATCACTGCTGAGAAACATGTCCATAGTTTTGAGAATTAACTCGACCTTTTTGAGATTGATGAAGATGATGTTAGTATTAGGATCTTTGCTCTATCTTTGCAAGGAAAATCCAAGGAATGGTTCAAAAAATTTCCAGTTGTAGGCATTGTTGATTTTCATCAATTTGTAAAATTATTCCTTGATAAATGGGTGATCAAGGAGGATCCTATTCTCATTTTATAATAATATAATCATTTGAAAAAGCAGTCAGGAGAAACATTGCAACAATTTTCAGTTGAATTCAATCAAATATATCATTCAATCCCTGTTGATATAAAACCTCCTATTGGGTTAGCTATCTTACACTACCCGGATGATTTTGATCCTGAAATGGAAATTTTATTGAGAGAAATGGACATTACAACACTCAAAGAAATGCAAGATAGTGCAATAGCCATGGAAGCTAATTTGGTAGTTAAAAGTCTAAAGTTGAAGGCAGAAGAAGAAATAAATATAGAGAAGGAATACTTTACATCTTCAAAAGTAAAGCTCGAAATTTTGTTAAGTGCAGTAGAAGAGATGATGCAAAAGATCACCATAAAAGATGAATTTGATGCTCAAGATCACCACGTCTCACTGATTGAAGAAAAACATGTTGTTGATTTTAATCATTTTCTTTCCTATCCCAGTTGTCATAAGTCTGATAATGATTACTTTATGTATGCATTAAGGGATAATGAAGAAATCAGATTTATAGATCAGTTTGCAGAAGAAGGAGAAGTTGCTGACCCCAAAAATTTTCCTGCTAATCCCAGCTGCCATAGATCAGAAAATGATTGTTATTTACATTCATTTATGGACAATCATGAAAATAGATTTGTAGATCAATCCAAGGAGAAAAAATCTGCTGATCTAATGTATATGTTTGATGACATTACTCATATTGATGATTTACCCAAGTATGATGAGTATGATGATGACTATGTTATCAAAATCAAGCCCAACTCTTCAAATCAATAAAAACCTAGTATGTGGGAGGAAGAGGCCCAGTTTCAACAACTAAAATGTAGTGATCAACCAATATATATCTGTAATGAAAAAAATGAGGAAAATGCAGAAAATTTTGAAATAAGTGAAGGATCTTTGCCCTTATGTTTCACTTCATTCCTGTTCATCAGAGAAAAAATTTCTAAGATAAAAAATCAGTAGTCTTTATGTGTTGATATTGACAACGAAAAGAATAATGAAATTCTTGTTCATGACCCCTAGTTTCAGAATTTCAGCTATCAAGTTTCAGTGAATTTCAAATTGCAGATGAAGATTTGGAAAGTGAAATATATGATCAAATGATGCAGTGAAATTCTTTACCATTGTGCTTTGAAACATTTCAGTTTTGGAATAATGTTTTTTATAATATTTCTGAAGCAAAGAATGAGAAGCTTATGGAAAGTCATGTAGTCTCATTGGAATCAATGAATACTAAGTTGCAACAGTCTTCTCAAGTTCTCCATGATCTGATAGCTGATGTTTTAGATGATTTATGCAATCAAAGTTCTTCTCTATTAATTAGAAATGAGCTTCAAAACAGAGATGATAAAAATATGATTGGGCAGCCAAAATCATTTTCTTGTTCAACAAGAGTTTCATTCCAAAGTTCATCCGAAAAATTGCAGTCATATCAGCAAAGTAAGGATAAAGATGAAAGTTCATATTCAGACCAACTAAAGCAAAGAAATAATGTGTTAGACAGGCTGGAAATCAAAATGTATTCCTATGAAGATCCTTTTGCAGCATTCTTGAGGTCAGATGGTGGTCTCATGCTTTGTCATTTCATTAAGATTCAATTTGATTACAAATACTCATGGGAGTTTCCTTTTAGTAGTTCTCCTTTATTTCTCATAAGCAAGAACTCACAGAGAATTCGATTAACAGCCAAAATGCTTACATGGTTGCATTGGATGTTCCATTTCACTTGACAAAGTGATGTATACATAGGTTAGAGTAGGTGTAGTAAATAAGCTCAATTTTGAGCACTTTTTTAGTAGTATCTTCTAGTAAATTTTATAGTTTGTCTAAAGTTAAGGTTATCAATTTTCAAAGTTAGAGTCAAGTCATTTCTTGAGTCATTCATAGTCCAGTTTTGAATCCATTGCCTAATGGTAAGGCTACTTAATCTACGGTGTTCTTGACACCTCCTGAAGGAGCTACCATCCCCAGCTGGAGCCAATGATAGTGTCACTATATCAGTGATAAAAAATATCTCTTTTAGGAGTTTTCATTGAGTCTTAGGTCAAAATTTGTTCTTTTCGAACAAGTTCTCAAAATAAATTTTTGTCACTAAAAGAGTCGAGGTCAGACTTGCTGCTCTATAATCTCATCCATGGATGACATCGCTCTCAAAGTTCTATTATCTCAAGTGTCAAGAAAAGAGGAAGGGAAATCATGATTGTCAGAGCTATAGGGAATCAATTTTCCTTCTCAGTTCAGTTAAAAGAAGAAAGTGTTGTTGTCAAGTGTAATGGTTAGCAAACTTCATTACTGCCTTCATTCATTCCATTTACCTCTTTACCCTTCATTTTTCCCTAAACCCAAAGTCCAGTGCTTCATTTCTTTCAAAACCCATTTTTAACTATTAAAATTCAATTTTTATGGTTGAAAAGTAGCTCTGCCCCCACATTAGGTTCCCCTTTTTAACTATTAAAAGTCAAATTTTATGGTTAAAAAGCAGCTTCACCCCCCACATTAGGTAGTTTGATATATATATAAACTGCAATAAACCTTACCATTACCTCAATAAACCTTTATACCCTTTCTTCCTTACCTTCTATCAAAATTCACTTATCGCACATTCAAACCTCATACATGTAACCATTGCCAAAATCTTACAAAACTTCTGATGTGCGATATTGGTGGGACCTACCATCTTACCTTTTGATATGATCTTAACATTTGAAATACTTTAAAAACCCTTTATAATATGATTCAGGTGGTTGTATCATATTCCATTGAATTAACGTAATTTTTCATTGTTTGCTTTTAAAAAGCCTTTAAATGGGACCCATCACCTTTTCGCATGGCAAGATCGCAACATCACTTACCTTTTTCACTTGTTTTCACCTCCTTTCCCCGATGCGATATTGGTAGGACCCATCCCCTGCCAAGTCATCGTCTCTAATCTCATATCGCAATTTTCCATGGCCCTTCATTCATATTACTTGCCTCATTTCCTCGATCCCTGATATGTGAAAATTTATATGCTCCAAAATGTGATATCCCTTGACTCCCACACTTTTGATAAAGGGTTGACTCCTTGATTTGTGATAAAACTTAGAACTCCCGATTGCAATTTACGATAGACCCCACCTACCTCCATGTCATCTCACCTCCCATTGCAATTCGCAATCCATAAAACTTATCTTTTGTGTTTTATTATTAACCTCTTTGATTCCCGAATTATGATATAGCCCGCAGCCTATTCCACCTCGAGATCTTCCCCACTTCTATAATCAACGAATCTTGTTTTATTTCGTCCCCCTTCTCCCATTTTGGCTTTAATAAAGCTGGGGGGTCCGAAATAGGCGGTATTGTGATCAAATCCCACTGTAAAATGTCTTCCTCTCGTCATTTCGCACACCCCTTCATTCAAACTACTTACCAATTGCATACCCCCCCTCGAAAACCATTCTTCGCTTTGTGTTGCAACCCACCTAAACAACACCCTGTCTCTGCATCATTTCTTTTCATGTTTATAATTTTTGGTTAATTCTTCCTGCTATCACTCTCCCCAAATTCCCAAGGTTGATAAAGGAGTGAAGAAAGGTAACCACAAGCCAATATTTTGGCTAGGAAACTAGCCCTACCTAGACCAGAGAGGGCTCTCTCTATGTCACTTTAAATATTCAATGAATGTCTGAGTACCAGAGGATTTTAGGCTAGATATATATATAAGATAGAAATGAGTACTTTGTTTGGTAATTCAGAAGCTAGATAGAAATAAGAATCAGGGAAACTAAATATGATTTCAAATATTTAATAGTAGAGAAAAAAGTGAGGACAGGTAAGTAAACTGTTTGAGAATACTTAAATTGTCAGTGTGTATAGTGGTAGAAAATGTAGGAATCTGAATGAGTATTTAACTGAATTCATTCATTAGAAGAAGGTAAAAAGGCAGGGGTCTGAATGAGCATTTTATTGAATTAATTCATCATAAGAAATACACACTTATGAAAATCTTAATAAACAAAGCATAGAAATAATAATTTCTGTTTATAAACTAGTAAGATTAACATACAAAAGCTATAATGGAAATGGAATAACAAAGAGGAAAACAATGCTCAAAATAAATACCACCAGAATCTCACAATAGTTGCTACAACATCTTTGATTTCATTAAAATATATTTACAATAGCTCCACTGTAAAGTATGAGACTATCTCACTCAATTATCCAACCAACCAACTACCAACCAACCACCAACCCGTTTTACATCTATAAATTGTGTATTTATAGATTTACAATGGTTTGATAGAAAGGCTAGACTCTTGAATATCTCTAGAGACAGGAACTTTATTACAGTCCAAAGGAATAGGGAGTTTTTGTTTCTAATTTGTTACAATAACAAGAAAAATTTTCAAAACACTCGGCTGATATTTATCGATTCTAACACCATTGTGAATGTGGTAGTTTTTAATCCTGAACTGTAGGTGAAGAAGTACAAGGTCTGCTGATATTATGTTAACTTCCTAAGTAACTACTGCCAAGTTTCCTGTAATGATTCCAACGGTCTCTTGAATGATGCCTGGTGCCTTGTTGAAACATCCTAGTGATAAGAGTAATGGTGGCATGGTTTTAATGGAAATATGTTATGGAGGATTTATGTCATTGTTTTCCTTATAAATTGTGAAAAACTCAAAACCTTTTGGATAGAATGGTGGAGAAAAAGGTGGGGCCGATGGTATTAACACAAAGTGAGTAATGGTTTTGGGGGGGGGGGGGGGGGTATGAAAGCGGTAAGTAGTTTGAATGAAGGGGGGTGCGAAATGACAAGAGGAAGACACGTTGCAGTGGGGTCAGATCATAATACTGCTTATTTCAGACCCCCCTAGCTTTGTTAAATCTAGAATGGGAGAAGGGGGATGAAATAAAACAAGATTCGTTGATTATAGAAGTGGGGAAGATCTCGAGGCGGAATAGGTTGCGGGCTATATTGCAATTCGAGAATCAGAGGGGTTAATCATAAAACACAAAAGGTAAGTTTTGCAAATTGCGAATTGCAATGGGAGGTGAGATGACGTGGTGGTAGGTGGGGTCTATTGCAAATCATAATCGGGAGTTCTAAGTTTTATCAAAAATCAGGGAGTCAACCCTTTATTGCAAGTCGGGGAGTCAAGGGATATCACATTTTGGAGCATATAACTTTTCACATATCAGGGATCGGGGAAATGAGGCAAGTAATATGAATGAAGGGCCATGGAAAAATGCAATATGAGATTAGAGATGATGACGTGGCAGGGGATGGGTCCTACCAATATCGCATCGTGGAAAGGAGATGAAAATAAGTGAAATAGGTAAGTGATGTTGCGATCTTGCGATGCGAAAATGTGATGGGTCTCATTTAAAGGCTTTTTAAAAGTAGACAATGAAAAATTACTTTAAGTCAATGGAATATGATACAACTGCCTGAACCATATTATAAAGGGTTTTTAAAGTATTTCAAATGTTAAGAGGCATATCAAAAGGTAAGATGGTAGGTCCCATCGATATCGCATATCAGAAATTTTGTAGGATTTTGGCAATGGTTACATGTATGAGGTTTGAATGTGAAATAAGTGAATTGTGATAGAAGGTAAGGAAGAAAGTGTATAAAGTTTTATTGAGGTAATGGTAAGGTTTATTGCAGTTTGCACATGGTTTTGGGGCATGATGGTTTTCGGCCCCTGGTATTTTGTACATCCCGTCAAGGGAACTACGGTTATGTTCTAATCCAAGGTTAATGGATTGAGATTAATGTATGCTTCAACATGTATATATGTGCGTTGTAAAACTAAAAGGAATATAATGAAAAATCAAGCTGGTCGTCCCGATTTGGGATCTAGGGGAAAATATCTGTGTATATCTGTTTTATGTTTGATGCTCTCGCTATTGTTTATTTTCTGTTTTTAAGATTTTTTTGTAGATAATTTTTGTACAGGGTTAAAACCTACATTTGGTATCATAGTTGTTTCGGCTTCAACATGATGCCTTTGCTACTGAGGGGTTTTTTTCTCGGGCCTGTGGTAGACCCTGTTCAGTGGGAGATCTGCGTGATCGATTCTTGCAGTGAAAGAAGATGGCGAGCAGTGGAAAGATAGATTGAGAAATTTAATGGTCAGAGTTTTGAGTTGTGGAAACTCAAGATGGAGGATCTGTTGGTGGATAAAGACCAGTGGATCACGGTAGATCCAGGTACTAAACCAATGACAATGTCAGATGAAGACTGGATAAATCTGGATCGGAAGGCAAAGAGTACAATACGGTTGTGTGTCTCAGATTTAGTATTGTTGAATGTATTTAGGGAAGCTATGACGAAGAATTTGTGGGACAAACTTGGGACTTTTTGCCAATCTATGTCTCTGGTGAATGAATTGTTCATGCACAAAAATCTGTATAACCTGAGGATGAAGGATGGAGACTCAGTGACAGAGCATATGAACGCTTTCAATACTGTGGTAAGTCAGATGTCATATGTTGATATTAAAATCTTAGATGAAAATAAGTGCATCAGTTTGTTGTGTTCTCTAGTAGACTCATGGGACAGTCTGGTTATTACAATAGGTAGCAATACAACTACCTTGAATTTTGATTACATTGTCTCAGCCTTGTTGTTGGAGGAAATGAGACAGATAAATATTGAGGGTTAGAATGGAGATGCCTTATCTGTATGAGGAAGGTCCCAGAAAAGAAACAAGAATAAGGTTTCGAGTGGGAGATCTAAATCTCCTGGAAATTTTGTAAAGGTGTGCTAGAAATGCGGAAAGGAAGGGCACTACAAAAAGGACTGCAGATCTAAAGATCCTGAGAAAGGAAAGGGATCTGATGATGCTCCTTCTGGAGAGGCAAAAACCACCTTAGATGAAGGTGGGGATGTGTATATGGCTTCTTCTTCAAATACACATGTGGATCATGAGTCATGGTTGATTGACTCGGGTGCATCCTTTCACTTCACTCCCCATAGAGAGTGGTTCTGTGAGTATGAGAAATATGATGGCGGTGATGTATTCTTAGGTGATGAAAGGAAGTCCAGAATCGTCGGACGTGGAAAAGTCAAGCTGAAGCTGAAAAGTGGAAGGATTAGAACACTTCCTGGTGTTCTGCACACTCCTACATTGGCCAGAAATCTGATTTCTGTAAGCAAGATGGATGATGCTGGTGTAACAACAGTGTTCGAGAAAGATACCTATAATATGGTTCAGGGAGCACTGGTATTAATGCGGGGAGCTTGGATTGGAACTCTGTACAAGCTTTAGGGTAGCACTGTTATTGATGGGTGCAACAGTTCTATGGTTCCTGAAAGTGGAGCAAAAAGCCTAGCAGACTCTGGAGAAAAGACCATGCTATGGCATCAAAGGCTTGGAAATATTGGAGAGAAGGGCCTTCGGATACTGAATGGAAATGGTATGGTAGAAGGTATGTATAATAGCTCTATGGATTTCAATTTATGTGAATATTGTGTGTATGGGAAGCAGAATCGGGTAAGTTTTCCTTCTGGTGCTAAGAGGGTGAACAAGATATTAAACTTGTGCACAATGATTTTTTGGACCTGTGTCGGTTCCATCACTGGGTAATTATGTGTACTATGTTTCATTCATAGATGAATTCTCAAGGAATACATGATATATTTCTTGAGGAAGAAATCTAAAGTCTTTGACAGATTTAAAGAATTTAAGGCTTTGGTGGAAAACTAGACAGAGAAGAAGATAAAGGTGCTGAGGACAGATAATGGTGGGGATTTCTGCAAGAAGGAATTTGAAGTGTTTTGTAAGAAGTGTGGTATAGCATGGCAGAAGAATACTCCATACACACCTTAGCAAAATGGAGTTGCAGAAAGAATGAACAGAACACTGATGGAAAAGGAAAGAAGCATTCTTAGTGGTACTGGGTTAGGACAAGAATCTAGGCAGAGGCAGTGGAGACTGCATGTTACTTGGTTAATAGATCACCTTTATCAGTGTTGGAGGATAAGAATGATCCACATGAGGTATGGAATGGTAAGAAACCCTCTCTTTCACATATGAGGATATTTGGATGTGATGCATATGTACATGTTCCAAAGGAGAAAAGGACCAAGTTGGATAATAAATCTGAAAGGTGCATCTTTATTGGGTATAAGGATGGTTTTAAGGGTTACAAGCTTTGGAACCTAGAAACAAGGAAGGTTGTGTACAACCGAGATGTGGTATTTAGAGAGGTGAAAGATGTTGTTAAACATGAATTCCTAACAAAGGAACCTGAGAAGATAGAGTTTGAGCTAAAGGAGGATGAATTAGACTCTACAACAGAAGAAGACTCAGAAGAGGAAGAGCCACAAAATCCAGTTGTGAGAAGATCATTTTGGGAAAGAAGACAACCAGAAAGGTATAGTCCATCTATTTTCTGTTCAAATTTTTCTTTAACTATAACTGATGATTATCCCATAACCGCCAGGGAGGCAATAGATTCAGAGGATGGAAAACTCTGGAAGGAGACCATGGTTGATGAAATGGCATCTTTGCATAAAAATGAGGCATGGGATCTGGTGGATTTGTCGGCTGGAAGGAAGCCCATCGGGAGAAAATTGATGTTTAAGAAGAAGATGAATGTAGAAGGCAAGGTGGAGAAATAAAAAGCTCGGTTGAAAAGGTTATTCCTAGGTGTCGGGAATTGATTTGGTGATATTTTTTCTCCTATTGCCAAAGTTACTTCTATTAGATTACTTTTATTTGTTATTGTTGCATTTTATTTTGAGGTAGAACAGATGGATGTGAAGACAACATTTCTTCACGGGGATCTGGAAGAGGGAATCTACATGAAACAACCTGAAGGATTTACGGTGAAGGGTGTTATCACCCTAGTAATTCTTAGGTTGTGGGATGGGGATTTTTGTAGTTAAGAACACCAGGAGTAACCAAGAACTGCTTTGGGAATTCAAGATCTAGCCTTCTTGAACACCGAAGAGGGATCTCTCCTAAAGATTTAGCTTTGTTTTGGTAAAAGGTTTTAAACTAGCTATGAGTGAGCAATAGGACTGATTTTTTTGAAATGTGGTAGGAATAAAAATTATTTCAAGGTAAACCAGAAGGATCTACTAGAACATTGGGCAATGGAGTCAACTCTCTAGGCAAGCAGGGCTAGGAAATAAGAGTTAAAGATGCAAATGTACTAAGGGCGGGATAGATGACCTTCTAAGGCTTTGAATAGGTTTTGAGGATGGAATGGGTGAAATCTGAACAAAAGGGCACTTAAGAATCGTTAAGTTATAGATAATAGGATTGAAGAAGGGGATCAAACTGGGATCTAGAGCAATTAAGAATTCTATAGTCTGGTTATCAAGTAGAAAACATCAAAATGCCAACTAGTTTAAAACAGAGAGCTTATTATCACTAATTCTGTTTAATTTCTCCTTAGTTGATCATTACAGAATAGAAACACATCAAATGAAATGAATGTAAAACTTTTAAGAACAACACTGAAAACAGGAAAAAATACGAGACTTATCTTGTCACCACGAGAATCCTTAGTTATGATGTCTCTAAACTTGTTTCCAGACTGCTACTTCGCTAATTGACTCACACCAACTTCAATATGTCCAGCAAAATGACTATAATTTTCTTGAGAAATTTTATTCCACCCTGAATACTTCGAATTATGAAGTATTTATACACAAAAATTGTTTACAAAATATCTCAGAAATTGAGATAATGTTTTAAAGAAAAATAGAAAAAAAGAGCATAAGAAGAGGGACAGCAGCAAAACAGTTTGCAAGCTGTCCTCTTTTACAAGGGAAAAAAGAACTGTTTATTCTAATTTAAAAATCCTTTTGATGTGCTGTGAACACTGCTAGCATTATGTGCATATTATCGTGGAAAGTGGTTGAAGAACTTTCCTTCCTTTGACTTTAACGTTGATACTCTTTATTCATCTGATTTTAGTTGTCTTACTGTGGTAATTAAAAAGTAACCAACAGTAACATTATTTTAACTGATATTCTTTAACCTACTGATACACTTTAACCCTGTACTTTTTACCACAAGGTAAAAGTAAAATATGAGTTTCCAAGTAATTTTTCTATCAAATTCACTGCAGATCTGTGAATTCTTGCCACTTTTCTACTGTGGGAATCTTCATATTCTTCAGTTTCCTGTAACTTTCATCAGCTTCAGTATATTTGGCAAAGTTAGGCTTTACAATGAACATATACTTGATTTCATTTTCCAAAAAGAATAGATTTTCAAAATACTGAAGAAGTACTTTGCCACTTGGTGATTCTTGTGGTAGTGGTAGTTTAGCTTGCTCTTTTGCATGAGTTCTGATTTTCAGATCACAATATTTCTATGGCATCAATTTATCATTTAATGCATGAATGTCTAGCAAACCTGCTTCTGATAATACTTTTTATTTGGCCCAAAATCTTGAGATGGCCAAATTCATGTCTTTACACCCGTCTTCCAAGTTATTCATTATGTTCCTCTTATTCAGGACTTTCTTGATTTGTAGGATGGCCTCTGTCCTATCAGTAATTTTCAACTCTTCTAACTCTTCCCTGTTTTTGTTGTTCAAAAAGGCTATGAGTTGAACTGCTTGAGCTGGCTTATTTTCAATCTCTCTCTTAGTTTTGTTAATTTCTGCATTAGCAGCCTGTAGTAACTCTTTCTACTCATAAATTATTTGAATTGAAGGCCATTAAGAGTGAATGCTTTCAATGAACTTTGTACATAAATGATTTTTAATATATGCAACTTGATCAGTAAGATTTACCCTCTATCTGCCCTCTATTCATGCCCTTTGGAAGTGATCAAGGCATCTCTTTTGGAAGATTCTAGATTTTTAATAGTGCCTTTCAAATTAAGTAGTTCTTTCTCTTTAATTGACATGTCCTCCAAGGCTCTGACTATGACAAATTTGTCTTGTGTTGTGTTTACCTGTGAAGTTGAGGAAGAAGAGGCAGAGATTTCATGAGAAGTTATTGGTACTGCAGTGGCCAGTACTCCTTATGGCACCAAGTGTTTTGCTAATGTGGATGGAACAACTGTAATTACAGTTGGAATCACTGTAGGGATGACAACCTGCTGAGATTTCTTTAGTTTTTCATTCTCTTGCATGAAAGCTTCTATCTGACCTTCCATTTATTTTATCTGACTTATCATTTTAAGAATAATTTGTTTCAATTCATCATTCTCTATTTTCTGCTGAAGAATTTATTTTGCCTGAGAATTTTCAATTTGAGGAAATTTGAGTTGTTTCCTGAGGGCAACTATATCCTCATTTTTCTGTTTAATCAAAGCCTTTGCAATTTCCATGTTAGCAGGATCAGCGCCTGCTTCAGTCACCAAATCTTCTAATTATTTGATCTTCAAATTGTTGGCATATAGTGAGGCTCTGTCCAATTTCATTTGATTCTGAAGGTTGAGCACTTTTTTCTCAAGCCTAATAGATTTCATAGTCTTACTGACAATTTTAGAATATAGCATTTCAGTATTGCTCCTATGAAATTCTATTTGGTCCAATTCATGGATAGCATCTGCATCAACTTCAAGATCTGTTTTTGAATAATATGCTACTGATTTTGGACCAGCCACTGTAGGCTTCAAAAATGAAATTACTAATTTATTAGAAGAATAATCAAAAGATGAAAGAAGTCTGCCCTTGTTTCTAGGCTTTTCCTTAAGGAATATAGAATATTCTTGATTCTTGATTTCTTCATTCTTCTTTTTGATCTGTCTGAACCTGATTTGAATTTTTGACTCTGCGTTGTCAGGTTCCTTAGAAGAAGAAGGCATATCAACATTTTTTTGATTATCCACCATGATTGTATCCTTTTGTTGTGTTCCAATTTTAACATTTTGAAGCTCTTTAAGTTTTTCAGTCACTATTCTTGTAGCTTCATCATCAGTTTCATTATCTTCAATATTAACAGCTTTATTCCTTTTTTCATCTGTCAATTTACTTTTCTTGTTGTAAGGAATTCTGAATCTTTTATCCTGAATAGTTTCAGCTATGAAACTATATTCCTGTCTACTTCTCTTATGAAGAATGTCAGATTCTTTATTAACTGCCAATACCTGTGTTTGATCAACTTGCTTACCTTTGCCACTATTTCTCTGCATTTCCTGTGAATCATCATCAACTAGAGTGTTGGGCTCCCATTCAAGTTTGTTAGCACACTTTTCAATATGGGGCTTGGAATCATGCAAGAAGACAGGAAACTTGCATTTCACTCTTAGTGTGCTTAAAATACCTTGTGGATCATAATTCCACATGAAACTATATGGAAATTTGTACTCTTTCAACTTCAAATTGATTTCATTGGCTGCTTCTCTATTATTTACAATAAATGGCCCAATTTGATTCTTCAGTTTAAACTGGGTCTTTTTCCTAGAAGCTATGAAATTAATTTCATCAGCATTCAATAGCTGCCTCAAATATTCCAATGCAAATATCCTTGTTGTAATAAATCTTGGTAGTTTATATGGGGCTAGGAGTGCACCATATACTATGATTTCTGTGTAACTTTTGTATAAATACCAGTCCCCTGTTTTACAGCTCTCAGATAGCTGTAGAATTCTCTTTGTTTCTTCATTGATTCTAGGGGTTTGCTCTTTATTCAACAGATTCATAGTAGGCACTAAAAACAGGTCATTGAAATCTGCAAAGCTATATTCTCTATTCCATTTTCTTAGAATTGATGACCAAAACACAACTGAAAGAACATTTCCCTCTGGATCCACTTTCTGAAATTCAATGGGAAACTTATCTGCTTGATAATACAAAAAGAGGTGACGCAGATATGATGTGTATCTGAAGACTCCTTCTTCTGATAATCTTGACAACTGATAATGCATGTTTTCTGCAATGAATTTAGCAAAATTGTACACTATGGAAGGAGACTGGCCAGGACTAAGAGTTGAAAAAAAACCTAAGATAGCCACATCAGTGAATTCATCACTGGTGTATCCTAGTATGAATGATAGCATTGAGGCAATTTGCCTGGTTTCATCTGGGAAGTAAAAGGCATCAAATGGAGGATTAAGCTTGGGGATATCAACTTGCTTGGGACAAAAAATCTGGAAGACTTTGAATTTAGAAGAAAATTCAAGCTCTAGGTAATTTTGAGTCAACTCCTCTATGGAAAATGAAGCAGTATTGGGATCAAGGTTTTGTTGTAGCATAGAGTTTATAGATTCTTCATTGATGTAAAACAAGACCTCTCTATCTTTATTCACAATGCATCTTTGGTCTGGAAGATAAAAGGATTGACACAATCTGACAAAATCAGGGGATGAATGAGTTTGAGGAACAATATATTTTGGCAAATTGGAATCCCAGACTGGTATATATTTTTCATCTTTCTCTATAAATTTACCAAAACACCAGTTATATACATCAAGCAAATTGAACTCTAATGAAGGTTCCATTATTCTGTAGTCAAGGTCAACCAAGGGACTATTCTCTGGGGAAGTGACTGGAGGCTGGATTGGCCTGACCACCTCTATGGAATCAACAGTGAGTGCAGGGGTTGGTTTGTCAATTTTGGAAGATTCAGGCTAAGGGAATTTTGCAGAGGCTTTCTTTTGAGGCTTTGGGCCTCCATTTTTAGGGGTTACTTGTTTCTTTTTCATTTTTAAACTGAACAAAGCAAGCTTAGACAGTTTGCTAAGTTCTTTTATTAGAAACAAGGGCTTCTTGGTGAATGTTAATGGTAAAATAGGGTTTCTGAGCAGGGTTTCTGAGCAGGGTTTTGGATAAAACAAGGGGTTTAATGCTCAGAACGTATGTTACGATCAATTTCAACAGTGAAAAAGACCAGGGTTTGGGAAAAAAATGTAAGAAATGGAAATTAGGGATTTTGGGAAAATTTTGACATAGTTTCCCCTATACTACGGATGTTTTTGCAATTTATATATGGGAAATTCAGGATATTTTCAGAGAATAACAGATAATTTGTTGTTTTCCTTTAGAAATTGAAGTTTAGTGGGTAAGTTTTGACAAAAAGTACCTGAAACCAGTATAATTGGGGTTTGAAAATGTTAAGCAGTTGTGCTCGATCTTCAATTTCTGCTGAACTGGTCTCTTGGAGGGTAATGTAGTACTTTATGGTCGAATTGCAGGGCAATTTGGCTTCGAAAATGGTGCTGGATGGTTAAAAATGAGTAAAAAGGCTCTGTGCGAGCTCTTAGAGGTTAAATGGTGCACTTTCGAAGGTAATAGCTTTGCAAAGGTTCTCACGGTATAAAGCGTAAAAAGGTGAAAATTCATTGAAAACTGTGATTTTTTATGAATTAACCATGGTGGAAACCATAGTCAAATTACATTAACTTAGGGTTAAATGGGAGTGGTTTTTTGGAACACTGCCAGTGGTATTCGCGCGACTCAACTATGGTAAGTGGTAATACCCTTTTCGAGTGTGATGCAATCAAATCTCGACACATTAGCATGGGGTGGTTTGAAAAAACCACCCATTTCGCGCAAATTTTACAAAACTTTCATCGTTTACTTTGCGGACGCGAAAACGCTTTATCGCCGTTGGATCTAGCTTCGGGAAGCGGACGATGAGGATTAAAAGGGGAGGTGTGGGGAAAAGTCATTTATCGGGTGCAATACAGGTCGTAGATCTTGGGAGTAAAATAAAGATCAATGGTTATAATTCAATCGCGATGGGGAAGGGATGGAGTAGTAATAATCTATCGCATTGACTTACAACCGTTTGATCAAAAGGATAGATGGGATCAGAGGGCTGACATTCATCCTGAGGGAAACAAGCCTTTTAATGATTTTTATGTAAAAAATTGGCTTTCTCCAATGGAAAGGGTGATCAGAGGGTTTAATCAAGATTTTATCTAAGGTTTAGGGGGTCGAGAAAAGATATACAAGGGATATGGTTTTTAGAAGTTTAGTTTAAATTAAACTTCGATATATTTTTTGTTTAAAACATATATGAAACATGTTTTACAAGGTTTTTCATATCTTTTTATTATATGGTTAATTAAATCGGGAGGACTTAATTACCATAGGGGCGGGATTACATATAAGGATAAACTTAGCCAAAGGGGTTATAAGGGGGGGTTTTATTTAAACATGTGGGAATAAATAACTTTGGCTTAAGTTATAATAAGTGGGTTTTTGGGATTTATTTATAAAAAGGAGTTATATAATAGGAAAATGTTAGTTGTATAGAGAGTTAATATATAAGTTAAAGTTAGTATGAAAATAGGACATGGTATACTCAAAACACATATTCATAACAAGTAAAGTGAATTACAAGATAATTTTCATTGATCTTGTCACTTAGTTCATGATATAATGTTATTTTGAGGGTTTATTAAGTTTAAATGATGTAGGAATTTAGCTAAATAGGAATTACAAATGCCTTTAAGTAAAAATGATATTTTACTTAGGATTTTTCAAGGGAATGAGTGCATGAATGGTAAATGATGTGATTAGGGATTAATATAGACATTTCACACTTTTAACTAATCAGTCATTGAGCCTTGGGTCCGGTCCCAACAGAAGTCAAGGAAATGCTTTGAGCCTTTTTGACTGATAGTCTAGAATGTTTCATGATTATAGGAAGGGGAAGTTAGTTATTTTGAAGCCCATGATGAATGATATTTACATTGAGAATTTTCACCTTCTTCTACCTACCCATATTACCATGCTAACATTTTTTCTTCTTTTGTAGTAAGGTGCATTTAAGATAGCAACCTTCACAAAATTTATTCTTTCTGAAAGAAAGTAAACTATCTAACTCTACACTTATTTCATCCATGAATCCAGATTAAACTATTGGATTCACTTTATTTCTCTACCTAACTACTGAATTGTTAGGAGTAAACTGTCTAACAACTCATTATTCTCTATCTACAACAAAGGAAATTGAAACAATGACAAGTTAAGATTGAACTGTTTAACTCATCATGGACTAATGACATTTATTGACACTCAGCCATAGTCAAAAAGTAAAAAGTAGTGGCATTTATGCTTGCTCACTTTCATGTTTTATTCATTTTTTCTTTTGGGGTCTTTTATTTTTTCTAAGTCCTTTGATTATTCTTTTAGGACTTTTTACCCTCTTTTTGATTTTTCAATTTTTTGATTTTTTACAAAATATGTGAATAAAACTTGCAGAAGGCAAAGTATGTACATATTTACAAGATTATCAACAGTAAAGTCAAAATTATGAATCCTATATTATAGGTTGCAAACAAAGGGGAAGGAAGAATTGGTATGCAGGCTAAAGAATTCTTTGTATGGGTTAAAACAGTCGCTAAGGATGTGGTATTAGAAATTTGATACCTATATACAGGGACTTGGCTTCACCAGAAGAAAGGAGGATCATTGTGTTTATTTTAAATTAATTGGTGACCATGTTATTTACTTGGTATTGTATGTGGATGATATGTTGTTGATTATAAATGAAAAAGAAATTATCCAAGATTTGAAGACCCAAATGTTCTCCAAATTTTACATGAAGGATCTTGGTGTTGCAAACTATATTTTAGGCATGGAAATTAAGAGAGATTGGGAAAAGAGGAAGCTCTGGTTAAACCAGAGGAAGTATGTCGAGACTATATTCAGAGGTTCAATATGCAGGATAGTAAACCGATGAATGTTCTAATTCCTGAAGGTGTAAAGCTGTCTGCTGAACAGTGTCCCAAGACACAAGAAGAAGAGGAGGATATTTCCCATGTTCCATAGGCAAGTGCAGTGGGTAGCTTGATGTATGCAATGGTCTGTACTAGACCAGACATTTCACATGCAGTGGGAGTATTGAGCAGGTTTATGTCAAACCTAGGGAAGTAGCATTGGACAAAAGTGAAGCGAGTTTTCATATATTTGCGTGGCACTAGTGATTATGGCTTGTGCTACCAGGGAAGACCAGGATTGGAAAGAGTGATGGACATTCATGCTTTTGTTGATGCAGACTGGGCTGGAGATCTGGAACAAAGAAGATCTACAAGTGGGTATGTGTTTAGCCTATTTAGAGGTGCAGTCAGTTGGATGAGTAAAAGGCAGTCTGTAGTGGCTCTTTCAACTACAAGGGAAGAATACATGGCAGTCACTCATGCAAGAAAGGAAGAAGTTTGGTTGTAGAGATTGTGTTCAAGTATGGGGTTGGTGCAACAAGTTATAAGGATAAACTGTGATAGCCAAAGTGCAATTTTATTGGCTAAGAACCCTGCTTATCATTCAAAGGCAAAGCACATTGATGTTTAATATCACTTTTGTGAGAGATATGGTTGAGGCTAAAAGGGTGTTGTTGGTAAAGGTGGACACTTTAAATTATGTTGCAGATGCATTGACGAAGTCTGTGAGCACTCAGTTTCTCTTGGTGTAGAGAAACAATGGGCATTGTAGAGCTGGGATAATGACTAAGCTCTCCTGTGGCCCCCTGTAAAAAGAAAACAACAAGTGGGAGAATGTTGGGCACGTGTTATATTCTTTCCACGACTAGTCACGCGTGGGGGGGTAATAGCCCCACCTGTACGTTGTGTCGAGAGTAGCAGGGCGGGTGGCAGCCCCCCGTGTTTGGGGTCCGGGGCAGCGCCCCGGAATTTTTTTTTTGGACCCTATTTTTCGGTGGGCGAACCCACCCATGATTTTTTGCATGGATTTGCACATGGTTTTGGGGCATGATGGTTTTCGGTCCCTGGTATTTTGTAGATCCGGTCAAGAGAACTACGGTTATGTTCTAATCCAGGGCTAATGGATTGGGGTTTATGTATGCTTCAACATGTATATATGTGTGTTGTAACACTAAAAGGAATATAATGAAAAATTAAGCTGGTCGTCCCGATTTGGGATCCAGGGGAAAATATCTATGTATATCTTTTTTATGTTTTATGCTCTCGCTATTTTTTATTTTCTGTTTTCAAGATTCGTTTGCAGATAATTTCTATACAAGGTTAAAACCTACACATGTGGCATTGTGTACATGTTGTATATGGGGTATTGTGTGTAGGTGGTGTTGTGTACATGTCATGCATGTTGTGTTGTGTACATGTCATCCATGTGGTGTTGTGTACATGTGGTGATGTGTACACGCTGTGCGGGTGGTGTTGTGTACACATTGTAAAAGTGGTGTTGTGTACATGTTGTGCAGGTGGTGTTGTGTACATGTTGTGCATGTGGTGCTATGTACAAGTGGTAATATGTACATGTAGTGCATGTGGTACTGTTGTACATTTGGTAGTGAGTGCATGTCATACATGTTGTGTTATGCAGATGTGGTATCGTGTGCATGTTGTACATGTTGTTTTGTGTAAACATGGTACTATCTTATGTGTAGTCCTTGTATCATGACATATGTAACCATTATGTTGTAATTTATGTATGTATATGTATTGTGTTGTACACTAGGTGTAGGTATATGTATTGTGTGGTGTTGTACACAAGGTTTAGGTGTATGTATTGTGTTGTGGGGTACACTGGGTG
Source organism: Pinus albicaulis (assembly GCA_034641835.2). NCBI lineage: Eukaryota > Viridiplantae > Streptophyta > Pinopsida > Pinales > Pinaceae > Pinus > Pinus albicaulis. Next base: position 1,078,916,990 of record CM076582.1, on the reverse strand, counting down.
TAGGTGTATGTGTTTTGTTATACACTGGATGTAGGTGTATGTATTTTGATTTGGGGTACATGAGGAGTAAGTGTATGTGTTGGGTGGTAACCCATGTGCGGGTGTATGTGTGTGATGTACATTATGTGTATGTATTACATGTTTGAAGAGAAGAAAAGGCATTGGTGATTTCCGGGTGAGGAAACCGATTCAGTGTGTGTATGAGCAAATAAAAAAGGTAGAAGTAAAGAACTAATTGAAGGATCAGTATTGGTATTTTATATCATTTTTATTATGCATGTGATCTATGATTATGATTTATGATGGTTACATGCGATCTATGATTTTTGTTTATGATGGTTGATTTTTGAGCTAATCGGATGTGATATGTTTATTCATGATGATTTGATCAAACAACTAGTTGGACTTGTCATGATAAGAAGTGAATAAAATTGCATGAGTACCTTATTGATGGGCCACCCATGAGGTATGATTTGATTTTATTTCAATTTTTTTTTAATCTAATGGAAATTATGTGCTTGGTACAAGAAAGCATGGAAATACCTGGTTTGGGTGGTTGGAACTAGTTGTCAAAGAATGTTAGCAACAACAACAACAAAAGAATTGGAACATGCAACAATATGTTGGTAAAGCAAATCAAGAGTAGGGCCATTATGGGACATTGGTACCCAATAGTGTCCATTAATTTCCATGAGCATGATATTACTGGTATGATGGTTTTTAGGTAGATATATTCCTTGGTTTATGGACCTTCCGATTTGAGGAACCCTTAACAAGGGATGGATCTCACGGGAAAGGGGATGCTGGCGAACTTGGAAGGTGAGTGACTACACAAAAGGGGGTGACAAAACTTCCCGAGGGAATGTGTAGTAGAGAAGGTAAGGTTGGGGATGGATGTTTTTCGGTCATTAGCATTTTCATATGGAATCAGATGCACATTGGGAATGTGTCCTGGAAAAATGAGTCGATAACTGTTCACTGAGAGGAAAAGTGGCGCAAGATTGTAATGTTATGAATTTGATGCAGGTTTGACTTTGGTAGTGGATTATGGACTTCTTGGGAAGGATGTGAATCTTGGTACTAATTTTTGGGGTGGAGTTGTAAGCTTATGTATTCACTTGTTGCAGATGCAGGCACCATGTCCTTTTATTTTTTGGTTGAGCTTGTGCATATGTGTATGTGTATATTATTGTAAATATTGTATCGAGCTAGATTTATTAAGCTCCATAAACATTATGGTTATTTTTTGGTTGAAGCAAATGTGCATAAGTATATTTTGTTTTTATTGTAAATACCGTAATGAGATGTGTTATAAAGCTCTAGTAAACGATATGATTGTCATGTTTTCGTCAGGATGTCATTGTAAATGCTGCAACGAGCTATGTTATAAATATCCATGTGCAGTATGTTTTGGTTTTTATAAATTTTTATTTTTGTAGGTGTCATTGAAAACCAAGGGTAGTGTTCCCCTAAGGGGGAGGGGTCTGTAAGAATCCTGTGTTAAAAATCCATGTAATAAAGTTAATAAAGGAAAGAAAAATACCAAGGTCATGGGACACGTATTCCTATTTGAATGTTAGGAAAAACATCCTAGTGTGGGTGCTCATTTGGTTTGATATGTCTAAAGGAATTTGGAAAAGGAAAGAGACATTAATTTCATTTTATTTATGAAAATAAAGGAAATTAGGAGAAAAGGAAGGTGAAAGGTCACATGTTGCACGTGAGGAGGGAAATGAAGGAAAAATAGAGGAAAATGAAGAAATTAGAGGCCTTAATGATAAAAAGTATTATGAGGATTAGTTCATGGCTTTTGTCAGTTTTATCTCTCTCTCTCTCTCACTTAGAGAAATCTTGGAGCACTCTAGCATTGGAGCAAAGAAAGAAAAGGAAAGACAAAGAATGAAAAGGGAAGCAAATATCAAGCAAGGAAGAGTTGGATCAAGCAGCTACAATGGGATTACTTGTAGGTATCGATTTGCATGTATGATTTCCTCGCATGAATGATTTCCTTTCATGGTATAGGCATGTGTGTTTACGATTCTCTTGTTGTCATTGGTATGGGTTTTTCCAGGTGTGATAGTGGTTTTCAGCCTTGCCTTGCCATTTCCAAATAGCCATGGTGTGATGGAGTTATTTTACTTGGTTGATCTCAATTTCCAGATGGTTTTGAAACTGAGTGGGGTGGTCTCAAGAAAAATCACAAGGCCTAGGGATCCCTTGACTAGTAATGGCGGGATACACGGTAAATCCTGGTTGTAGATACCCTTGTTGGGCCTAGCAATCCCTCAACTAGTAATTGCTGGTAGGCTGAAATGCTTCATTTTTACCCCTTTCCTACTACAAAACCACAATCATTAACCTCTCTTTTATCTTCATAAACCTCCTTATTCCTACACTAGTCCAAGAATCGTGTCGCTTCCTGCATAAGATTTATATTTCATGTGTTAAGGTTTACTAAGTGCTTAATTAATCATTTTAATATATTTTGTGCCTTTAATATTTCTTGAAACTCATATATATTTTCCTAAAGTATTTGATAAGCTAAAGTATTAATCATCGTATTAAATTGGTCTAGTGCAGGTAGATTCCTGCACCATTGGAAATTATCTGTTCTGAGATCTCTGCAACAGCTCGATCATTTAATGTGGGCATCTTGGTCCACACTGTCCAGTTCAGCTGTGGTCATTCAGAGTTGAAATCAAGCGGAGGATAGTCAAGGATATGGTCGAAGATAAGATCGCTGGCCAATGAGTAGTTTGCATATTATTATAGTCGTTGGCTTATTTTTGTAAGTTTGTTTGTTATATCATTTCAACCGAAAGGCTCTATTTGGAACGAATGTGTAATTTTCGTTATGGCCATAGGCCGAAAGAGTTGTATAAAGTATATCTGTTAGATAGAACTAGGTTAGTGATAACAGTGAAACTATAATTTTGGTCAAATTGTAATCTCATTGTTGCGCTCGTTCTGGGTTGGATTGAAACTCATGATGTATATTTGTTGATTGGAATTAATACAAGGAGCTATGCCATGTTATTCTCACTTTGTGTTTTAATCTTTCATTGATGCTTTATTAAGTGCTAAAAATTTACATTTCCCAAAATAGGAAACGAGCTGGTTGGCCAGGGCCCAACCAACCCAGCTTGTTTACCCTCTCGCTTTCATTATTTTAAAGGTGTGTGTGTTAATTTCGTTTATTTTTAAAAGCATGGTTTAAATATTAGTTTCGTTCTTGCATAAGAATGATGAATTATTTCATTAACAATCAAAGTGTAAATGGATCCGTTGTGTGAAAGTTGAATTAGTTAATTTAGTTCTGTAATTTTTTTTCCATCTTGGTTTGCTTTCGCTTGGATCATGTTGTTAGATTATTCATGCACCAGTGCATGTAGGATTCTGCACTTTGGTTTGTTGGTTCATTTACAACAAGTTGTTTTATTCTTTTTCCTTTAAAAGAATTTTATATATTTCTCCAAAGTAAACGTTCATCATTTGATAGAAGCATTTCTAATATTAAAATTTAAATTCCTAAAGGTTAAGGATGACATCGTGAAGTGAGAACGAATGAAGTTGCACTATATTAATCTATGCCTGCACCTCATGATTTAAGAAAAAGGATTAAAAGTAATTTGGAAAATTACAATGAACCCTTTTGAGTTAGATCTGATTGCATGAAAAACCCCTTTGACTGAAGAAGGTTTGTTTTGGCTTTTGAAGATTGTTTTTATCTTAAAGTTTTATTTCCATTGTGAGATTCAGTTGGTTGAAGAAATCTTTTGCATGTGAAATTTATTTCATAACTCTTCTCGCATTTGCAATTATTTTCATAGTTAACACGCCCTTTTATTTTTCCGAAAGTAATTGGAAAACTTGGTGTAGGAAGCTCTGTTTCGGTACAAGAACCAATTTCTTTCTACAGGATTAGAGTGCTCCAAGCCTTGAGGCTTAGAGCCCCTACATGAAGACATAAATCTCCAGTATAAGTGTAAAATATGCTTCTCACAATAAGTTTTGTATGTGCATTAGTGCAAGCAGATTGTAGTAGTATAGGAACGATCGCTTAGTGTGAGAAGGAAAATCATTTAGAAGGCAGATATTTTCAAGGACCCACTTGTTAAACTATTAGAACCTATACTTAGGATAAACATAGAGTTTTACATCAACAATTAAGATTGTTTACAATGATGTGAAAGTTCCTTTATTTGGTTTCTTCGCAAATACGTTATTTTACATTCCAACACTAGAATTACTTTGGTGTAAATTGACTTTGCGACTTTTCTTTCTAATTATGCAATATTTCAATTAATAAGTAAGAATAGAAATAGGAAAATTTCATACCACTTCTAGCATTTCCTGTGCTTTGTCTCTAAGTTTACGAAACCTTCGGGTTGACAAATAAGTGTTGAAGGAGCTTGCTTAAATGCAATTCCTGCACCCAACATTTTGGTGTCATTTTCGGGGAGGTGATTTGAATTGGTAAGAATTTTCCATTTTTTCTACAATAGGGGTAAGTCTGCTATTATTTTTTTTGCAGTGTGCTTCCATTGTTTGAAGGAATTTATAGGTGTTGAGTTATTTTTCAGTTTGCAGCATTATATTGAATTTTTGTTTTGTCCATTTTTGAAATGAATGCCTAAAAGAGGTAGGAGTCTGAAGCCCACTAAGGGTCGAGGAAAAAATGATAAATCTGAAATCAAATATCACATTGGGCCTTCTTTTGCAGGAATAAAGTCCAAACAAATCCAGACTCATCACACAGGAACTGACCACTTGGATTATGGAAACAATAGTCCAGAGGTGACACATCCCACGAAGGGGAAGAAGAAGACAATTGGAACCCATAGTCAACCTTCTCATCCTGTTGACAATGATTCGATTGGAGGAAAAACAATGGCAGATCATGGGGACCATGCCTAGGGTATTGGAAAAAAATCAAGTAAATGAGGAACAATCCACTTTTGGATTCCCAATTGTGGATCCTGATGTAATTGAGCAAATGAAGAATATACCACCATCATATTTTACTCATTTCTATAGTAAGGTACGTGAAGACCCAAAATCTTTTCTATTTGAGTTTTATAATTTGTGTGGGAGCTATGATTATTCATCTGATGCTCATAAATTAAAGTTGTTTCCTGCGACTCTCAAGGATGCAGCATTGCGCTGGTTCATGGGACTAGGTGGGAACACTATAGATTCTTGGGAATATATGAAGAGGGTTTTCTTGTCAAAATATCAGGAATATTGTAAAACTAGATATATTCAAGATGAAATCTTTGCTATTGTGAAAAATGATAATGAGACTCTAAAGGACTACTTAGAGAGATTCCTGTATATCCTTCAAAGGTCAAAGCACAAATTTGATATGAGTACCATTAGGACCTTGTTCTTACGTGGACTTACTGATGATGCCAGGAATAATTTAAATCTGTTAGGACAAGGAGATGTTGCCCATAAACCTTTTGATCAAATCTGTGACTTGTGCAAGAAATTCTCAAGGAATCAATATAGATCCGGTAAAGGAATTCGAAACAGAAATAAGAAAAACGAATCTACTGATGCTATGATCGTTGGATTGGAGAAAAAAATGGATAACATGAAAATTGAAATAATGAATACAGTTAGCAAACAAATAGACTCTTTGAAATCTCAGCAAAAAATTGTAGAGGAACAAGATTCATTATCTATTTTTTGTCCAAAATGTAGAAAAAAATATATTTTAGGAGAATTTCCTCTTGATGTTAAAGGAACTAATAAATGTGAAATTTGTGCAAAGAACCATGCCACAGAGAAATGTCCTTCAAAACCTAGGCTAAAATTTGTATTTGAGCGAGGAAAACTTGAAGCTGAATCATTGCATGCTAGGCGAGCACGAAGAAATTAGCCTCAGGTAAGTGTAGGTATGGCTCCTGAACTTCCACCGCATTGTTTTTGTTATAATGCACATCCATATTCCTATCCTAACACTATTCACTCTCAACATTGGCATCATGGGAACCAATACCATTATGGAAAACCCTCCCAATATTGGCAACAAGGGTGTAGAGGGCCAAACCATTCACAACATTACTATCCTGCACCTATGTAGTCATACTCACTTACATATGCACCTTACCCAATTCCACGACCATCATTACCTCAACTAAGTTAGCCAATGACACCATTGCCTTTAGCTCCACTGTTTCAACCTCCTCATCTACATTCCCAACCCATACTAAACCTCAATAAAAAAGTGATACAAATGATCCATTCTATGAACCCGCTTTTTCCATCTAGATATCAGTCTATACCAGTTGGATTCAATGGTCTCTAATTGAGATTGGGGAAGATAATAACCTTAGAAAAGTAGAAAATCCCTATGGTGACTATCGAAGAGAAGGGTGAGGAGGAAGCTCCTGACCATTCTGTGAGAGATGTCACCATTAAGTCCATCCCCGTACCTTCAGAGCCTTTTCCATCCTCTTCAAACCAACCTCCTGTTGTGTTGTACAAACAACCCTCCCCATTTGAAATTTTTGTATTAATTTTAAATAAGAAATGGGTCCCTTTTTCCTTTTTAGGGTAAGTGTAGAGTCAATAACTATTTTGGAGAAATCCAATTTATCATGAAATAAAATCAAACCCAAATGAAAAAGGATTTATTTAATAAACACATAAATACCTTATTGCATTTTGCTTAATCAAATTTTAGAGTTAAATGTATTATCATTGAACCCCGATGCGATTAAACAATCGTAAAAGCACAAATCACATCAAAAATAAGTTAAAGTCTTCCACTTGGAAAAGTTCTGATGCGATAACCCTAGTTTCAATCGCAAATGGGGAAAATCACATTCTTGTACATACTTTAAAAAGCTCTAATGCGATAAGTCCGATTGCAATCGCAAATCGGCAAAGTCAAATTTTTGATTATGAGTTTTGTTGAAAAGCTTCGATGCGATAATTTAAAATCGCAAATCGCTCATTGCCAAAACGCATAACTCATATCCAAATACTCCGCTTAAAATTTGCGATGTGATATCATTATTTCATAAAAGCGCTCCTCAATGAAAAAGGTAAAATAAATCATTTTTATGATTTAAAAGGCATTGTACCATCCTCGCTAGCTCAACAATAATCGCGCATCGCAAATTTAAAATGGTGATACTTAAACATGATATTTAAAACTTCCGATCTCCGATATACGATTATCATTGATAGGAAAATCTTAAAAGGTTATGGTATTAACGCTTTAAAAGGACTGTTATGAATGTGTTATGAGACAACCTGCAATGGCATTAAATCTCACACTATTTAAGAAAATCATTAATAGATAATCATGGTTAAACGAGTCGTGAATTTCAACTTCAAAAGAATATTACTTCTTTAATCCATCATATTTATTGTGATTAAATGTCATTAGCTTCTCTCTATTGATATTCGTTCTTCAAAGAATATTTCTGCCATTCTGCTAATATGTTTCATTGTGCAGACCTGAGGAAAACCTACGAGCCATGAAAATGTCTAAGAAATCCAAGAGAGCGAAGGCCCCTGTTGTTCCAAAAGAAAAACCAGCTAAATTGGTGTTAGTGATTGATACAAATTGTCTGGGTCGTGGAAAAAATTCGTGGGAAGGAGTTTATAATTTACTGGAAGCAGAGGATCCAATGATAATTTCAGAAGAAGTGCTGGGAGCAGATTCAGATAAAAGGTCTGAGAGCACTCTTAAAGAATTAGCAAGCTCCTATCTTCATAAAATAGCAGCTCGCGCAAATGTTCTCCCATATAACTACTTGGTAAGATGGGTTATTGAAAGCATTAATATAACAGACAAAGCATTCTTTACATGAGATTGAAGGATGTTCGGGTCTTTCAAGGCAGAGGATATCAAGAAAATGTACCACTTACTAGACCCTCGGCAAATCTACAATAAAGCATTTCTAGAAGATTTCGCCAAGGAAAATGAAGTGGAGTCAGATCCTATTAGAGATTGGAGACATTTTCCTGAGAAACATAAGCATGAATCTTCAGGTATGTACTTCGTAGAATCTTTAGCATCTCCTTACTGTTATGCTATGGCTATGATGTGTAGATTATTTGGAACTGTCAACTCTGAAATTTTTTCTATTGAGATGGTACCCTTGATTGAAGCTGTTGTTAATTCCTTCATTATGGATTGGGCAACTATTTTATTTGATAAAATAGCAAGTAGAATCCTTGATTATAGGAAAAAAAGGTTTGTAACCACCCCTATAATACCTCCATTTTTTATTAGTGCCTATATCATTGATACCATCTGTTTCAATTTTGAGTTCCTGATTTTAGGTTGGAAATGGACTCCTCAAAGTCCAATTCCTATCCACATTTATCATAAATATCTGTGGAAATCCTATTATAAAGACCACATATACAGGATTTGTCATGGATTCATTCTACCAGTTCATCAATTTATGTTTAATAAACCCGCTTCGAGGTTATCTGATGAGGCCAACACTGACCTAACCTCAATCAGAAGCTGGTTCGGGGAAGAAAAATTCACTTATATCCGAATATTTGGAAGTATTACTGATCCTCATGTTTTTCCATTGTACGTTCCTGACAAATTATTAGCTCGAGAAATAGCTTATCAGATAACGAAGAAAGGAATGTCCAGAAACCTAAAAAGTTATAAGAAGATGATGTGGCCGACATTTCCCCTTTGATGTGGATCTTTTACTTTGAATGATTTCAAACATGTAGAGAAAGAAGCCCAAAAGATGAAAGATCCCAGATTGGCAACCATCCCTAAAAGATAATATGATCCGAAGAATGTTTCCTTCAACTTTACATCTATGGTACATATTTTAAAATTTGAACATGAAGAGGCCGATTTTGATGATCTATTTGCCTCGGCCGAAGGATTTTCACAAGTTAAACATTTAGAAAAATTAAAGTTCGGAGCAAAAGGCATGGAAGAATTCTTACGATTCAAAAACAACAAACTACTAAAAATACCTCTGGAACAATTAAGAACTACTCCTCTGCAACATGAAGAATACAAAGAAGAAAAGAATACTGAAACAGAGCAAGAAAAAGAAAATACAGGAAATAAGGCCGGTGATTCCTCTGAAATGGATATAGATGATCATTCAAAGTTATTGAAGGAATGGAGACAATTTAATCAACATATCAGGGGCCAGAAAGATTCTCAAAATGCATCTACAGTGCAAACGCCCGCAACACAATAGCCTTCAGTCACCAATGTTGCAAATGAAGGAACAATCAGCTTTACTAATAGACAGGATATTGTGATTATTCCTGAAAATATTTCCAAAGAAATTGTATTAAATATTGAAGATATACCACCTCTAGATGTATTTTACAGTCCAAAACATAGGGCTATAGTTTAAAAACATAGAAAGTAAAGGAAAATTGATCAAAGTCTATTGTCATCTTCCCATGTTGAATTAATGAATGTTGTCTGGAAGGATTCTGAAGTTAATCCCTTAGAGGATTTAACTAAATTATCTCAGTATGCAGGGGCTTATACAACATCTACAATAGAAAAAGCCTCTAAGGTCAGTCATTTGATGAAGGAAAAATATCAAAAGATAGCTTTGCTAGAGGAAAAGGCAACAACAGATCAACAAAGGATAACACAGTTAGAACAGCAGCTCATTGAAGAAATTCAAAATATTGAGCATCTTAAAGAGAAACTGAATATTGAAAAGAAAAAGCTTGATCATCAAGCTATACATAAAGAAAAATGGTTGCCTCAAGAATTAAATAAATTACAGGTGATGCTTCAACAAGAAAAGATAGCCAAGGAAGAACAGAGTGCTTTATTACAAGCACAAGTACAAAGATTTAAAGTTTATCTTGGACTTGATCAATTTAAGATAGAGGCTCTTGAACTAAGTAAAATATTGTCACAACAACTTGGTGTTTTATGTCATAAAATATCTCTAGTTGACCTGTAATGTTCCAATTTTTTAGCCTCCAAACTAAATGGAACATTAGAGTTAGCAGCAGCTGTAGCCAGTGAATAAATGGGTAGAAAAGCCCCATATGTCTCCTAAGGAGGATAAAAACACTCCAATTGTGAAAGGAGACACTTTTTCTAGCTCAATAAAACACCTCCATGTGTGAACAAAGACAAAATGAAGCTGTTTTGACCAAGTCAACAACGCAGTTTAGTGGAGGAGGAATCCTAGGATGGATACCGCAATTTTGGAGGGAAATGTAACTTGGGTTAGAAGTAACCTAAGTGAGTGGGTCCAAGGGCAAGAAAAATCACATCTTATATAATGAAGAGGATGACAGCATTATTCATCATGTTGTAGATTATTATTATTCTTGGCTGCCAAGAATTGTTGTTGCTTGCTGCTTGGCAAGTTGCAGTGTTGTTTAGCACTGGGTGTTCCCAGGCAGGAATCCCACCTCTTTCCTTTGAGTAGCTCATTGGGAGAATTTTTATTCATCATTACACATCAGGTTTTCAAGCCAAGCTTCAGCCATCTACATCAGAATAGCTTTGTCGGAGATTGTGCAGTGTTGCTGGGTGCAGCAGTGGAAGGGATTGAAATCTCGGCTTCTGAGCTAGTTTCTCACTAGAGGAAGGTTTCCTTCATTTGAGAGATATTTTTGGATAGATCCAGAGCTTATTTCAGATATTTGGTATCAGACCACACATTTCTCATAACCCCCCAGTGCTGTTTCAGCTAGGGAGTGCGTTATTTTAATGCTAGTGCTCATTGCATGATTTGGTGGCTCCATTATTGAGTTCCTTGTGATTGAGAGGTTCAACCTTTCATGGGAGGAAGCCCTTGAGGGATCTACATCAGATCAGACATATTTCAGCCTTGTATACTCTTATTCTCAATGTTGCAATGATTATTTAGTCATTTCCTGAATATCACATTTTATATAGAGTATTTGACAAGAAACCCTTGCCGGGTTATCTTGTATTTTGTATAGGAGACTATTTCTTTGTACTTCAGCATTATTTATCAATATATGAGTAGATATATGATTCTCCTATCATTTTATGTACAAACCCTCTCTTATACTACGCAGTTCCTTGAGCAGCTGCTTCGGCATTTTGCAGTCTTGGGGTTTTTCACATTTTTCAGCTGCTCTAGTGTGAGAGATCTATTTAACCCACCTATTTTCATTTATTTATGATATCCTCTTGTATTTAGATGATATATGGATGTTTATATGGGATCCAAGTGATGATTTCAATGTTTTATTGCATATGTTGCTGGAAATTCGTTTTTCATGCATGTTTTATCAACATTCTTGAAAAAGGAACTTTACAGTGGTATCAGAGAAATATCTTTGGCTTAGCATATGGATTCATGCCAACATGATGAATCCTTGAAGGGGGAATATTTCAAGCTCTATAGACAGATTTTTTAGATAGCCAGGTAGCTTCTGGATCTCATCCTTTTTTCAAAGGTGACATATCCAGTAAATTGCCTCTGTAGTCAATCTCTGGAGTAGAATTTTGATATTCCTGGAAAGGGAAATGTATAGTGCTATCAGAAGAAGGAAGGATGGACAGAAACTAGAAAGCTTTAGTATTTTCAGAAATAAAGGGAGACAAGCTCACAAAGCTTCTTCCAAAATCTATGAAAATCTTTCAAGGAGAGCTGAAGAAAATAAGATTGGAGATGAAATCTCCAAAGGAGGTTGATTCTAGAGCTGAATATAGATTTGCACATGGTGAGTGTGAGCATGCAGCTACACTCCATGATGCACAGTGTAGTCAAATGCCCAGAGCTATCCTGAGATGGATGAGAGGAGGAAGAATGCCTAAGAGAATGACTCTGTGATTTGTTGCGGGAGTATGAATCTCAAACTGAGAAGTTTAGAGATCATACTGATTTCCAAGAGTTTTGCAAGATCCATATGGAGAAGAGCCAGCAACAGGATGCAGATAGATATCTTCTATCTGCTTTTACCAGATCACCTACATGTTCAGTTGGAGCTTGGGTGAAGGAGCTAAACTCCTATTTGCAGCTGCACCATATTGCCGGAGATGAAGCTATCAGAGTTGCAACACTGCATTTCAAAGGTAAGGCTCATGCATGGTGGATTTTTGAATCTTATTCCTTAAATAATGCCAATACTTTCTCTTATGAAATATTCATTAAACCATTGATGGAGAAGTTTGGTGAAAAACTTCCTAAGACACATGAGTAAGGGAAACTTGAGAAAACAAAACCCTTGCATGTGATGGATGAAACTCCAGTTCAAAAAACCATGGGAGGAGCTGATGTCTTGCATTACACATTGTCGGAAGCAAAAATTCCAGTTCATATTCTTGAACAAGAGGGCATGGGGATCACTTTTTCACAAAGGGATCCAATTGTTGAGATGTTGCCTACACATATTGATGGAGAAGAAGGCAACATCGCTGCCATATCTAGAGCACATCCAGTGCCTCATGCAGAGGGAAGAGGAGCACATGCTCCCATGACAGGGATTTTTGTATCTTTGTAAGAAGTTCCCCAGGATCTCATACATAGAGGTCCAAGCACAATCAGTGAGCAGCATGATTGTGCAACATTGCAGCTAGAAAGAGGAGGAAAGGAGGGAGAGAAACATCAGTTGATGAGGAGCACACACCCTTCTTTGTTTTAGAAGGCTAATGCAAAGAAGAGGAAGACTGATTTTCACAGTGAGGGCAAGGGAAAAGTTGACCAATCATATATGCAGTCTACTCTTGACATTAATGTCTCATTTCATGGAGGCATTCCACCTGGGAGGCCACCTGATCTTCAGTTGCTGAGAGATATCTTGTCTTTGGGCTCACCACTCTTGGATTTTGGAGAGATGAAGAGTTTGGAGGAAGACTTTGGCATGGGGGATGTCAAAGTAGTAGGCAGCAGCATGAGGAGAGCTTCACATGCCATATCACCAGCGTTGTCACTAAGGAGGATTGATCCTTATTGGAGATCTCAGCTTTTGGTAGAGTACTCCAAGGATCTTGGTGCATGCATGATTCTTGATGACCTGGATGGAGATGACAGATACATGGTAAGAGATGTGGTCATCTACTCCTATGGCAAGATCTTCTTGACTAGATCTTCTAGTCTCAAGGAGAAGCTGCTACATGCAGCACATGAGGACTTCTCTTCTATGCACTTTGATGCATATTTCCATTTGATGGAGGAGTTCACTTGGGAGGGCATCCAACATGACATATATCAGCATATGGAGAGATGCATAGCCTGAATGGTGATAGAGAGGGTGTCACAGCTACCTTCCTACTCATTGGGAGTGAGGGGGAATTTTCAGTTGAGCCATTTCAGCTCAAGACCTCAAGTACATAATGGAGGAGGTATCATTTCATGTTTGGTATTTTAATTCTTTCCTTTATTTGAGAAGCATGATGTAACAAGAAGAAATATTTCTTCTTGCATATTATATGATGATGTACTTGCAGCTACTAGTCGCATTGATCTTGGCTATCTTTTTGATGAGCTGTGGGGGAAGCCATATGTCTCTTGGTGTGCACCAATGACACCATATTGTGTCTTCATGTTTTCATCTTATGAGATGACTATGGCAGAAAACAAGTGGCTGGTAAAGCACTTGTTGATTCTTGTCTTGATGCAGGCCAAGGTCGCACTACGTTGGTTCCATGAGAGGGACCAAGATTCACTCTCCGGTTGTCAATTGGCAACTTGTTTTTATTGTATCTTGCTTCCATGTATTGCTGATGTGTTCTTATTCAAAGGAAGCTTGTATGAGGGAGATATGAGGCATCAAAGAAATATTTTGTTGCTAAAGGTTGCACTTGGGAGAGTATGGGCAAAATTCTTTCGATACTTTTCATGATATTTCTGAAGAGAAGAAAGGCACATTCATGGTGCAAGGAGGCTACCCTTCAGTATTGGAGGATTATGAGAGACTTACATGCTGGAGGAAGATCTTCTCACATAGCAGCATGATGGTGGATGAATTTGGCATATAGAATGTCAAAGAGAGGTGTCATGGAGCATTATTAGAGAGGCCCACAACGCTATCACATAGGAGCATGATCTTATGGATGAGATATTCCAAAAGGGGGAGGTATTATTTCTTCTTTCATATTTCTATGAGTAGATTCTCATGGGAGGACTTATTGGAGGATCTCACTTTCATCCCACTCACTATGTATGGTAGAGAATGCATTTCTGTACTTGTTGATTACTCTATTGAGTATTTGTACTTTCTCACCATGTTTGCACAGTGCATTGCTCCTCAAAAGAGCAAGAGAATTTTTGGGTTTCATGGTCACTTTAGGGCCAATGTTTATGATGATAGTAGCCCAACTATACATGACTTTGGGCAAGTGTATTGTTATTCTATCTATGTATAGATGACAGACATTGATGCTTACTTTCCCATGTTGGGAGAACATACATATTCAGCTTGTAACTTGTTGCAGGAACATTTGCCATATGACATTCTCAAGGAGCAGTTGGGAGAACTGCCCTGTATCCACCAGAGAGACCATATGTATCATCCAAAATTGCACATAACCTTCATCCATTTTCTGATTTGGATGCCATGTGGTGATGATGGGCCATTCATCTTGAATGGAATGGTTTGGGTTGGCATGACTCATGATTTTGGAGGAAGAGTCTTTGGAGGCTCAATCTTCTTCTTGCCATTGGAGGGCAATCATGTCTCAGCCCAAGATCCGCATGCCCTCTACATTTATCATGAGTGGAGAGGAGGACAGTGTGGGATAGGCCCTCTTGCCTATCATGTTCACTTATTCAACTCACCTTCATTTTAGGAGCACAAGGTGGATAAAAACACTCCAAGTGTGAAAGGAGACACTCTTTCTATCTCAATAAAACACCTCCATGTGTGAACAAAGACAAAATGAAGCTGCTTTGACCAAGTCAACAACGCAGTTTAGTGGAGGAGGAATCCTAGGATAGATAATGCAATTTTGGAGGGAAATGTAACTTGGGTTATAAGTAACCTAAGTGAGTGGGGCCAAGGGCAAGAAAACTCACATATTATATAAGGAATGTTGTTCAGTGGTTGTCATTGATGTCAACCCAAGCAGCACCAGGGGCTAACCCAATAATGCATGGGAATTTTTACCTAAAAAATTAATATATTCTGGTTCAATAATGCTTTTGATAGTTTCTACTTGTCGAGATGTTTCCGTTGATATATGGCACGCCATGTAATTCTTCACGGTTTGAGAGATATTCATGTTTGAAGTTTGTACCCTCAGTTAGTGGGATAAAAGCCCATGGGGTTGGGGCATGGGTCATTGAAAAGTCATAATTAATATTTTTTAAGCTCCTAAGATCCCTCCCACGTTCACTTGTTGAAGCCACTCTCAACTTAAGCATTCATATAAATTGTGATCTTCATTTCCTCCTTATGCAGGGGATTTGGCAATCTGAAACAGGTCATCGTGGAATTTTCGCTCTAACTATTGTTTTACGAAGTATCAGAAGCTGAAATTTTTATGAGGCGAAGATAAAATCTTGAGGAAGCTGCAGTAAAAATTTCAGATCAAGTTGCCCAACATTTTTGGAGATATGAGCTGTGGAGGTAAGGGTTTTTGCAGGCTCCTGAAATTCATCTCAAGTAAGTGACCTTGGTAAAATCGTCATAACTATTTCTCTGAGTATCGGATTGGAATTCTGTAAAAAGTGGAAAATATTTCATAGTCTGTAGTTTTTTCTCTAGAAATTTCAGAGGAAAATGAAGAAACAGTGACACGTGGCATGCCGTACAAGTGCGCTCTGTTGAAACAATCCATAATTAGGGCAGTGTGAGAAATTGGGTATAACTCTCTCTTGAAGAATCCAAATTGGGTCATACCTGTGGCATTAGAAAGAAGACTTAGAGGAATACTACAGGACCGAAAATCAGATATTGAGAATCTGAAATAACAGAGATACACCAGATTCAATATCAAGCTCCTAGAAGGCAAGAAAAAGCTAGATCATGTGTTGTCAAGGATTGCAAAGGATCAGAATTTCTATGGCGGAAAAGCAAAAAAAGGTGTAGTAGAGGGTAGCATGACAAGAGCAGCAACCAAGGTGCATAACAATAGTAATAAGTTCATCATATGAAGTCTTCAAGTGGGCATTACTGCATACAATCATTGTAAAGGTACCATTGTACTTAGTCATTGCAAATACATTATTGTACAAATTTTACTAGTGTGTATTTGTCAAGGGTTGAAGAGGTAGTGTTGGGAGGTCTAGGATCATTATTAGGTGGTTGTGTCAAAGTTGGGGTTATGGTCTAGTATATCTTCTTCTTCTATATCATTCTATATCATTGTAAAGTGGACCATATTCCCTGGTACGTGAGTCCATTCTTCTTTTATTCTTCTATAGGGTGGTAGGGTGGTGGTAGGGTGAGTTGTAGCTCATTTGGTGTTGGAGCATCCGTTCAGTGACTAATGAAGAATCTCAGGCGTTGGAGCGTCCATCCAGTGGGAGCTGGAGAAGAATGCTTTTCTAGATTCTAGGAAGTTGGAGCTTTATTTTCAATTGGAGTTGAAAAGAATTATTAGAAAAGCATTAGGTGGTTTTTGTCCCGGAGTGGGTTTCCACATTAAAAACTGTGTGCATTTTTTTTCCTCTTGTTTTCTGCTATCATTTTACAAACACTGATAATAATTGAAGATTAAATAATGCTCTAATTGAAAGAAATACTGATTCACCCCCCCTCTCAGTATTTCCAACAATTGGTTTCAGAGCTTGGTTCCTTCAATAGCAGTTTAACAGCTAGAAGGAGGGTATGGAGTATACCAAGAATGGTTTACCTCTATTCAATGAAAATAATTATGCACTTTGGAAAGGAAGAATGGAGGTCTATCTCTTGGCGCAAGGTTACGAAGTATGGGACACTGTTCAAAATGGATTTACATCAACTGCGGATGAACAAGGTAAGAAGAATTTGGTATATGATGCAAAAGAAAAGAATATTATTATCAGTGGAATTATTGAATCTGCTTATCATAAGGTGTTGGGTTGTAAAACTGCCAAAAATGTATGGGACAAGCTTGAGAATATATATGCAGGTGACTCAAATATCAAAGAAGCAAAGCTTCAAATCTATAGAGAAAAATTTGAGCAACTCAGAATGAAAGAAGACTGCAACATTGCTACATAATTTCAATACGTTGATGAAATAACCAATACTCTGGAAGTATTGGGAGAGCCAGTTGACGAGAAGACTATTATGCAGAAGATTCTTAGAACGTTACCCAGGAGATTCAACCCAAAGATTTCAGTCTTAGAATACAGTGTAAATCTGGACAAACTCAGCAAAGAGGAATTACATGGAGTTCTCATAGCATATGTAATGAGATTTGATGAAGAAGAGGGTACTTCACATCTAGAAATTGCATTCGTTGCGTCTAAGAAAAACAATAACGATAAAAAACCTTCAATTGAAAAGACATGCACCTGCTAGTGTGAAGAAAAGGGAGATGATGAAGAAGGTCTTTCAGATGAATAATATGCTTACTTCACGAGAAAACTAAAAATTGGTAAGGGACAATTCAAAGGTAAACTTCCATTGATATGTTTCAGCTGTAATGAGGTTGGGCATTTTGTAGCAAAATGTCCAAACAAAAGTAATGGCAACTCAAAAAGAAAGAAAGGCTTTAAGAAATTCAACAAGAAAGGATCCAAAAGGAACTTTCTCTCTAAAGAAGATAGCTCATCATCCGATGAAGACAATGATAGTGAATAATAAGCCAATGAGAGAGTATTGTTTATGGCCAAGCACAACAAACCCAAGCATAATAAGCAAGAGGTATCAAACAACGAAGAAGAAGGATGGACCAGAGACGAATTTTATGAGGAAGCAATCAAGCTTATAAAAGATCTCAAGGCAGAGAAGATCCATTCCAAAACTCTTGAAGAACAAGTTTAAGGTCTCAAAATTGAAGTTGAAGAACACAAATGCATTGAAGAGTCACTTCAAAAGAAGTTGGAAGAAAGCAACCAAGAAAGGGAAGAATTAGAAGCCGAAGTAGTCTCACTGCGTGAGGAAGTGAAGAAAGGAAAAACTATCCAAAACTATGCCAACAGCTCAAGGGCATTGGAAGAACTCATAAACAATCAATGATCTTACAACGACAAAACTAGCATCGGTTACAAAGAAGAAGAAGCAGGACCTTCTACAACAAAATACAATGAACCTATGAGATTTGACATGCATGTAGACTTCATTGGACAAGATTCGCGAGAACAAACTTGGAAGACAATTCCTCGACAAAAATTTCCATCCAGGTACCAACATATTTTTTATGGCTACCGTTATTCATGTGGAAAATTTGGTCATAAAGATGTAGAATGTCGCACGTACCCTAGGAACGAATACAATTCCAGGAGATCTGTCAAATATGAACCTCCCAGGGCTCAGCAAAATATCAATAGATTTGAACATTTAAGAAATAATATTTAATGTTACAAATGTCGAAACTTTGGACACATAGCTAAAGACTGCAGACTTGAAAATCCTCCAGAAGAATCTTCGAAGCCACAGAATGAACGAACATGGAAGAAGAAGAAGAATGATAATTTTTCTCTTGCTCTCAAGGCTCAAAAGAACAAAGATGTGTGGTATGTTGATAGCGGTTGCTCAACACATATGACTGGAGATAGAAATAAATTTGTATCTCTAAAAGAGAAGAAGGATGGAACCGTGTCCTTTGGAAATGATGGATCTTCAAATTTTATAGGATCAGGTACTATCACTCTCGGAAGCAAATATGTTCTAGCCAAGAATGTTCTATTGGTTGAAAACATGAATCACAATCTGCTCAGTGTTGGAAAAATGTGTGATCAAGGACACAAAATACTATTCAACTCCACGAAATGTGAAATTAGGAAAGGCGTGTATGGTGAAATTGTGGCTACAGCAAGTCGAGCTCCAAATGACATATATGTTATGGATGAAGAAACTAAAGCATGTCTAATAGCTAAAGAGGATGATACAATAATTGGTAGCAATGATGATTGACTAAGTAAGAATTTTGCTACAAAGGTGCAAAGTGATTTAGAGATGTCTTTACTTGGTTGCAAATTGAGCATTGACGACTCATCTAAGGATGTGGATCAAAGGTTGTACAGATCTATGATTAGTAGTCTTCTATATGTAACAACCTCCCAACCAAATGTTATGCAAGCAGTTGGACAAGTAGCAAGATTCCAAGCAGCACCAAAAGAATCACATATTAAATATTCACTAGCATTGGAATATCTTTGCCAGAAGCTTGGGATTCTCCCAAGTTCTCATTAGATTTTCATTTTTCAGAATATAAAGGGGGAGTGGAAGTGTGTACAGGTCTGCAGGACGGTTGTGTGTCAGTGTGAGTGGAAGTGTGTACAGGTCCGCAGGATGGTTGTGTTTCAGGGGGAGTTACCCTTTGCCATTGATGTCAAAGGGGGAGAGAATGTTGTAGGAAGAGGTGTCATGATCGCAGAGGGAGTACTTGTGTTGCCATCAATGCCAAAGGGGGAGATTGTTGATCAGCGGTTGTCATTGATGTCAACCCAAGCAGCACCAGGGGCTAACCCAATATTGCATGGGAATTTTGACCTAAAAAATTAATATATTCTGGGTCAATAATTCTTTTGATGGTTTCTACTTGTCGAGATGTTTCCGTTGATATATGGCACGCCATGTAATTCTTCACGGTTTGAGAGATATTCATGTTTGAAGTTTGTACCCCCAGTTAGTGGGCTAAAACCCCATGGGGTTGGGGCATGGGTCATTGAAAAGTCATAATTAATATTTTTTAAGCTCCTAATATCCCTCCCACGTTCACTTGTTGAAGCCCCTCTCAACTTAAGCATTCATATAAATTGTGATCTTCATTTCCTCCTTATGCAAGGGATTTGGCAATCTGAAACAGGTCATCGTGGAATTTTTGCTCTAACGTTTTTTATAAGAAGGATCAGAAGCTGAAATTTTTATGAGGCGAAGCCGAAATCCTGAGGAAGCTGCAGTAAAAATTTTAGATCAATTTGCGCAATATTTTGGGATATATGATCTGTGGAAGTAAGGGTTTTGGTAGGCTCCTGAAATTCATCTCAAAGAAGTGACCTTGGTAAAATCGTCATAACTCTCTCTCTGAGTATTGGATTGGAATTCTATAAAAATTGATAGATATTTCACAGTCTATAGTTTTCTCTTTATCAATTTCATAGGAAAATGAAGAAACAGTGACACGTGGCACGCCGTACAAGTGCCCTCTGCTGAAATAGTCCATAATTAGGGCAGTGTGAGAAATTGGGTATAGCTCTCTCGTGAAGAATCCAAATTGGGTTAGACCTGTGGCATTGGAAAGAAGACTCAGAGAAATAGTACAGGACCGAAAATCAATTATTGAAGATCTGAAATAACAAAGATACACCAGATTCAATATCGAGCTCCTAGAAGGCAAGAAAAAGCTAGATCATGTGTTGTCAGGGATTGCAAAGGATCAAACTTTCTGTTAGTCATCATTATTTTTAACTTGTTAGTGATGACTAGATCCATAGCTGAGTTTTCTAGAAGCTGATCTCCATATGTCAATTTGTCATCTAGAAAACCCTCATAAAACTTTTTTCGCCCTCCTACTTTTCAGTCCGCCCATGTCCAAGTTAAACCTCATTATCACTATCCTTTCTAGCTTTAGCCCTACTGGTCTTCCCATCAGCTCTAAAAGGAAAATCCAAGTCTGTTTCAAAAGCCTCCCCTAAGTTAGGAAGTGGTGCTTTAAGGCATTTTACCCTTGGCAACCATCAAAAGGCCAAAAACCTCCATCTGCTACAGACCAAGCATGACAGACCTCCCACTCTGCAAATGAAATTGATTAGATCCCTAAGTCGTGCCACTTACACACCCCTAATTCTCAACACTGCATAAACCACAGTCTCAAGCTGATTTTAGGTGTTTTATAGTGTTTTATGGATTTTACAAAGATAGGAAACATGTCATCATCTCAAAAGAAATTTCTTGAATCTACATTTAGAAGAACAGCCGCTTCTCAATGTAAACATGAGCCTGAGATATATCTGCAAGACAGTTACTCATCAAGACCTTGCAGCTTCCTTTCAACATGAAATCACAGTAGAAGAAAGACACCACTGTCAAACAGACTAGTAATTTGTCATGGCCAAGAACCTCCTTCATCTACAAGCAGAGGGTTGAGGTGCCTCCTTCATCTACAAGCAGAGGGCGATGGCCAATATTAACTTCAAGGATTTCAAAACTTACTATAAGCACAGGTTTGCTTTTTACTAGACAGTAACACAGTGACTCTAGGTTTCTGAGTGTAAGTGATGATCATAACAGGGCTAAGATCTGAAATATGCAAAACAAAAGAAAACAGAGTTTTTGGTCTTGTGTCTGAAAATAAAATCATTTGAATTTTCGGTCATCGTCGGACGCAACAAAAGGACTCCTTCGTCATTATCTCTGTAATGTCTGCTGCGGTGTTAATATGAATAGCTTCAATCAGTCTTGAGCAGGAAAATACTTCAGTGAAAAGACCCCTGTGTGTTCTTTTGTTCCTGTTGAAATGTGAATACAGTCCATGGTTTCTGGATAAACATAAAGAAGAGGCAGGAAAGTAGTACATAGCCCCAGATATAAGACATCTTAATATCAGTCAAAGTGCCAGTGTAAGTCCAGCTGTTGCAAGCTACACTCCACCACAAAGACAGGTGTTTTCTTTAGATACAGCAGGTTGGTGTTTTCAGAGTTTCATTAGGAAGAAGATGGCTAATAAAAGCCTTGGTATCTATGAAATATGCTAGCAGTTATTCCACATCTTTTATACTTGCCTCCTCAACACAAAGACAGAAACTGGTTATGATTTGAGTTTTAAAAACCCTAGGACATCATGCCAAGCTAATCAGGCATGTCTTTCTTGAAAGCAGCTCCATTCATGAACAGGTGCCTTTTCAAAAATGCCACAACAGCTGACACAGGCAATCTAGGTTTATGTCATCAAGATACATGACCATTGAAATAATTGTTCATAAATAGGCAAAAGAGATGTTTTGACCTACTGTCAGTATGTTTGAAAGTTTGAAACAAACATAGGTTTCATTATTCAAATGGACAGAGACATCATGGTAATATTTTCTGAGCAGAGAAAGTATAGTGGAAAACAGCGCCCCTCTTGATCAATAGGCCATTACAAAGTCTGAATAAATCCTAGTAGGTTGTTGACACTCACATTTGAGAAAACAAAAAATTGAAGGGACACATGAAGGCAGAAGCTGTCAACCAATTAAAGAGACAGTCCATACCCTTGCGAAATAACACAGACAGGTATGTTCTTCAAAGTCCAGAGGTATGAAATCATTCTACAGTAGCAGTCAGGCTCCTTTTTTTTTGGCATAAAGGCATCCTGGGTAAACACAGAAAATTATAAAAATGCGCAAATCATCACAATATGTGTTTAAGGCTAGATAAGGGTAATGAAAACATGCCACTGTCAAAGAAGAAGGTTTTTCACTCATTGGTACAACAGGTAAAAGGTATGAAGAAAATGGTGAAGTCCAAGAGGCAATGTTTAAAGTTGTGGTTTGAAAACAAACACATCTCCCAAATTTTTCAAAACACCCTATTCATTTCAGTCAACAAAGTGACCGTTGGGATTTTGTTTGTTTCAAAAAGGGGTAAATTGAATTGACCAACTTCATTTTCGAAGTATCCGAACAAGAGTATCGAGCAAAGCCCCTTCGCTACCCTCAACATCAAACACAGAAGATTTCGAGCAATTTGAAGGAGGTTTTGGTAGTTTATAGCTGCGCGGCGCGCCTGGAAAAGTGCGCGGCGCGCTCAGAAGACAAATTACACGGGCGCATAACGGTGGCACGGCGCGCCTGTACATGTGTGTGGCGCGCCTGTGCCTCGGGTCCTGTTGACCCGACAGGTGACCCGGCAACCAATTTTGCGAGGCGCCCTTCCTTCTAAACGCGTCGCGCACAGTTGTGGCCTCCAACGCGTCTTCAAAACACATGTGAAGCTGCTAAATCTTCTCAAAGGGCCTTGTCATCGATCCAGATGTATTTCATACGCCTTTTTGCTCCTTAAAAAATTGCTGTGACAGAATGAAAGGTTAAAAGTAAATGTTTGAAGCATAGGTGCAGGATTTATGTGAAGAAACAAGTTTGATGTGGTTGGTGAAACATCAGATGCTTGTAAGTTTATTTAAAAAAAAAAAGGAATATCCAGTTGCCCTCACTACTGTGATGAAGCCAGGTTGAAACTGTCATGTTATGTGCATTATTTGAAACAGTCAGAAGTTTGCCATGGAAATTTGGAGGGTGTGTGGGTCAAATAATTATGAGAAGCAGTGATACAAAGGAAAGGTAGTTGTCATGTGAGAGGATTCTCATATAGTTTGAATGATAAATGTTGGTTGCCATATTAAAACATTAAAAAAAAACAGAGTACTCTTACCACCAACACAGGAAAGTACCTTCATTGTGTTCTTTTTAATTGACTGTGTATGTCTTTATGAATATTTGCTGATTAATATACAAAGGCAAGAAAGGGCTTTAATTTGAAGGGAGAGGGTCTTATGTCAAAGGAAGGCATTTCAAAAAACTTTGGAGCATTTTTAACTCTGTCACCTTTGTTCCATAACTGTGGCATTGACTGTATGCTTACACTAAGGGTTGATTGCATAAGACATAAGTTTGTTGAGTGATTGGCACACTAGGAAGGGCAGGTTTGTAATGATTGGAAAGTCCACCATTGATCCTAGGTACAAAAAATGTGTTGTTGACCTCCAAACTTCACAAGAGCAAGGTGATTTCTTGACACTTTACACAGAAATTTCACCTAACAGTTTGTCTCCTTTTCACTGTGTGGTATCTTATTAAAAATTCCGCTGGCTGAGATACTTTAAAGGTGGAAAGGCCACATTTTGAAAGAGAAGGGGTTTTGTATTGTGAGGAAACTTGTTGAAGTCATTCAAAGACAATTTTTCACTATCAAAACAGTGAATTGACAGAGTTTACCTTAAAAAAGGCAGTTTAAAGACAGTGAGGCAGTTTGGTTCTTCAAGAGCTTATTTAGCCCAAAATTCCGCCCAGGCAGGACAGCAGAAGTGGTTTACATAAAAGATATGAGCCCATCTCTACAGAGGAGGTCAATGCTCATCCATCCATCCTCTTCAACTTTCATGAGGTAGGTTGTCTAGATTTCTGCCAGAAGGTACAGGAGGTCAAAAGTTTCTCGCCCTTGACACACCTATGCGCCCTAAGGTTCCAGAACAAGCATTTCCAGGTAGCAGACCTTGATTTCAAGTTTTCCCCGAGGTCAGTGTCCAAAGCCACCAAAATCCCATATCATGGCGAGAAATGGTTCAAACAGACCCATCTAGACTTGGATGACTACAAGCCTTTCATCAAGCCCGAGCATAGAGATACTTGCACTACTATTTTTCCTTTCTCTTATCTTCTTGACAGTTATGCTCCTCTAATGAAGGTCATAATGAAGTATTTTACTTGTGAAGGGAGATTTACTCGAGTTTATGCCTACCATGTCCGACTATTGATGCATTTCACTAGAACTAGGCAGCTAAATCTCCCTTACTTTTTATACAAAAGCATCGAGAAGATGGCATCGACAGTCCAAAAGAAGACTCCATCTCTGCAAATAGCTTCCCTTTTCCATCATTCTCTGATCAAAATTATCATCCTACACCAGCTAGAGAAAAAAGAGGTTCCATGGGATGTTTTTATCAGTCACCCAGATTTCTCTACTGTTCCTCCTGTCCATATATCTCCCACCCAACCTATTCATCGCCCTGTACCTTTGTCCAGCAGGCTTACTCCTAGAAGGCTCAAGATCACCACAGAACAGTCAGGAAAACATGAGGAAGAAGGACATGAATAGGTATAAGAGGAAGAGGATAAACACAAGGAAACTGATGAAGACCAGCAGCATGATTTTGATGGTCAAGGGCAGCAGCTTGAGCCACAAAGTGAGCATGAAGTTGAAACACACCAGCAGCTTGATGTTGATAAACAGGGGCAGCAGTCTGAGCAACAAGAAGAGATGGGTGGAGAGCAGCAAATTGCATATGAAGAGCAGCAGCAGGAGCAAGGCGAAGAGAGTGCTGAACAGCAGCATCTCAGTGAAAATGAATAGCAGGGACAAGAGGAAGAGCATTAGCTTGATATTGAAGGTTATGAACAGCAGCTTGGGCAGGAATTTGAGCAGTAGCTTGAGCCACAAAATGAAAAGGAAATCCAAGCACAGCAACAACATAAATTTGATGATCAAGGGCAACAAAAATTTGAGACAGATCAGCATCATGACATTGAGGGGCAGAAGCAACTTAAAGAGGACACACAACAGCCTCAAGGAGAGCAGCAGTTTCAAGAAGTTGACAAGGGTAAAGCAATTGTGTCTCCTTCTCCTAAAGGAACAAAGCCCAGCACAGCAAGAAAGAAAGGGCCTAAGGCTGCCACTCCAAAAGTGACAAGAGTTGCCCCTAGCAAAAGAAAATCACCAAAGGGGTCTCCCACTAGCATGCCAAGAAGGAAGAGTGCAAGGTTAGCTTTCAAGGGCAAAGGGAAAGGCAAGATTGGAGAAAGTCAAAAACATGGAGGTGCATTGGCTGTCATTCCAATCCAAAGTGATGACAGCGATAATGAAGCCCGCATTCTTGAAAACCTTCTAATCCATCGAGAGGGTCAAATTGAAGCATTGGAGAATGACCTTCATCGGGCAAAGACCTTCAATCATTTCTTGGAGATCCAAAATAAACAAATGAATGTCCATATGGCTGTCCATGAAACACGAGCAATTAAATACAAGAATGAGGCAGCTAAAGCACAAGTAAGGATAGAGGAGCTCATCGGTGAGTTTGATGAAGATGAAGAAGAAGATCCTAGGCGGAAGGGGCCTAGAACCATAGGGCTTAAAAGAGCCCTGGAAAAGCAAAGGGAAGAAGAACAGGCCCATCTTCAATCCTTTCCCCTCACTACACTACTTGAGCAAGAAATTGAAGAAAATAAGGAGGCATGGCTAGAAAGAGCCAATAAACACTTGGAGATGAAGCTTGAAAAGGAAAACAGAGACCTGGAGCTGCAAAGGAAGATGACACAGCACTATCAAAAGTTGAATCAGTTTGCCCGGCGCAAGCTAAAGGCCACCCAAGAAAAAATGAAGGAAGCAAAGGGGAAGAGCCCAGCACGGAAAGAGAAGAAAGGCACATCAGCACTTGATATCTTGGCTTCAGCTTCGGAGCATGTTGCTAAGGACCCTTGAGGGTCATGCATACCAATTTTGGGCCCATTTTGACAACTTTTGGTTTTTTGGCATTTTTGGGTTTTTGGTCAAAAACTCATAATTTCGCCATTTCATTTTGAGGATTTGTCAAGGGAGGAGAATGGTACCATCGGATGCCATAAATTCATGAGCAGGTCCTCAGTGATTTTCAGAGCATTTGGAGATCATTTTCCCCCTCCAAACAGCGAAAAAGGCTCGCATTTTGCACATTCTGCCCGGTCTATCAGCAGACTGTAATTTTCTGGCGTTTTACACACAGGTACAGATTTGGAGGACCTCCAGGCATCAGATTGAGGTGATTTCAGTTGCGACGGAAAGTAGACACTCAGAGCTTTCCAAAGAGCTATCATGAGCCTCGTTTTGACATCAGGAAGGCTGCTAAATGTTTCCATCAAGTCAGGGGATATTTTTCTGATATAAATTTGAAATATTTTTGTAATTTTTGAACCTCAAAAGTCTGCTTTTTCCAAATGTGCGTTTAGCTATTTTTACACTTGGAAAATGATGCAAATTCAATTAATTTCCCTTTTTTAGCAATTTTTAGATATTTTATGAGATATTTTTGTGCCTTGGGCTTTGCAAAGCCTCAAGGACAAGTTTAGATATTTTGTTTAGGCCAATGAGGATGGAAGTTGAACCATGAGGTTTTCCTCACTTGAGCCTATTTATTCCACAAGCTCTCATTTGTAAACAAGGCTGAACTTGAGAAGAGAAGCAATATATTGGTCATATGATTTTTGGAGAAAATACTTGTGTTATGCTTTTGGATTGCCTCTTGAATGTTCTTGGATGGATGATGAAGGATTGTTGATGGATTCCATGACATGGTAGAATGGTATAGTGTCTCTTGCTTTGTTGTTGTCTTCTAGTTTTCATTCATGATACATGTTTCTTACTTGCTATAGATCAGTAGAGATTAAATTTGAGATATGCCCATGGAGGCACCTCAAAATTCCTGAATCTTCATAGCTTTTATGTTTTCTTCCTCCTTAGTTGCATTAAAGAATTCTTAACTGCTCTTTAATAACTTGAGGATATTGTTGCTAGTTTCATTAATAGTTCTATGCATGTTGAGTAGGATGTATGGTGTGCCCTGCTTACCTATGACTATCCATAGTTCCATACATGAAGCTATCTCTTTGACTGATTAAGATTATCATTTTGTTTGAACCAAGGAGGCCTAGTCTCGATCTAGCCCTTTGCCTAAAACTATGCAAATCTTGTTGTTCAAAGTGCCCAATGACTTGAAGTACTGTGTTTAGGCGTTCCGACATAGTGTTTTGAGTTTTTATTCCATCTTATGTGTTTTCCCCAAAGTCTGATAGCCATTTCCCAAAGTTAGAGGGTATTATACTTCTATGCATGGCTTGAATGTTTGTTTCTATGTGTTGATTAGTTTATAGTTACATTTTGCATGATTAAGGGTTTTCTTTACCATGTTTATGTTATCTATTAAACCAGTGATGCTTGAAACTCTTTTTTGTTCACAAACTTGATGTCCATTTACTCCATTTTGCCCAAAGATCTTTTCTACCTTAAAATCAAATCGGCCCTTCAATAGCCTTGCATCGTCATCTAATAGCTTTCTTGGCCTTTTGACCCCATAGCCCAGTTAATCTAACATCTTGTTACCTATTTCATATCTTTGATCAGTTTCATCCCTCACAACTTAAAAAACCAAAACCAAAAAACATACTCCATAACTAGCCTAAAATCAGAACACGATAAGCGAATACATATATATCCTTTACACATATAGAGAGAGCCCTCTCTGAGTCCAGGAAGGCTAGGTCCTCGGGCTCCAAAGTTTGGTTTGATGTTACATCGTCATTTGGCTCACCAATCGGCCAAATCACGGGAACCTAACATAATGGCGATCACGGTGGGACTTTCGGTTAGTGACAATCTAAGGACACCTTAGAACTCTATAAGTCCCTTATTTTTAAGAATACTATTTGATTGACTTATCCCACTGCTCACTAACATAATGGCGATCACGGTGGGACCTATTGAGTACATGACAGTCTAGCAAACTTTTATAGACTCCTTAGTCCTTCAACTTTTAACTTAAAACCATCAGCCTTTAGAATCATTTAGTGTAAACTCTCTGTTTCACCATCTT
Source organism: Pinus albicaulis (assembly GCA_034641835.2). NCBI lineage: Eukaryota > Viridiplantae > Streptophyta > Pinopsida > Pinales > Pinaceae > Pinus > Pinus albicaulis. Next base: position 1,078,888,615 of record CM076582.1, on the reverse strand, counting down.
AGAAAAGTGATGAATCAGGTTTATAACACTCTTACATCCTAGGCTGCACCTAAAAACTCAAAAAACCCCAAAACATTCCCTTAGATTGGTTTTTGACAGTATTGGCGGTGGACCATACAAGTATACCTCAAAACAACTGAAAATCCACCTGGCGACTCCACTAACCTCTAGTAGGCCTTACTATTTTACCGAACTCTAGGTTACTATCCGATAGACCTATCCCATCGCTCAGTAACATAGCGGGAGATGGTGGGACATTGAGAACATGATAGTCTAGCAAACTCTTATAGAATCTTTGGTCCTTTAGATACTTAAACAAGCAAGCAGCCCATAGACCCATTTAGAGTAAACTCTTTTTATTCTCATCACCCTAGCAAAGTGTTGAAACAAGTCTAGGATACTTTAACAAACCATAGGCTGCACATAAATTCAGAAAATCTAAAAAATATTTCCAGATTAGTTACCGGTGGTGGACCATAGCTATCTTCACAAAACAACCAAGTTCCACCTGGTGACTCCACTAGTCCATCCCTTTTATTTGGACCATCCTTCACCTTAGTAGAACTTTAGAGAGACCACCCATCCAAAACATTCGTCAATACCATCCTCTCTAAACTCTAGATCCAAAATCTGGCTTCACGAAGAATCAACACCAGATCCCATCCCGACCCAAATCCCCCTATCATAGTAGATGACCCAGAGAAGATTCTGTGGCAAGCTTCTGAAACTGACCATCTAGCTACTGGTAGATCCATCCGTAAAACAAGATCAGTACCTAAACATCTCACTATCCTACCAGATTCACCTTTTGAATTAGAGTCATCAAAAACTCTTCTCAGAAGCAAATCATATAGTAAGATAAACTTTGACGATCTTGAAACCCTAGACCAATCACACAGTCATATGAGAGAAGCCTCACCTTCCACCCCCCCCCGACTTTCAGCTTCTTCATTACTTTGGCTCCCACCATCCCAGCTCTTCTCAAAACCAGATCACTAGCCCAAGTTCATCCGCCACTCCTGTTCAAACCACCTCATCTCATCCCACTAGTCCTCATCTTGTACATCATCCATTAGCTCCCGTCATGGCAGCCTGGTATGCACCTTTGGTGTTGCCACCGCCTTTGGCTCCTCTCCCAAATAAATATCAAGACAAAATCCCACACTTTACCGAAGAAGACACCACCACACCTCAACAGCATATAAGTAGGATGACTGATGCTTATGAATACCTGGAGGTACAAGACGAGACCGTCAGAATGAGAATATTTGCCCAAAGCCTGGGTGGTGAACCCAAAACATGGTTCAAAAGCTTGACTCCAAACAGCATCCATAACATCCCAGAACTACATCAAATCTTCAGAAATAGGTGGGAAGTCTGAAGGAACCCTATTCAAATCCTATCAGAATATAACAACCTAAAACGGAAAAATGGGGAAAGTGTCCAGGCTTACTGCACTAGGTTCAACAGTGTATATAACTCCCTCCCACCTCATTTCAAACCCCCACTTGGTTTAGCCTTGGAAAAATTCCCCGAGGGTTTCGATCCGGACATGACATATCATCTGAGAGACAAGGATCCCCCTACCTTAGAGGAGATGCAACAAATAGCAATAAAAGCAGATGCCAACTTAGCAGAAAAAAGGGCTAGGACTAGATCAGAAAGAAAGGTCACATATAAAGATGAGGTCTCCACTTCATCACCTTCCCTAGATCCTAGAATAGATGATTTAGTCAAAACCATGGCCAAAATGTGGGAAAGGATAAATGAAAAGGCTCCTGTTAGGGACAACCAACCAAACCCTCCAAACAGAAACCGAAACCAAAACTTTAGGAGGGAACAGCCCCAAAACAGACCAAGGGAAAATGACCAACAAATTAGACCACCATTCAATGAAAACTATGTGGAAGAGGATGACAGAGATACAGAACCTCTTGATGAACATCATTTAAACCTCATAGGATCTGATAATGAGAGTGAGGTGTACCTCACAGAAGAAGAACAAGCGTTCTTTTCTCCTAATCAGGATGAGACCAACTATGAAGATCTCGACGACCCTGCCATAGATTTTCAGAATGCCATTATAGAAGCTCACAGGCAATATGACCTTAGAAGCAAAAGAAACCAAGATAATTCCAAGAAAGGTAACTCAGATACTGCTAAAGCCCCTAATACCATCCTCAAGAAAGCATCAAGCAGTGACAAAATCAAGGTTGAGAAGACTGACCAAAGCAAAGCTAAAGTTACCCAAACTAGTCCTCTCTCAGATACTCCTGGTACTTCTACAAAGGTCACCGAAACAACTATGGCAAACAAAATCCCGAAACAAAGCCAACAAACTCAGAACATAGAGAAGGTCGTGGCTGAAAAAACTGAAACAAACATATCTAAACTTCAGCTGCCTTTTAGCTTTGAAGGCGAAATCGCCAAGATCAAGATCACCATGCCTCTTACTGAACTCATTGCCCAAAACTCTTATAAATCCCAAGTACTAAAAGTCTTAAATCTAGGGAATGATGCAAACACTGTTAATCTGGCTGATGACACTCCTGAAGTGTTGTTTGGTCCGAAGATAGAGGGAAAATTCCAAGAAGGAACTACTCTTCCATTTTACATTAGCCTAAACATCCACGACCAAATCCTCCACAATGCCATGCTAGACTACGGCGCCTCGCATAATCTTATGCCGAAGGTAGTAATGGAAAGACTAGGCCTGGAAATCACAAGACCATACAAAGACTTGTATTCATTTGATTCAAGTAGAGTCAAATGCCTGGGTTTGATCAAAGACCTTTGTTTTAGTCTGGCCCAAATACCTGCGAAACATCTAATCATGGATATAGTAGTGGCAGACGTCCCTCCCAAGTACGTAATGCTTCTATCCAGATCTTGGGGAGCCAAACTCCAAGGGAATATTCAACTGGACATGTCATACGCCACCATTCCTGTGTTCGGCCAAACCAGAATACTCTATCGCGAATCACACATGAAATACATTTAGCAGTCAAGATAGGCCAGACAACATTCCAATGTATTCCTTGCGTTCCGACCTGAACTCTTTCATTATGCATATTGATGAAAACATGGAGGAAGAGTCAGAAGAAACTGAAATAAACTTAGATCCACCACATCAGCTGTCCCTGGTGCCTTATGATGAACTAGACACTCAAAACTACCATGATCATGAACAACTGTGTCATGAAGAAAGTAAGTATGTCCCTTCCAAGGTGGGATTAGAGCAAGAAGCACAAACCCTTATGTACTATCAAGCGAATTACTCTAACCCTAGTCAAACACCAGCAGTAACCTGCGGAAATTTTTTCAGGGTAAAAGCTTTAGAAGACTTACACATCATAAACCTGTTCGGAACCAGGGAGCAAGGGAGTTTAATGTTTCTACCATATCTCAAAGATTTACCATCATATGGATCATCCACTGCAAATGAAACTTTGACTATAGCCCCAGTAGCTCAAAATCTAGAAAAAATGCCTGATAAACTTCTTATGAGCAAGAATGATAGTTGCAGTCACAGCATACATGAGCTACTGAAATTGGCTCATATTCTGTCTTTTCACGAAGAACTCAAAAATGATAAAATCAGAAATCTTATGTAGAATACCAATTTCTACAGGAAAAACAAGGGAAAATGTTGTGACACTTCTCCCTCAAAGAATAACTTTGACAAGAGAAAACATAACAATCTGAACCAAACTGTAATAATCAAGGATAAAACAGCTGGTCAAAGAGTCTGTTTCAATTTTAGAAATACTACTGCATATCCCTATAACAGAAATTCTGTTTTTTCTACCCAAGACCATGATATACCAATTAAAAGTGCTTTTAATCATGTGTTTTCGCAAGATGATTTTTCAGGTCATGTTCAAAAGATTCCCTTGCAAAGTAGACAGCTTAAAGATTTTTTCCAGTTTGCGGGAGGTAGATCTAATTTCAAAACCAAAATTGCAAAACCACCAAATATCAGAAATATGTTCATGAATGCCATGTTCCCAGTGTTAGGGTCCCGTGATTTGGCCGATTGGTGAGCCAAATGACGATGTAACATCAAACCAAGCTTTGGAGCCCGAGGACCTAGCCTCTCTCGGGGTAAATCACAGAGGCTCCTCCTCTCTAATTGTGTAAAGGATACTTGGGTCTTTGCTTATTTATATTCCGTCTTTAGGTGCTGCTTATGAAGTAAGGTAGTGATTTTTTGGTTTTTTAAGTTGTGAGGGATGAAACTGATCAAAGATATGAAATAGGTAACAAGATGTTAGATTAACTGGGCTATGGGGTCAAAAGGCCAAGAAAGCTATTAGATGACGATGCAAGGCTGTTGAAGGGCCGATTTGATTTCAAGGTAGAAAGGATATTTGGGCAAAATGGAGTAAATGGACATCAATTTTGTGAACAACAAAGAGTTTCAAGCATCACTGGTTCAATAGATAACATAAACATGGTAAAGAAAACCCTTAATCATGCAAAATGTAACTATAAACTAATCAACACATAGAAACAAACATTCAAGCCATGCATAGAAGTATAAGACCCTCTAACTATGGGAAATGGCTATCAGACTTTGGGGAAAACACATAAGGCGGACTAACAGCTCAAAACACTATGCCGGAACACCTAAACACAGTCTTTAAGTTATTGGGCACTTTGACAAACAAGCTTTCATAGTTTTAGGTAAAGGGCTAGATCGGGACTGGGCCTCCTTGGTTCGAACAAAATGATAATCTTAATCAGTCAAAGAGATAGTTTCATGGCTGGAACTATGGACAGTCATAGGTAAGCAGGGCACAGCATACATCCTACTCAACATGCATAGAACTATTAATGAAACTAACAACAATATCCTTAAGTTACTAAAGAGCAGTTAAGAATTCTTTAGTGCAACTAAGGAAGAAGAAAACATAAAAGCTATGAAGATTCAGGAAATTTGAGGTGCCTCCATGGGCATATCTCAAATTTATTCTCCACTGATCTATAGCAAGTAAGAAACATGTATCATGAATGAAAACTAGAAGACAACAACAAAGCAAGAAACACTATACCATTCTACCATGTCATGGAATCCATCAACAATCCTTCATCATCCATCCAAGAACATTCAAGAGGCAATCCAAAAGCATAACACAAGTATTTTCTCCAAAGCTCATATGACCAATATATTGCTTCTCTTCTCAAGTTCAGCCTTGTTTACAATGAGAGCTTGTGGAATAAATAGGCTCAAGTGAGGAAAACCTCACGGTTCAACTTCCATTCTCATTGGCCTAAACAAAATATCTAAAATTGTCCTTGAGGCTTTGCAAAGCCCAAGGCACAAAATATCCCATAAAATATCTAAAAAATTGCTAAAAATGAGAATTATATTGACTTTACATCATTTTCCAAGTGTAAAAATAGCTAAACGCACATTTGGAAAAAGCAGATTTTTGAGGTTCAAAAATTACAAAAATACTTCAAATTTACATCAGAAAAAGGTCCCCTGACTTGCTGGAAATAATTGGCAGCCTTCCCGGTGTCGAAACGAGGCTCATGATAGCTCGTTGGAAAGCTCTAAGTGTCTGATTTCCGGCGCAACTGAAATCACCTCAATCTGATGCCTGGAAGTCCTCCAAATCTGTACATGTGTGTAAAAAGCCAGAAAATTGCAGACTGCTGATATGCCGGGCAGAATGTGCAAAAAGTGAGCATTTTTCGCCGTTTTGAGGGGGAAAATGATCTCCAAATGCTCTAAAAATCGCTGAGGACATGATCATGAAATTATGGCATCAAATGGTATCATCCTCCTCCCTTGAAAAATCCTCAAAATGAAATGGCGAATTTATGAGTTTTTGACCAAAAACTCAAAAAAATGCCAAAAAACAAAAAGTTGTCAAAATGGGCCCAAAATTGGTGCGCATGACGCTCAAGGGTCCCTAGCAACATGCTCTAAAGCTGAGGCCAAAATGTCAAGTGCTGATGTGCCTTTCTCCTCTTTCCGTGTCGGGCGCTTCCCCTTTGTTTTCTTCAATTTCTCCTGGGTGGCCTTTAGCTTGCGCCGGGCGAACTGATTCAACCTTTGATAATGCTTTGTCCTTTTCCTTTGCAGCTCCAGGTCTCTGTTTGCCTTTTCAAGTTTCATCTCCAAGTGTTTATTGGCTCTTTCTAGCCATGCCTCCTTATTTTCTTCAATTTCTTGCTCAAGGAGGGCAGTGAGGGGAAAGGATTGAAGATGGGCCTGTTCTTCCTCTTTTTGCCTTTCGAGGGCTCTTTTAAGCCCTATGGTTCTACGCCTTTTCCGCCTAGGCTGGTCTTCTTATTCATCTTCATCAAACTCACCGATGAGCTCCTCTATCCTCATTTGCGCCTTAGCTGCCTCATTCTTGTATTTGATAGCTCGTGCCTCATGAACTGCTGTGTGAACACTCATCTGTTTATTTTGGATCTCCAAGAAATGGTTTAAGTTCCTTGCCCGTTGAAGATCATTCTCCAATGCCTCAATTTTCCCCTCTCTATGGATTAGGAGGTTTTCAAGAATGCGGGCTTCATTATTGCTGTCATCACTTTGGATTGGAATGACAGCCGATGCACCTCCATGTTCTTGACTTTTTCCAATTTTGCCTTTCCCTTTGAAAGCCAATCTTGCACTCTTCCTTCTTGGCATGCTAGTGGGAGACCTCTTGGGCGATTTTCTTTTGCTAGGGACAACTTTTGTCACTTTTGGAGTGGCAGCCTTAGGCCCTTTCTTCCTTGCTGTGCTGGGCTTTGTTCTTTTGGGAGGAGGAGACACAACTGCTTTACCCTTGACATCTTCTTGAAACTGCTGCTCTCCTTGAGGCTGCTGTGTGTCTTGTTCTTGTTGTTCAAGTTGCTGCCCCTGTTCGCCAACATCAATTTGTTGTTCTACTTCAATGCCTTGTTCAATTTGTGTTTCAACCTGCTGCCTTTTTTCACCAAAATCAAGCTGCTGCTGTGCTTGGATTTCCTGTTCATTTTGTGGCTCAAGTTGTTGCTCAATTTCCTTCCCAAGCTGTTGTTCCTGTCCTTCAATATCAAGCTGCTGCTCTTCCTCTTGTACCTGCTGTTCATCATCTTCTGTTCGCTGCTGACCTTCCCCACTGTCCTGCTGCTGTTCCTCATCTTCTGTTTGCTGCTCTTCATCCCTTTCCTCTTGCTCATGACCTTTCTCTTCTTGCTGTCTACTTCCCTCTCCTTCTTCCTGCTGTCCTGATTGTTCTGTGGTAATTTTGAGCCTTCTAGGAGTAGGCCTACTGGACAAAGGTATAGGGCGATGAATAGGCTGAGTGGGAGATGTATGGACCGGAGGAACAGTAGAGAAATCTGGGTGGCTGATAAAAACATCCCATGGAACCTCTTTTTTCTCTAGCTGGTGTAGGATGATAATTTTGATTAGAGAATGATGGAAAAGGGAAGGTATTTGCAGAGGTGGGGCCTTCTTCTGGACTGTGGATGCCATCTTCTCGATGCTCTTGTATAAAAAGTAAGGGAGATTTAGCTGCCTGGTTCTAGTGAAATGCATCAATAGTCGGACATGGTAGGCATAAACTCGAGTAAACCTCCCTTCACAAGTAAAATACTTCATTATGACTTTCATTAGAGGAGCATAGCTGTCAAGAAGATAAGAAAAAGGAAAAATAGTAGTGAAAGTATCTCTATGCTCAGGCTTGATGAAAGGCTTGTAATCTTCCAAGTCAAGATGGGTCTGTTTGAACCATTTCTCGCCATGATATGGAATCTTGGTGGCTTTGGACACTGATCTTGGAGAAAACTTGAAATCAAGGTCCGCTACCTGGAAATTCTTGTTTTGGAACCTCAGGGCGCATAGGTGTGTCAATGGTGAGAAACTTTTGACCTCCTGTATCTTCTGGCAGAAATCTAGACAACCTACTTCATGGAAGTTGAAGAGGATGGATGAATGAGCATTAACCTCCTCTGTAGAGATTGGCTCATATCTTTTATGCGAACCACTTCTGCTGTCTTGCCTTGGAGGAATTTTGACCTAGATGTGCTTTTGAAGAACCAAACAGCCTTACTGTCTATAAACTACCTTCTTGGAGCCAAACTGTGTCAATTCACTGTTTTGATAGAGAAACAATGTATTTGGATGATTTTCAAAATATTTCCTCACAATACAAAACCCCTTCTCTTTTAAACAGTGGTCTTTTCACCTCTAATTTATCTCAGCCAACAGACTTCTCAATAAGAAACAATATAGTGAAATGAAAACAAGTTGTTAGGTGAAAATGTTGTTTACAGTGTCAAAATTGCCTTGCTCTGTGATGTTTGGAGCTTAAAACCTGTTTATATTTCTGATCATTGATAAACTCCTCAATCTTCACAAACTTCCCCTTCCTAGTGTGCCAATCACTCAACAAACTTATATCTGATGCAATCAACCCTTAATGTAAGCATACAGTCAATGCCACAGTTTATGTGACTAGGTGACAGAGTTTTGAAAAATGCTTTAAACAAATTCAACCAAATATGTAAGAGTTTTCCTTTTTCAAATAATCGAGGCCTCTTATCAATGTAACACCTTTGCCTTTGTAGAAAAACCTTTGCTCTATATGGATATCAACTTATCAAATAAGCTCGAAGAGCAAAAGACAGTAATGTAGAATACACAGTGAAAAATTGTCTCCTTCTGTGGTTTATAGGGGTGACCTGCCTCTTTGACGCTTTGAAGATATAAGGTATCTTGTTCTTTGATATGTAAAGGTGAAAACAGACTACTCTTAGTTCAACACATTCCTTTTCCTTTTAGGCACTTTTATTAGTATGCCCACCACTCAAGCACAGCTTCGACCAATGGATATTTTCACAGCAAAAACCAGTTTACAAATATGGTGATGTAGCAAGTTAAATGAGGACAATACCTCCCTTGATTTGACCTTAACCTTGATATGCAGCTCCATAAAATATATGATGATATACAAGCTAAGTCAAACTCAACAATTCTGCTTTAACTCTTTCATTCTTTGCACTTATTTGAACCATATACCTAAGTCAAAGTCATTACTTATGAGAGAGGTTAACAGGGCTTGTTTTGTTTCTATGATGTGGTAGAAGAGGCCTGTAGCTTTAAATTACAACTACTCTAAAAAACAAACCCTGCTTTAATTTGAACACTGCCCTCTTCAACAAACACTGTTTTCTTTACCTTCCACTGTTCTTTATGCTAGCTTGATAGAAACAGCATCTAACTGATTCCTTTTGTCACTAAGTCCTGACTGTTTGGAGAGATATTTTATGAATATGCTTACTGCTGGTGAATTAGGGTTTTTCCAGACTCAGTTTTTAAATCAAAACCACTTATCCCCTTTCAATGCCATTACTTAACACATCTTGTTTTTTAAACCAAGCCTTTTCTACCCCAAAAAATATCTAGAAAACATGAAATTTAAGGGGAAGCAAGACCAAATACCTCAAAAATCAAGGTGCAGATCTTTGTTTGTGAGTTAGAAGTGTTTTGAAGGCGGTTGGAGGTGTAACCATAAGCGCAACGCGTTTGAATGAGAAAACGTCGCGCATATAGGCTGTCGGGTGGCTCTGTCGGGTCGGCCGGGCGTCGTGTACAGGCGCGTCGCGCACACGTACAGGTGTGTCACGCGACAGTTGAGCGCCAATATAAAAATTCACCTGAGCGCGTCGCGTAATATTCCAGGCGCGTCGCGCGACTATTAACCCTGAAAACTCTGTATATCTGCTTGGAAATCCTTTCTTTGGTCCTCAAATGAACGATTTGCTTGGGCTGTGGTGTTTGAATAATGAATTTGCAACGGCCTTTGTCCTTTTGAAATGTAAATAAAATAAAAAACCTTGGTTGAGTATTCGAGAGGTTTTTAGAAAACTCTTTCTTTTAAACCAAGGTCTTGTCTATCTACAATGAAAACTGAACGAGCCTGAACGGGTGGTGAAGGGCCCACACTTTGCAACCGTTGGTAAAAAGTCAATGTTTTTATTGGGACAGTGGTAAGGATGGTGACTTTCTCCCAAGGTCACTATATCCATTGTATTTTTCATATTTAAAACAAAAGGACCTTTTCCACTGCTGTCCCTATGGTAACATTGTCAATCATAGAGGCTTTAATTAAATAACACCAATGATTTTGGACCACCCTTTACCATTTGCAAAGAATTTACTTGGCATTTTCATGCTTTATACACCCATGTCTGTTTTGCTGGAAAGAAAAACTAGATCAAATACCTTTTATGCTTGTAGGTGAGTTATCAGTTTTTTCTCCAACTGTAGGTGTTCAAAAGTGCTGCACTTATTCATATTTTGTCATGGTCTATTGATTAAGAAGGGCGCTGCTTTCCAATAGACTTTCTCTGCTCAGAAAATATTACCATGATGTCTTTGTCTATTTGAATAATGAAAAAGCTGTGTTTGTTTCAAACCTTCCAAAAACTGACAGTATGTCAAATGACCCTCTTTTGGACATTTAAACAATATTCTCAGTGATGATGTCTCTTGATAATAAAAGCCTAGATTGTCTGTGTCAGCTATTATAGCATGTTTGAAAGAGCAGTTGTCTATAAATGGAACTGCTTTCATGTGGAAATAATGACATGGCCTGAATAACCTTGCAAGCTGTTCCAGAGTTTTAAAACTCAGACCATAACCTGTTTTAATATCCTTGTATTGAGGAGACAAACATATGAAGTGTAAAAAACATCTAGGGTTACTCATAAACACCAAGGCTCTTATTAGCCATTTTCTTCTAATGGAACTCTGAAAATCACTAACCCTACTGCATCAGAAAGATACAACAGTCTTTGTGGTGGTGTGTAACTTGCATGTACTACTTTCCTGCCTCTTCTTTATGCTCATCTAGAAACCATGGACTGTATTTGACATTTCAACAGGAACAAAAGAACACACAGGGGTCTTTTCACTAAAGTATTTTCCTGTTTAAGACTAATTGAAGCTATGCATCTTAACACCCCTGCAGAGATGTTTGTTATGATAGCTTTGATTAAGGAGTCCCTTTTTTGATGAGCCCTGATGATGACTGAAACCTTAACTGATTCTCTTTACAAAACCACACACTCTGTCTTCTCTTGTCTTTCACATTTCAGATCTTAGCACTGTTATAATCATCATTTACACTCAGAAACCTAGAGTCACTATTTTACTGTCTAGTAAAAAGCAAGCCTGTGCTTTTGCAATCCTTAAAGTCAATATTGGCCAGCGCCCTCTGCTTGTAGATGAAGGAGGCGCCTTAACCCTCTACTTGTAGATGAAGGAGGTTCTTGGCCATGACAAATTACCAGTCTGTTTGACAGTGGTGTCTTTCTTTTACTGTGATTTCATGCTGAAAGGAAGCTGCAAGGTCTTGATGAGTAACTCTCTGTCTTGCAGATATATCTCAGGCTCATGTTTACATTGAGAAGCAGTTGTTCTTCTAAATGTAGATTCAAGAAATTTCTTCTGAGATGATGTTATATTTCATGTCTTTGTAAAATCCATAAAACACTGTAAAACACCTAATAATCAGCTTGAGACTGTGGTCTATGCAGTGTTGAGAATTAGGGGTGTGTAAGTGGCACGACTTAGGGCTCTAATCAATTTCATTTGCAGAGTGGGAGGTCTGTCATGAATGGTCTGTATCAGATGGAGGTTTTTGGCTTTTTAATGTTTGCCAAAGGTAAAATGCCTTAAAGCGCCACTTCTTAACTTAGGGGAGGCTTTTGAAACAGACTTGGATTTTCCTTTTAGAGCTGATGGGCAGACCAGTAGGGCTGAAGCTAGATAGGATAGTGATAATGAGTTTTAACTTTGACATGGGCAGACTGAAAAGTAGGAGGGCGAAAAAAAGTTTTATGAGGGTTTTCTAGATGAAAAATTGACATATGGAAATCAGCTTCTAGAAAACTCAGCTATGGATCTAGTCATCACTAACAAGTGAAAAATACTGATGACTAACACCCAGTTTTAAATTTCTACATTTTTTCATACCTTGATGATGTCATTATCTATTTCAAGAATGAACAAGAGTACATGCATTACTTGAGGAAAATGTACAGTAAGGAAAGGAGTGGAAATCAAATATTCAAAGAGGTATAGCAGGAAGATACCGAGCTGTTCAGAGATTCTTGCATGAATCCCTGTGTCATGTTAGAGAGAGAAAACTTCCCAAATTTCTCTTTTCAGGAGTTGAGTGGGCCAAGGGTGAGAGGAGATCCTTACGAGGATAAGATGCTTAAATTCCGTCATTTCCAAGATTTCTGAGTTTGAAATACTTTCATTCATTGTATATACGACTGCTTGAAATATAGAAAAATAGAAAAGTCAAAAACAGTAAAAGAAAGAAAAGTCAAAAACATTAAAAGATAGAAAAGAGGGCGAGTGAAGACAGAACAAAGCCCCATGTTCCAAAAAAATAGTCTTTCAGAAAGCGAGCAAGTCTAAATGCCGCTACTAGTACTTCAATGTCTTGTTCAGCTATCTAGCCTAATCATAGCTGAGCATGTTTAAATTTAATTTTTGATAAGTTAGGGAGTGCAAAAGATAGTCAACATTGTGTAAGATTGACTTATCACTGAGTTTAGATTAGGGAGAGATTCTGGTTCCACATGCCTAAAACAGAACCAAAGAGAGAAGTGAGGGATGAAAAATACATTGTACATCTTAGCCCCACTTATCTAGTTTTCCTTTTATTGCAAAATAATATTTGTGTGTAGCTTGTCTTTTATGCCGCAAATGCATGACAAATCAGACTGTCTAATCCTGATTTGATCATTTTAAATTTCATGTTTTAGATTAGAGAACAAAATCATGTCAAACTGCTTAATCTTGACAGTTGATCTAGTATAGGTAGAGTAATGAAGGAGTTCATCAGTTTAATCTGAACTCCCGGCAAATATAAGAGTAGAAATAGATAGGTTCATTTTGCAAAAAGAAAAATATACATTGTCAAAAGGCTGCTAGTTCAAATGCGCCAAAGAGAAGAAAAAATGTTAGGAAAGATAGTGGGGTAGGTAGAAGTATCATTGATGTTGACCATGCTGTCACTTTTCAGAAATAGCATCAAAGAAGGGTGAAATTTTGCACCAATGGGTAAGGCACTGGTCTTCATAAGCCAAAGATATGAATTCTGGACACCTCTTGACGAGGAGCTGCCTTCCCCAAATGGAGCCACTGTTAGTCATCAGTCTTTTTCACTTGTTAGTGATGAATAGATCCATAGCTGAGTTTTCTAGAAGCTGATCTCCATATGTCAATTTGTCATCTAGAAAACCCTCATAAATTTTTTTTCGCCCTCCTACTTTTCAGTCCGCCCATGTCCAAGTTAAACCTCATTATCACTATCCTTTCTAGCTTTAGCCCTACTGGTCTGCCCATCAGCTCTAAAAGGAAAATCCAAGTCTGTTTCAAAAGCCTCCCCTAAGTTAGGAAGTGGCGCTTTAAGGCATTTTACCCTTGGCAACCATCAAAACGCCAAAAACCTCCATCTGCTATAGACCAATCATGACAGACCTCCCACTCTGCAAATGAAATTGATCACAGCTCTAAGTCGCGCCACTTACACACCCCTAAGTCTTAGCACTGCATAAACCACAGTCTCAAGCTGATTTTCGGTGTTTTACAGTGTTTTATGGATTTTACAAAGACAGGAAACATGTCATCATCACAGAAGAAATTTCTTGAATCTACATTTAGAAGAACAACTGCTTCTCAATGTAAACATGAGCCTGAGATATATCTGCAAGACAGTTACTCATAAAGACCTTGTAGCTTCCTTTCAGCATGAAATCACAGTAGAAGAAAGACACCACTGTCAAACATACTAGTAATTTGTCATGGCCAAGAACCTCCTTCATCTACAAGCAGAGGGCGATGGCCAATATTGACTTCAAGGATTGCAAAAATTACTGTAAGCACAAGTTTTTTTTTTACTAGATAGTAAAACAGTGACTCTAGGTGAAAGTGATGATCAAAACAGGGCTAAGATCTGAAATGTGCAAAACAAAAGAAAACAGAGTTTTTGGTCTTGTGTCCTAAGAAATAAAATCATTTGAAGTTTCAGTCATCATCAGAGCACATCAAAAAAGGACTCCTTAATCAAAGCTATCATAACAAATATCTCTGCAGGGATGTTAATATGAATAGCTTCAATCAGTCTTGAGCAGGAAAATACTTCAGTGAAAAGACCCCTGTGTGTTCTTTTGTTCCTGTTGAAATGTGAATACAGTCCATGGTTTCTGGATAAACATAAAGAAGAGGCAGGAAAGTAGTACACAGCCCCAGATATAAGACATCTTAATATCAGTCAAAGCGCCAGTGTAAGTCCAGCTGTTGCAAGCTACACTCCACCACAAAGACAGGTGTTTTCTTCAGATACAGCAGGTTGGTGTTTTCAGAGTTTCATTAGGAAGAAGATGGCTAATAAAAGCCTTGGTATCTATGAAATATGCCAGCAGTTATTCCACATCTTTTATACTTGCCTCCTCAACACAAAGACAGAAACTGGTTATGATCTGAGTTTTAAAAACCCTAGGACAACATGCCAAGCTAATCAGGCATGTCTTTCTTGAAAGCAGCTCCATTCATGAACAGGTGCCTTTTCAAAAATGCCACAACAGCTGACACAGGAAATCTAGGTTTATGTCATCAAGATACATGACCATTGAAATAATTGTTCATAAATAGGCAAAAGAGATGTTTTGACCTACTGTCAGTATGTTTGAAAGTTTGAAACAAACATAGGTTTCATTATTCAAATGGACAGAGACATCATGGTAATTTTTTTTGAGCAGAGAAAGTATAGTGGAAAACAACGCCCCTCTTGATCAATAGGCCATTACAAAGTCTGAATAAATCCTAGTAGGTTGTTGACACTCACATTTGAGAAAACAAAAAATTGAAGGGACACATGACGGCAGAAGCTGTCAACCAATTAAAGAGACAGTCCATACCCTTACGAAATAACACAGACAGGTATGCTCTTCAAAGTCCAGAGGTATGAAATCATTCTACAGTAGCAGTCAGGCTCCTTTTTTTTTGGCATAAAGGCATCCTGGGTAAACACAGAAAATTATAAAAATGCGCAAATCATCACAATATGTGTTTAAGGCTAGATAAGGGTAATGAAAACATGCCACTGTCAAAGAAGAAGGTTTTTCACTCATTGGTACAACAGGTAAAAGGTATGAAGAAAATGGTGAAGTCCAAGAGGCAATGTTTAAAGTTGTGGTTTGAAAACAAACACATCTCCCAAATTTTTCAAAACACCCTATTCATTTCAGTCAACAAAGTGACCGTTGGGATTTTGTTTGTTTCAAAAAGGGGTAAATTGAATTGACCAACTTCATTTTCGAAGTATCCGAACAAGAGTATCGAGCAAAGCCCCTTCGCTACCCTCAACATCAAACACAGAAGATTTCGAGCAATTTGAAGGAGGTTTCGACAGTTTATAGCTGTGCGGCGCACCTGGAAAAGCGCGCGACGCGCTTAGAAGACAAATTACACAGGCGCATAACGGTGGCGCGGAGCACCTGTACATGCGCGCGGCGCGCCTGTGCCTCGGGTCCTGTCGACCCGACAGGTGACCCGGCAACCCATTTTGCGTGGAGCCCTTCCTTCTAAACACGTCGCGCACAGTTGTGGCCTCCAATGCATCTTCAAAACACATGTGAAGCTGCTAAATCTTCTCAAAGGGCCTTGTCATCGATCCAGAGGTATTTCATACGCCTTTTTGCTCCTTAAAAAATTGCTGTGACAGAATGAAAGGTTAAAAGTAAATGTTTGAAGCATAGGTGCAGGATTTATGTGAAGAAACAAGTTTGATGTGGTTGGTGAAACATCAGATGCTTGTAAGTTTATTTTAAAAAAAAAAGGAATATCCAGTTGCCCTCACTACTGTGATGAAGCCAGGTTGAAACTGTCATGTTATGTACATTATTTGAAACAGTCAGAAGTTTTCCATGGACATTTGGAGGGTGTGTGGGTCAAATAATTATGAGAAGCAGTGATACAAAGGAAAGGTAGTTGTCATGTGAGAGGATTCTCATATAGTTTGAATGATAAATGTTGGTTTCCATATTAAAACATTAAAAAAAAACAGAGTACTCTTACCACCAACACAGGAAAGTACCTTCACTATGTTCTTTTTAATTGACTGTGTATGTCTTTATGAATATTTGCTGATTAATATACAAAGGCAAGAAAGGGATTTAATTTGAAGGGAGAGGGTCTTATGTCAGAGGAAGGCATTTCAAAAAACTTTGGAGCATTTTTAACTCTGTCACCTTTGTTCCATAACTGTGGCATTGACTGTATGCTTACACTAAGGGTTGATTGCATAAGACATAAGTTTGTTGAGTGATTGGCACACTAGGAAGGGCAGGTTTGTAATGATTGGAAAGTCCAACATTGATCCTAGGTACAAAAAATGTGTTGTTGACCTCCAAACTTCACAAGAGCAAGGTAAGTTCTTGACACTTTACACAGAAATTTCACCTAACAGTTTGTCTCCTTTTCACTGTGTGGTCTCTTATTAAAAAGTCTGCTGGCTGAGATACTTTAAAGGTGGAAATGCCACTTTTTGAAAGAGCAGGGGTTTTGTATTGTGAGGAAACTTGTTGAAGTCATTCAAAGACAATTTTTCACTATCAAAACAGTGAATTGACAGAGTTTACCTTAAAAAAGGCAGTTTAAAGACAGTGAGGTAGTTTGGTTCTTCAAGAGCTTATTTAGCCCAAAATGATGCCCAGGCAGGACAGCAGAAGTGGTTTACATAAAAGATATGAGCCCATATCTACAGAGGAGGTCAATGCTCATCCATCCATCCTCTTCAACTTTCATGAGGTAGGTTATCTAGATTTCTGCTAGAAGGTACAGGAGGTCAAAAGTTTCTCGCCCTTGACACACCTATGTGCCCTAAGGTTCCAGAACAAGAATTTCCAGGTAGCAGACCTTGATTTCAAGTTTTCCCCGAGGTCAGTGTCCAAAGCCACCAAAATCCCATATCATGGCGAGAAATGGTTTAAACAAACCCATCTAGACTTGGATGACTACAAGCCTTTCATCAAGCCCGAGCATAGAGATACTTGCACTGCTATTTTTCTTTTCTCTTATCTTCTCGACAGCTATGCTCCTCTAATGAAGGTCATAATGAAGTATTTTACTTGTGAAGGGAGATTTACTCGAGTTTATGCCTACCATGTCCGACTATTGATGCATTTCACTAGAACTAGGCAGCTAAATCTCCCTTACTTTTTATACAAGAGCATCGAGAAGATGGCATCCACAATCCAGAAGAAAACTCCATCTCTGCAAATATCTTCCCTTTTCCATCATTCTCTGATCAAAATTATCATCCTACACCAGCTAGAGAAGAAGGAGGTTCCATGGGATGTTTTTATCAGCCACCCAGATTTCTCTACTGTTCCTCCTGTCCACATATCTCCCACCCAGCCTGTTCTTCGCCCTGTACCTTTGTCCATTAGGCCTACTCCTAGAAGGCTCAAGATCACCACAGAACAGTCAGGACATCATGAAGATGAAGGACATGGACAGGTAGAAGAGGAAGAGGATAAACATGAAGAAACTGATGAAGACCAGCATTATGATTTTGATGATTAGGGACAGCAGCTTGAGCCACACAGTGAGCATGAGGTGGAAACACACCAGCAGCTTGATGTTGGTGAACAGGAGCAACAGTTTGAACAGCAAGAAGAGATAGGTGAAGAGCAGCAAATTGAAGATGAAGGGCAGTAGCAGGAACAAGAGGAAAAGAGTGCTGAACAACAGCATCTGAGTAAAAGTGAACATCAGGAAGAGCAGCAGCTTAATATTGAAGGTCATGAACAGCAGTTTGGGCAGGAATTTGAGCAACAACTTGAGCCACCAAATGAACAGGAAATCGAAGCACAACAGCAACATAATGTTGATGATCAAGGTCAAAAGGAATTTGAGGCAGATCAACATCATAACATTGAGGGGCAGAAGCAACTTAAAGAGGACACACAACAGCCTCAAGGAGAGCAGCGTTTTCAAGAAGTTGACAAGGGTAAAGCCATTGTGTCTCCTTCTCCTAAAGGAACAAAGTCCAGCACACCAAGACAGAAAGGGCCTAAGGCTGCCACTCCAAAAATGACAAGAGTTGTCCCTAGCAAAAGAAGATCGCCAAGGAGGTCTCTCACTAGTATGCCAAGAAGGAAGAGTGCAAGATTGGCCTTCAAAGGGAAAGACAAGATTGGAGAAAGTAAAAAACATGGAGGTGCATTAGCTATCATTCCAATCCAAAGTGATGACAGCGATAATGAAGCCCGCATCCTTGAAAACCTTCTAATCCATCGAGAGGGTCAAATTGAAGCATTGGAGAATGACCTTCATCGGGCAAAGACCTTCAATCACTTTTTGGAGATCCAAAATAAACAAATGAATGTCCATTTGGCTGTCCATGAGGCACGAGCTATCAAATACAAGAATGAGGCAGCTAAAGCACACATAAGGATAGAGGAGCTTATCGGTGAGTTTGATGAAGATGAAGAAGAGGACCAGCCTAGGCGGAAGAGGCTTAGAACCATAGGGCTTAAAAGAGCCCTGGAAAAGCAAAGGGAAGAAGAATAGGCCCATCTTCAATCTTTTCCCCTCACTGCACTACTTGAGCAAGAAATTGAAGAAAATAAGGAGGCATGGCTAGAAAGAGCCAATAAACACTTAGAGATGAAGCTTGAAAAGGAAAACAGAGACCTGGAGCTGCAAAGGAAGATGACACAACACTATCAAAAGTTGAATCAGTTTGCCCGGCGCAAGCTAAAGGCCACCCAAGCAAAACTGAAGGAAGCAAAGTGGAAGCGCCCAGCACGGAAAGAGAAGAAAGGCACATCAGCACTTGATATCTTGGCTTCAGCTTCGGAGCATGTTGCTAAGGATCCTTGAGGGTCATGCATACCAATTTTGGGCCCATTTTGACAACTTTTGGTTTTTTGGCATTTTTGGGTTTTTGGTCAAAAACTCATAAATTCGCCATTTCATTTTGAGGATTCGTCAAGGGAGGAGAATGGTACCATCGGATGCCATAAATTCATGAGCAGGTCCTCAGTGATTTTCAGAGCATTTGGATATCATTTTCCCCCTCAAAACAGTGAAAAAGGCTCGCATTTTGCACATTCTGCCCGGTCTATCAGCAGACTGTAATTTTCTGTCTTTTTACACATAGGTACAAATTTGGAGGACTTCTAGGCATCAGATTGAGGTGATTTTAGTTGCGCCGGAAAGTAGACACTCAGAGCTTTCCAACGAGCTATCATGAGCCTCGTTTAGACATCAGGAAGGCTGCCAACTGTTTCCAGCAAGTTAGGGGATCTTTTTCTGATATAAATTTGAAATAATTTTGTAATTTTTGAACCTCAAAAATCTGCTTTTTCCAAATGTGCGTTTAGCTATTTTTACACTTGGAAAATGATGCAAAGTCAATTAAATTCTCTTTTTTAGCAATTTTTAGATATTTTATGAGATATTTTTGTGCCTTGGGCTTTGCAAAGCCTCAAGGACAAGTTTAGATATTTTGTTTAGGCCAATGAGGATGGAAGTTGAACCATGAGGTTTTCCTCACTTGAGCCTATATATTCCAAAGGCTCTCATTGTAAACAGGGCTGAAATTGAGAAGAGAAGCAATATATTGGTCATATGAGCTTTGGAGAAAATACTTGTGTTATGCTTTTGGATTGCCTCTTGAATGTTCTTGGATGGATGATGAAGGATTGTTGATGGATTCCATGACATGGTATAATGGTATAGTGTCTCTTGCTTTGTTGTTGTCTTCTAGTTTTCATTCATGATACATGTTTCTTGCTTGCTATAGATCAGTAGAGATTAAATTTGAGATATGCCCATGGAGGCACCTCAAAATTCCCGAATCTTCATAGCTTTTATGTTTTCTTCTTCCTTAGTTGCATTAAAGAATTCTTAACTACTCTTTAATAACTTGAGGATATTGTTGCTAGTTTCATTAATAGTTCTATGCATGTTGAGTAGGATGTATGGTGTGCCCTGCTTACCTATGACTGTCCATAGTTCCATTCATGAAGCTATCTCTTTGACTGATTAAGATTATCATTTTGTTTGAACCAAGGAGGCCTAGTCCCGATCTAGCCCTTTGCCTAAAACTATGCAAATCTTGTTGTTCAAAGTGCCCAATGACTTGAAGTACTGTGTTTAGGCGTTTCGACATAGTGTTTTGAGTTGTTATTCCATCTTATGTGTTTTCCCCAAAGTCTGATAGCCATTTCCCAAAGTTAGAGGGTCTTATACTTCTATGCATGGCTTGAATGTTTGTTTCTATGTGTTGATTAGTTTATAGTTAGATTTTGCATGATTAAGGGTTTTATTTACCATGTTTATGTTATCTATTGAACCAGTGATGCTTGAAACTCTTTGTTGTTCACAAACTTGATGTCCATTTACTCCATTTTCCCCAAAGATCCTTTCTACCTTGAAATCAAATCGGCCCTTCAACAGCCTTGCATCGTCATCTAATAGCTTTCTTGGCCTTTTGACCCCATAGCCCAGTTAATATAACATCTTGTTACCTATTTCATATCTTTGATTAGTTTCATCCCTCACAACTTAAAAAACCAAAAACCAAAAACATACTACATAACTAGCCTAAAATCAGAACACGATAAGCGAATACATAGATATCCTTTACACATATAGAGAGAGCCCTCTCTGAGTCCAGGAAGGCTAGGTCCTCAGGCTCCAAAGTTTGGTATGATGTTACATCGTCATTTGGCTCACCAATCAGCCAAATCATGGGAACCTAACACTTTCTACGGCATAAAAGAAAAAGAAGGTGTAGTAGAGGGTAGCATGACAAGAGAAGCAACCAAGGTGCATAACAACAACAAGAAGTTCATCATATGAAGACTTCAAGTGGGCAGCACTGCATACAATCATTGTAAAGTTATCATTGTCCTTAGTCATTGTAAATACATTATTGCACAAATTGTACTAGTGTCTATCTGCCAAGGGTTGAAGAGGCAGTGTTGGGAGGTCTAGGATCATCATTAGGTGGTTGTGTCAAAGTTGGGGTTATGGTCTAGTATATCTTCTTCTTTTGCATCATTCTATATCATTGTAAAGTGGACCATTTTCCCTAGTACGGGAGTCCATTCTTCTTTTATTCTTCTATAGGGTGGTAGGGTGGTGCTAGGGTGAGTTGTAGCTCATTGGGTGTTGGGGTATCTGTTCAGTTAACTACCGAAGAATCTCAGGCATTGGAGCATCCATCCAGTGGGAGATGGAGAAGAATGCTTTTCTAGATTCTAGGAAGTTGGAGCTTTATTTTCAATTGGAGTTGAATATTAAAGAATTATTAGAAAAGCATTAGGTGGTTTTTGTCCCAGTGTGGGTTTCCACCTTAAAAACTGTGTGCATTTTTGTTCCTCTTGTTTGTTGCTACATTGTACAAACACTAATAATAATTGAAGATTAAGTAATGCTCTAATTGAACGAAATACTAATTCACCCCATCTCTCAGTATTTCCAACAAGGAAGAGGATGGCAGCATTATTCATCATGTTGTAGATTATTATTATTCTTGGTTGCCAAGAATTGTTGCTGCTTGCTGCTTAGCAAGTTGCAGTGTTGTTTAGCACTGGGTGTTCCCGGGCGGGAATCCCACCTCTTTCCTTTGAGTATCTCACTGGGAGAGTTTTCATTCATCATTCCACATCAGGTTTTTAGGCCAAGCTTCAGCCATCGACATTAGCACAGCTTTTTCAGAGATTGTGCAGTGTTGCTGGGTGCAATAGTGGAAGGGATTGGAATCCTGGCTTCTGAGCTAGTTTCTCACCGGAGGAAGGTTTCCTTCACTTGAGAGATCTGTTTAGAGAGCTCCAGAGCTTATTTCAGGTCTGTGGGATCAGACCACACATTTCTCGTACTCCCCCAGTGTTGTTTCTGCTAGGGAGTGCGTTATTTTAATGGTAGTGCTCATTGCATGATTTGGTGGCTCCATTATTGAGTTCCTTGTGATTGAGAGGTTAAACCTTTCATGGGAGGAAGCCCTTGAGGGATCTACATCATATAAGACACATTTCAGCCTCGTATACTCTTATGCTCAGTGTTGCAGTGATTATTCAGTCATTTCCTGAATATCACATTTTATATAGAGTATTTGACAAGAAACCCTTGCTGGGTTATCTTGTATTTTATATAGGAGACTAGATATTTGTACTTCAGCATTATTTATCAATATATTAGTAGATATATGATTCTCCTATCATTTTATGTACAAAAACTCTCTTAGACAGCACAGTTCCTTGAGCAGCTGCTCCAACATTTTGTAGTCTTGGGGTTTTTCACATTTTTCAGCTACACTAGTGTGGGAGATCTGTTTAACCCACCTAGTTTCATTTCTTTCTGATCTCCTCTTGTATTTAGATGCTAGATGGATGTGTTTAAGGGATCCAAGTGATGATTTCATAGTTTTATTTCATATGTTGCTGGAAATGCGTTTTTCATGCATGTTTTATGAGCATTCCTGAAAAAGGAACTTTACATGACCCTTTATGTGAAATAGCGTCATCACTCATAGAAAAGGTATTAAATGCAAGAATTTAATTTGAAGATGTTGATGAGAATATTGCAGGATTCCTCACATGGTAGAACACAGATCAAGGCATCGCTGCCAATATTCCTAAAATTCAAGAATCACACAAATAAATCTTGTTTGCAGAATGGGAGACACAGTTGATTAAAGGAGAATGGGCTTTCTACAGAGAAATATCCATAATGAATAATTTAATGGGATTAATTAATGATATTCTGTATGTGGCCAAACTAATTTCAGATTGAATTCCAAGAAAACTCCCGAAGGTCAAGGAAATAGAGAAACAATGGAAACAAGACTTGGCCAATAAAGACCAACAGAGCAACGCAATACAGGGAATTACATGGGACACATTATGGTTCTATTTGGTGAAGCCACATAGCTAGTAAATGACTACAAAGTGCCTCTCCAATGCCATCGAATATATGATTCCAGAACTGTCGGATGCTACATGTACCAGCCAGATGCATTCCTGGTTGAGTCATCCTCCTAAAAGATATGCTATCAATCTGCCAGCTGCGTACATCAGACATGAAAGAAATGCAATGAGCCTATTTTCTTGGAGTTTATAATCCTATTTATGAAATCGAATCTCCGATCCTTCATTTTTTTAGAGATATTTTAGATAGTATGCTAAGTTTATTATTATTTAAACCACTTTCATGCATTTAGAAAAGGGTCCTCAATTTGTATAAATTTTTGACTTGAGAAGTTACACTTTTGTACTTCTGAATACATTATTTTTATTAATGGTGGATCACATTCTGTGATTTTATGAGGAAATTGTTTTCAAGAATATGCATTTTTGTTCTTCCTGAAAGTTGTTCTAAGTGAAAAAGCGGGATCGGGGTGTTATTTGCATCAAGAGGTTACACATGTATCTGGTATTTTTATCATAATTATGTTGTGCAATTTTCTTTATGCAATGAAACATTCCTTCTGAAAATTGCTATTGTTTATATATGTATGCTTGTGAAACAATTCTTTATTATATCATTTCTGAAAATTTAGAATTGTCATATTTCAAAATATATGTGAGCAATATAAGTATATGAATGTGATATGTTATCATCATTACTTTGTTTAATTTCTTAAACAAATTAATTATCATATGTGTATACACATTTCTTTTTGGATGAATAGACCATCTACATGGTTATTCATTTAATCAGAGTTAATCTAGAATTGCATTTATTGTATGATACCCGGGTTTTACTAGTATTATTTGTATTAATTAAAAGTTATAGAATAGATTAATAATTACTTCCATTACCCATTATATCAAACAACCAATCATTATCTCATATATTATTTGGAAACGGGTCCCATATTATCTAGTCAGAGCCACTATCCCACACGGATTAGGAGCTGTATTAAGGTCCGTACTGGGTGGTTTTCCCCAATATTTGAAGCTAGGATTTTTGAGGCTTCAACATATTTGGCACTAGAAGGAGGGCATAAGCTATGAATGGCAAGTAAATCTAAATCCACAGGCCATTCCAAGAGCAATTCACCTTCATCACCTTCTTCAACTTCTCCTTCATCTCAAATTTCTAGGGAAGAAGTTGAAAAGAAAATTACTACACCCACTGCCAAAACCTTAGACAAATCAGGAGAGTCATCTGTTGAATCTCCTAAAGTACAATATTTAATTCATAAAATTGAAGGGTTTTCATTATCTCAAGAGGAATCTGAGTTATCTCAAGGCAGTGTGACTTTGAAATACATTCCTTCCCAGCCTCTTACTAGACTGCAAAGTGAAAAGCTTGGTATTGCACCAACTGAACTTTCTCTACCAAGTTGAAAAAGAGCTAGAAAAACACCCTCTGAGTCAGATAGTGAGACTCTTACATCAGTGTCTTCTACATATTTCATATCATTTTCATCTACTTCTCAACTTCAAATCACAATCCAAAAAAGTACAGTTGTTTCAATAGCACCTACTCAAACAATTTCAACTGTTCCTTCAACTTCTTCTACTGTTAGTACAATGATGGCACAGAGACCATGGACCAATCCATGATTTTTTACAATGCCTTCACCTCTTAGCACATTACCAGCTCATCCTGAGAAATGGTTACCAAAGTTTAGTCCTGATACTAGCATATTAGCTGAAGAACACATTAACAACTTCATGTTTTCCGTAAACTTAAATGGAGTAATAGAAGAAGATGTTGTAGTTAGATTGTTCCCATATACTTTACAAGGAGCAGAGGGATCTTGGTATTTTTCATTACCATCAGGATCCGTTACTAGCTGAGATATTTTTCAAGAACAATTCTTAACCAAGTTTCGAGATGATAGGTCATTAGCAACTTTGATTAATGATCTCTCCAATTTGAAATCAGAATCCAAAGAACCCATCAAAGACTTCAATTCTTGATTTAACAAGTTTTTGAACAAAATCTCTACAACATCAAAACCTAGTGAAGAATTCCAAAGTGAATGGTATATATCCACTTTACCTTCAAATATAACCATCTTTGTAGATAGATCTGCTAAACCTACACTAGCCAAAAACATGAAGGGAACAATTGTAGTAGAAAAACGTATCATCGCTTTGGAGAAAAAGAATGCTAGTGAAGAAAGAAAATCCAGAAAATTTAGTTTCAAGGATGATTAAAAAAAGAAAGCACCTAAAGATCCATATGATATGGAACGATTACAAAAAGTTTTGAAAACTATGCCCAATGAAATGGTGGAAATAAAAAAACAGGTAGCTGAAACCTCCACTAAAAGGCCATTTATAAATTTCAAAAGAAATCAATCAACTAAATCAAAATCACCCAATGCAATATCTAATATAGAGTCAGATTTAGAGGAAGAAGAAGAGGAAGATACACTTATATCATCAGAAGAAAACGAAGAAGAAGAATTAGTTGAATGCCATGGGATGTGGGATTTTATTTTGCCTAACTCCGATAATGAGAATGAACAGGAAGCATTTTTAGTCAATACAAGAAGTAAGAGTGCAACAGGACCTGTATAGATATCTCCCAAGAAGAAAAATTCAACTCCTACTATTAAAGATAAAGCTCCTATAAAGAAAGCTTCTCCTTTGCCTACCCAAAATCAACCATCATCTTCTAATCCTCCATCAACATCTAAAATGTTAGTAGTGTCTGATTCTATGGATTATAACATTATAGAAGATATGAAGAAGACCAGAGAAAATATTTCTTTACATGAACTTAGCAAGCTCAAACATCAACAGAAGCTGTTGTTAAAAGAATTGAATGCAGTGCCTGCTTCTCCTCTCCCAAATGGTGTAATATCCAAAGCTGCCAAAGGATCAGGTAAACCACCCGATAAAGTAGATGCTACCGATTATGTTTTGATTGGAGATAGATATAATTCACAAACACCTCCTTTTCTCTTAACTTATGAGATCTGTAACAAAAATCTACATAACTGCTTGATAGATTCAGGGGCATCATCAAACATAATGCCAGCTTTGGTATGCTCTAAATTAAACATTAAACCCCAGAAATCTGCAGTTCATATTGTCCAATTAGATCGGACTAAAGTACAAGTTTTAGGAGAGATTAATTTATTCACTATCATCCGATCCTAGAATAGTTCAGAGAATTGATATATTGATTGCTGACATCCATGAGTTTTATGATTTAATTTTAAGCAGGGATTGGTCTGAAAAACTCCATGGTTACATTTCTACTAATTGGTCTCATATGTGGCTTCCCTATCAAGGAAAACCAAATCAGATTAAGATTGATAGGGAGAAACATATGACCCATACAGTAATAGAGTTTGAACAAGAAAATGAACTTGTAGCTTTCAATAATAACATTCTAGGAAATTATTTAGTTGAATCATTCTTTGGAAATTTTAATGCCCAACAATCACCTTTCCTTGTAAATAGTTTCACTTCACAAGTTGAAAAATTCTCACATACTGATACTTCAAGATGTGTTAATATTGCCGATCAATTTGTAAATAAATCTGTAGATAAATATTTATTTTGGTATTCGTACTTTGATGGATCTAAATCCAATGATGGTTCAGGAGCAGGATGTATTTTAATTAGTTCAGAAGGAGAAAAAACTATGTTATCATGTAGACTAGAATTTGAGTGTATAAATAATACTACAGAATATGAAGCTTTGATTCAAGGAATTTACAAGGCAAGAGGCTTGAATGTCAAATATCTGAAATTATATGGTGATTCTGAAATTGTCATCAGACAAGTCAAGAATACTATTCATTGTATTTAAAGCCATCTTAAACATTACCAAACCCTTGTTCAAAGTCTTACAACTCACTTTTTAGCATTCAATATTTCCCCTATTCCTAGATCTCAGAATTCAACAACTGATTTATTAGCTAATATTGCTTCTAAACTCCTCCTAGCTGAAGATTATAGTCCAGATAGGTTTTCAATTGAATTTATATTTCAACCATATGTTCCTGACAATGTTACCAATTGGTGAGTGTTTAATTATGATGAAGATATTTTAAATTTCTTAAATTCAGAGAAATCTTATGATGATCAGATAATTGATGAAAGTGATCATAATCTTCAAATCAAATAAAAAAACAATGAAAATTATATTCTGAAATCTGTGGTTAAGCTTGAAGATCTTTATGATATCAAAGATAGATTCAAAAAAGTTACTAATGCCAAACTTCAAAGTTCTACTTTAAAGTTTGAGTTAATAAATCTTGGTACTGAATCTAAACCAAAAAATGTCAATCTA
This sequence comes from Pinus albicaulis, assembly GCA_034641835.2. Lineage (NCBI taxonomy): Eukaryota > Viridiplantae > Streptophyta > Pinopsida > Pinales > Pinaceae > Pinus > Pinus albicaulis. The sequence goes on along the minus strand of CM076582.1, from coordinate 1,078,861,326 downwards.
GGTCTCGGGTTAACACCAGAAGAAAGATTTTCTTTCATCAAACTTCTAAATAAATATAAAAATGTTTTTTCTTGGAATTACGAAGATTTAAGAACTTATGATACTTCTATCATTCAACATACAATTCTAATGATTTCCGATGAGAAACCAGTACAACAAAAGTTAAGGAAAATTCATCCTAACTTAGAAAATAAAATTAAAACAGAGTTGAATAAACTCTTAAAAGCTAAAATTATTTTCCCTTTTAGACATTCGAATTGGGTTTCAAATTTGGTACCTGTTAGGAAGAAGAATGGAGACATTAGGATTTGTATAGATTTTAGGAATATCAATAAGGCATGTCAAAAGGATAATTTCCCACTACCTACAATGGAACAGATACTGCAATCAGTAGCTGGTTCTAAATTAATGTCTTTTCTTGATGGTTTTTCAGGATATAATTAGATACTAGTGCATCCAGATGATAGACTGAAAACTACATTCAGAACCAAATGGGGAACATATGCCTACCAAAAAATTCCTTTTGGTTTAATAAATGCTGGAGCTACCTTCCAAAGAGCCATGGATATAGCTTTCAAAGGTTTGATTAATAGGTCAATTGTTGTCTATCTAGATGACATAACTATATTTCAAAGAAAAGAGCTAACCATCTACATGATTTAAATGTTCGGTCCCTATATTATTAGTATGGTCCCTTATTATTGTTGGTGTAACCCCCTTATTGTTATTATTGTACCCCTGTAACCCCCATTTTGTTATTATTGTGCCCTTAAATTATTATTGTTAGGTCGGCTAGGATTACATTGTGGCCCACTAGGATTACATTATGGCCACATGGACTCCTATATATAGAAAGGAGGTTTTGTAAAATGTATCATCCAAGAATTGTTCATTTATGTAATGTATTGGAGGTTGCCCCCTCGAAGTGGCTTATTTCTAAGGCGTTGATATCTCTTTTCTTCTATTTTTGGAGCTGGTTACACAACATTTGGTATCAGAGCTTTGGATTCTAGGGTTTTGCTGCTCTAAACAGGTCATCGTGGAATTTTCGCTATAACTTTTTTTTTTCTATGAAGGTTCAGAATCTGAAATTTTTAGGGTGCGAAGCTGAAATCCTGAGGAAACTCCTCAAAAAATTTCAGAGCTTGGTTCGCAATATTTTCAGATATATGATCTGTGGAAGGTAGTGCTTTTTCAGGCTCCTGAATTTCATCTCAAAGAGGTGATCGTGGGAAAAGTTTCATAACTCTCTCTCTGAGCATCGGAATGGAGTGCCGTAAAATGTTGTCACAAGTACATGGACTTTAGTTTCTTGGCTATCAATTTCAGATCCTAAAGACAAAACAGTGACACGTGGAAAGTCGTACAATTTCGCTCTACTGAACGAGTCCATAATTAGGTCATTGTGGGAGATTGGACATAACTTTGTCTTGGAGAATCCAAATCAGGTCAGACCTGTGGCATTCAAAAGAGAAGTCAGAGGGCTACGTCAGTGCTAAATTTTAGATATTGAAGAGCCACAATCACAGAGATAATCCAATTTCAATAACGAGCTCCTAAAAAGCAAGAAAAAGGTGTGTATTTTCTTTTCTGAATTGCATAAGTCTTTTTTGAATAATCAATTTGAATTGATTCCAAGGGCATATTGTAGAATATATATCAGTATCGGGTTCTAAAAAATTCCCCGTAAAAATAATTCAACACCCAATAAACCTTCAGAAGGCTCTACTATGACTCATGAAGATAAATAATTGCAACATGATCTATCAAAATTACAAGAGAAAGTGCACCAAATTTCGCTCTCGCATAGAGCAGCAAAAAATGAAATGGAATTTTTGAAGAAAGGCATGGAAGCGAAGATGGATGGTGTGAAGAATAATATGGATGGTTTGAAGAAAGGCATGGAATCTAAGATAGATGGCATGGAAGCTGGCATGGAATCTAAGATGGATGACATAGAAGCTAAAATGGAAAACATGAAGAATGATCTAAAAGCAGACATAGAAGGTTTGACAAAGTTGATACAAGAAATGTTTCCTAATGGTGAAAAGATAGTAGATGAAACTCATGATGAGAACAAAATAAATTTTAGTCGTGATTTCATAAACTCTAATGTTGGCGGGAAGAACCACCATATTCCAAAAATGGATATGAGGAAGTTTTATGGAAAGGATCCTGTAACATGGATACTACAGATGGAGCAATATTTTGATCTCCATAATGTGCAAAACACACAAAAGGTACGCATTGCAACTTTGCATTTAGAACAAAATACATTTGTATGGTATCGATGGCTTTGCTCCCGTAAATTTTTTTTCACTTGGTCAATTTTTACGGAGGAAATGATAGCACATTATGAGGATACAAAGAGCAACACCTTCTTTAGCCAATTGATAAATCTCAAACAAAAGGGTTTAGTGGGGCAGCACATTGAGGACTTCCAAAAATTGAATATAGGGGTAACTGATATTCCAGAGGAACACAGGATTGATCTCTTCATAGGTACTCTAAAGGATAACATCCAACATGAAGTTCGTGTTTTGGAACCTGATTCAATGGAGAAGGCATTCAGGTTGGCAAGAAAAGTTGAATGTAAAATTATGGCGACAAGGAAGCCTACCACTCAATTCTATAAAGAAGGAAGTGTTGCTACGCCTAGATTTCCACAACTTACAAGGTTGACACCACAACAATTGGAAGAAAAAAGAGCAAAAGGGCTTTGCTACAGTTGTGATAGCAAATACACTAAAGGTCATAAGTGTGCTGAAAAGAAATTATTTTACATAGATTGTGAAGAAGAAGAAGAAAATGAAAAATAAGAGGATATACACCAGGAACCAGCCATAGAAGAGGAAGAAATGAATCCGACCATATCATGTAATGCATTGGCCGGAATTACCACTCCTCAAACTCTCAAGATAGTAGGATAGATCAAGAAGAAAAGGGTAAGTGTTGATTGATTCAGGTAGCACCCATAATTTTATTCATTGTAAGGTAGCCAAGGAATTAAATTGTTTCCTATACCCAGCACCAGAATGTCAAGTGATGGTTTCAAATGGAGGAACTATAAATTTATCTGGAAAATGCCATAATATCAAGCTAACCATGGGGGAATATGTATTGATTAGTCCAATGCTTTCCATTTCTATGGGAGGTGTTGATGTTGTACTAGGAGTACAATGGTTACAATGTTTGGGGACGGTAGCTTTTAATTTTCAAGAACTTTTCTTGAAATTTTTTTCAGAAGGAAAGGAAGTCGAATTGCGGGGTATTGAAGGGAAGCCGGGAAGGATAATAAGCTCTAATGTCATGACAAAGCTTCTAAAGAAAGAACAACGAGGCGTAATTGCACAATTATGCTCACTAGAAGTTCCGACATCAAAATCATCTATTTCTGCAGATCTCCAACAAGTCTTGGACAATCATTCCAAGGTGTTTTAAACTCCCAAAGGACTCCCACCTATTCGTGATCATGATCATGCTATTAATTTGATTCCAGGAAATTTTCCTCCAAAAATCAGGCCTTATAGATATCGTTATGTCCAAAAGAGCGAAATTGAACGTATGATTGCAGAAATGTTAGAGGCGGGTATAATTCAACCTAGTCAAAGTTCTTTCTCTGCTCCTGTAGTATTGGTACACAAGAAGGATGGATCATGGCGTATGTGTCCAGATTATAGGGAGCTCAATAAGCTCACCATTAAAGACAAATTCCCCATTCCTGTGATTGATGAATTATTGGATGAATTACATGGAGCAATTTATTTTACCAAGTTGGATCTTCGTTCAGGATATCATCAAATTAGAATGAAGACTGAAGATATTCCAAAAATAGAATTTCCAACTCATGAGGGTCATTATGAATTTTTGGTCATGCCTTTTGGCCTTACCAATGCACCTTCTACATTTCAAGGGTTGATGAATTCCATTTTCAAACCCTTTCTTAGAAAAATTGTGCTATTATTTTTTGATGATATACTAATCTACAACAGGTCTTGGAAGGATCATGTTGAACATGTTGACAGGGTGCTCAAACTATTGCAGGAGAAACAATTATATGCAAAAACATCCAAATATTTCTTTGGAGTACAAGAGGTGGAATATCTGGGTCATATTATATCTCACGAGGGTGTTAAAGTAGACCCTAACAAAATTAAAGCCATTAAGGAATGGAAAGTCCCCAAGACAATAAAGCAGTTGCGAGGATTTCTCGGGTTAACAGGCTATTATCACAAGTTTGTTAAGAATTATGAGAGAATAGCAGCACCTCTAACAACATTATTGAAGAAAGATGCATTTTCATGGACTCCTGAAGCAACTAAGGCCTTTGAACATCTTAAAGAGGCAATGTGCCTAACACTGGTCTTAGCTACGCCAGACTCCACAAAAACCTTTATTGTGGAATGTGATGCCTCAGGAAATGGAATTGGTGCTGTTTTAATGCAGGAAGGAAGACCCATTGCTTTTGAAAGTCGTCCAATCAAAGGAAAGTATTTACAGAAACCTATTTATGAGAAGGAATTGTTAGCAATAATGCATGCACTAAAGAAGTGGTGAACTTACCTAATGGGAAGACACTTCAAGGTAAAAACTGATCATGATAGTCTTAAACACTTTTTGGAAAAAATACTATCTTCAGAAGAGCAACAAAAATGGGTCAGAAAGATGTTGGGTTATGACTTTGAAATAATCTACAAAAAAGGAAAGCTTAATGTCGTTGCAGATGCACTCTCAAGAAAGAATAAGAGGTGGAAGCATTTCTTTGTGCCATTTCTATTATCCAACCCGATTGGATAACCGAAGAAAGAGATGAATGGAAGAAGGACAAAGATGTATGGACACTCATTCAAAAGTTGCAGCAAGATCCTAGTACATCTGATACATTTAGTTGGAAAAATGATTCCTTATGGTAAAAAGATCGCTTATATCTTCGTAAGGATTCCCAACTAAAACAAAAGATTCTTTTGGAATTGCACACTGCTCCTTTAGGAGGACACTCAGGATTTTTAAAAACTTACCACAGGGTGAAGAAATAATTTTTTTGGGATGGCCTTAAATCTGATATTCAAAAGTTTGTGGCAGAATGTTTGGTTTGCCACGAGAATAAATTTGAGACAATTAAGACCCCGAGACTTCTACAACCTTTATCCATTCCAAGTCAACGTTGGGAGGATATTTCAATGGATTTTATCACAGGTTTACCTGAGTCTGAAGGAAAGAGTGTCATCATGGTGGTAGTTGATAGACTTACTAAGTATGCACACTTTTTTGCATTATCTCATCCATTTAAAGCAAGTACAAGTCAACGTTGGGAGGATATTTCAATGGATTTTATCACAGGTTTACCTGAGTCTGAAGGAAAGAGTGTCATCATGGTGGTAATTGATAGACTTACCAAGTATGCACACTTTTGTGCATTATCTCATCCATTTAAAGCAAGTATAGTTGCTACTACATTTATGGACACAATTCAAAAGCTACATGGAATCCCAAGGGTTATTGTGAGCGACAGAGATCCCATTTTTACTGGAAATTTTTGGACGGAGTTATTTTCTTGTTTGGGTACTCAATTAGCTCATAGCTCATCTTATCATCCTCAATCTGATGGTCAAACTGAGATAGTAAATAAATGTTTGGAAGGATATCTTCGTTGTTTGGTATCTGATAAAAAAACACAATGGGTCAAGTGGTTACCTCTCGCTGAATGGTGGTATAACATTTCCTTCCGTACTGCAGCAAAAATGACCCCATTTATGGCACTTTATGGATATCATCCACCATCCATCACATCATCTTTAAGGGAAAATTTGAATGTTCAAACAGTGGAAGATCACATCGACCATCAACAAGAAGTTCTCCAAATCTTAAAGGATAACCTGAATTTGGCACAAAATCGAATGAAACAACAAACATATCAACATCACAACGAGAGAAGTTTTGATGTAGGAGATTGGGTATTTTTACGGTTACAACCATACAAACAAATGTCCCTCAAGCAAGCTAAGAAGGATAATAAATTATTGCCAAAGTACTATGGTCCTTACAAGGTGTTGCAAAAGATTGGTACTATGGCATACAAATTGGAGCTTCCTGCTTCTTCACGAGTGCATCCATTTTTCCATGTTTCATGCTTAAAGAAGGTTATAGGTGAAAATCTTCCAGTTCAAACAATATTGCCAGAACTTGACGAGGAAGGAAAAATCATATTGGAACCTAAAGCAGTCACGGAAATAAGAACTCGACAGCTATGGAACCGATCAATTTCATAGTATCCCGTCAAGTGGAAGAACTTACCCACTGAAGATTCTACATGGGAGGATGAGTATTTTATACAGAAGCACCCAGAGCTACTCAAGCATTGAGGACAACACTTTTTTGAAGGAGAGGGGCATGTTAGGTCCTTATATTATTAGTATAGTCCCTTATTATTGTTGGTGTAACCCCTTATTGTTATTATTGTACCCTTGTAACACCCATATTGTTATTATTGTGCCCTTAAATTATTATTGTTAGGTCGGCTAGGATTGCATTGTGGCCCCACTAGGATTACATTATGGCCCCATGGACTCCTATATATAGAAAGGAGGTTTTGTAAATTGTATCATCCAAGAATTTTTCATTAATGTAATGTATTGGAGGTTTCCCCCTCGAATTCGCTTATTTCTAAGGCGTTGATACCTCTTTTCTTCTATTTTCGGAGCTGGTTACACAACATTAAAATAGATCTTTGAGCGATGTAAAATGTATGGTATTTATTTAAATCTAAAAAAATCATTTTTTGCTCTTAATGAAGGGAAAATTTTAGGATTTATTGTATCTAAAGATGGCATATATATTGACCCTGATAGAATAAAAGAGATTTCTGATATTCCTTTGCCACATAAAAAAAAATCCATGTAGTTAGTTTTAGGGAAGATAAATTTTGTAAAAAGATTTGTTCCTGATTTTTCTCATATAGTCTTACCTTTGCAAACTATGATTAGAAAAAATTTAGTTTTCAAATGGGGACATAAAGAAAAGGAAGCCTTTGATTCAATCAAACAGGCAATTATTAATGCTCCAACATTGAATACTCCTAATTTTTCTAATCATTTTATTTTGTATACTCTAGCCACTGAAACATCTTATGCAGTTGTTTTGAAACAACTCAATGATCAGAAAATTGAAGCACCTATCTCCTTCTTTAGTTCAAATCTGCAAGGAGCCAAACTTAGCTATTTAGAAGTAGTAAAACAAGCTTTTGTTGTGTTTAAATCTATCAAACACTTTAGGCCATTTCTCCTAAAAACACATACAAAAGTCATTGTCCCATTTTCTGCAGTGAGACAATTTCTAGTACAAAGGGAAGTAGGAGAAAAAAGAGCCAATTGGGTTACAACCTTACAAGAATATGATATTGAAATTAAACCAGCTAAAATTGTTAGAGGACAAAGTTTTTGTAGGTTATTAGCAGGAGCCTCCAATATTCCAGAACACCAAGATCAAGATAATACTTTTCAAGTAAATGAGATAAGTATCATAAATTTTGAATCTCAGTATGTTGAACTGATCTTTTACTTAAAAAATGGTTACGCTCCTCCTAATATCAGTTATAAAAGCAAGCGTGCTTTAAGATTAAAAGCTAAAAACTTTAAGATCATTGATGATGTGTTATTCAGAAGAAATTATGATTCCATTTTTCTAAGATGTCTGGAAAAAATTGAAGCATACAAGGTTTTGCAGGAATTACTTGATGGACCAGCAGGTGGACATTTTGGAGGAGACACTACAGCTCACAAGATAATTCATGTTGGATATTATTGGCCTAATTTGTTTAAAGATGCTCATGACTATGTAAGGAAATGTAATACTTGCCAAACTACCAGTGGAAGACAATGGAAACCAGCCTTTCCTTTACAACCAGTAAGCATTGAACAACCATTCGAACAATGGGGACTCGATATTATTGGAGAAATTATTCCACATTCTTCCAAGCAACACAGATACATCCTTACAGCCACATATTATTTCATGAAATGGGTAGAATCAATTCCTTTAAAGGTAGCCAACTCTTATGAAATCATTGAATTCATTGATCAATTCATCATTACTAGGTTTGGTGTACCTAATGCCCTTTTTTTAATAATGCATCTTATTTTTCTGGAAATAGTATAATGGAATTTTCACTCAAAAGAGGTTTTAAGTTAAAATATTCTGAAAATTATTACCCCTAAGGTAATGGTTTAGCTAAATCAACTAATAAAAATCTCATTAAAATCATCATAAGAACCGTTGATCAAAATCAAAAGAATTGGCATAAGTCTTTGATTTTTGCACTATGGGTTGATCGTATAACTCATAATTCTTCAATAGGTGCTTCACCTTTTAATCTTGTATATGGGAAAGAAGCTGTAATACCTTCAAATCTAGCACTCCCATCTCTAGCCCTAGTATAATTTATTGAAGAAAATCCTTCATCTTCTGTCCAATTAAGATTTGATCAAATCCTCAAATTATATGAAAAAATGGAAAAGGTCAAAGTCACTCATGCTAAACATCAACAACTTATAAAATCTTCTTTTGATGCAAGTTCTACTGGATCCAAAACATTACAAATCGGTGACCTTGTTTTGAAATGGGACAAAGCACATGAAGATAAAGGAAAACAAACCAAATTTCAAAAAATGTGGCTTGGACCATTTCAAATCATTGAAAAAATAGGCTGATCAACTTTCATATTTCAAGATCTAACAAGAAAGAGAGAGTCTCTTCCTGTCAATGGGCTTATTTTGAAAAAATTATTTTCCTAAGGAGGCAACCCCTTCTTACCTGTATATATTTATTATGCAAGTTTGTTTGTTTTTTCAAATAAAGTTGTTAATAGTCCTCCATTGACCTTTTACTATTGAAAAGATCTTTGAGAAAATATTGTGAATACTTGTCTATGTAAAATAGAAATTTTTAAGTGATTACAGTTTCGGAAAGTTAAATAAAATATGAAACTCTGAGAACTTATTTAATTTTTTTTGTAAAATCTTCCGAAACCTTGATAATATTGTAAATCATTCTAAGTTTAAAAAGTAGAGATAGGTTATTTATAAAAAGTAAAGACTTGTTCCAAATTTTGGCACTTAAAACTCTAAAAGGTCATCCATTGACTCTTAAGGAGAGAATCATTCACCCCATCCACTAGGTTTATGATTTTTTAGGAGTGTAATGCTTAAAAAATGTGTCTGACATAAAAGATAAGAGGTCTCATCACGAGCCTGCTTAACATGATCATAGGGAAGTAATCATACTAACATTACCACTACTGCATATCAAAACAGGGTAATGGATTATAATCATAAGACAAGGGGTCTCATCATGAGCCAGCTTGTTCAGTTTAGTTACAACCGGTGAATGGCATTGTTATTAGCTAGCTCCCAAACCAGAACAATGGCTTTTAAGTTAAAAGAATAAAAACAAAAGATAACTGGCTCCCCATTCTCATTTAACTTGTTTTTGAATATCCATTTTGTTCCAATGACATTTTTGTCATGAGGTCTTGGTACTAATTCCCAAGTGTGATTCTTTTCAATTTGATCAAGTTCTTCATTCATGGCTTGAATCCAAAATTCATCTTTGCTAGCTTGACTGACATTGTGAGGTTCAATAGTGGATAGAAATGCCAGATTGCTAGAAGACCCCACAAAAGTCCTTCTTGTTTGTACACCTAATCCCTTTTCTCCCAAAATTTGAGATTCTGGATGATTCTTTTGAACATATCTGGATGCAGCCTTTTCAGACAAATCATCTTCGGGTTCTTCGTTGGGTTCACTGTTTGTATCATTACTATTTGATGTAGAAGGATATATGTCATCATCATCGTCTTCATTTGTTGTTCGTTTTTCTTCTTTTGGAGCTGTTGGAGACTCATCAATAACAACATCTATACATTCAACAATCTTCCGAAGTCTTTTATTGTAACATTTATATGCCCTACTCCTAGAGGAGTAACCAAGAAATATTTCTTCATCTGCTTTGGGTTCAAACTTGCCAAGTTTTTCATCATTATTTTTGATAAAACATTTGCTTCCAAAAATTCTAAAATGCTTTATAGTGGGAGAATTACCATACCAGAGTTCATACGGAGTTTTATCACTATTTACACAAACATGTGCCTTGTTAAGAATATTTATTTTTGTATGTGCTGCTTCTCCCCAAAATGTGTCAGGTGTTCCGGAATCATCAAGCATAGCTCTAGCCATTTGTTGAACTGTTCTGTTCATTTTTTCTTCTACGCCATTCTATTGTGGAGTGCCAGCTACAGAAAATTGTCTTTTTATGCCATGTTGTTCACAAAATTCAAGGAATTCATTGGATGTATATTCTCCTCCTCGATCAGATCTAAGCCACTTGATTTTTAGATCTAATTCATTTTCAACCAGTGCTTTGAAGATCTGAAATTTATCGAATTCTTCATCTTTGTGTTTAATCAACCCAATCCAACACATTCTAGAGAAATCACCAATGAATAAGATATAGTATTCTTCACCACGTGGTGACTTTTTCCTCATAGGTCCACATATGTCAGTATGAATGAGTTCAAGAGGCTTACTTGATGATCCTTCCTTGGCATTAAATTGTACTCTGGTTTGCTTACCTATTTGGCAAGATTTGCATATGATATTTTCAGGTAGAGTAATATTGGGAAGGTCACGAACACCTTTAAGTCTGCTTGATTTGTTGATTTGAGAGAAGCTCAGATGCCCCAACCTTCTATGCCATAGCCAGTTTTCTGAAGATTTACGCAAGTAACATTGTTCTTTGCAGTTATTTAATACATACAGGTTGCTTGGAGTTATTTTTCCTTTTATAATTGTTTTACCTGTATCAAGATCACATACCACACATTCTTTTGAACTAAAGACAAATTCAGTTCCTTGATCACACATTTGACTTACACTTAACAAGTTATTCTTTAATCCATCCACATACATGACTTCATTAGCTTTCACCTTTTCTTTTAGAAAAACAGACCCTTTTCCCTTAATGACCGCAGGAGTATCATTTCCAAATGTAACATTCTTTTCCTTTTCTAGAGAACTATATGCAAGAAGTTTGTTTTTATCACCTGTCATGTGTCTTAAGCATCCACTATCAATGTACCATTGGTTTTCTTCATCTTCTGAAAATAACGCTATGCCACAATTTTCAACCTGTAATTCCTTCTTTTTCCATACTTTGGAGCTTGAAGGAACATGTTCTTTTGGCTGAACTTTGCTCCTGCATTCAGATTCTTCATGGCCAAAGTTATTGCTATAAGCACATTCAACTTCATTTTGAAGAGGAGAAAAGTTGTCATAGGTATTCTTCTTTGTTTCAATATCAATCCTTTTCTTTCTCGCTTCTCTTGTCATGATGGTTTTATATGATACACATTGAACAGCTTTATGACCAAAATTGTGACATGAGAAACATTGTCCATTGAAGAAGAAATTTCTACGATCATAAAATCTCCTTCTTGAATTTACCTGTTGATTGGTGTTTCTTTGAAAGATATTCTTGTTAGTGTTCTTTGAATTGATATGATCATGCTTTACCTGCAAAGATTCTTTATTCCCTTGATAAGTGGCAGCATGATGTATACCAGCAGTAGATGCTTTTAGATAATTTGGTGCTGAAGCCTAAGAAGATTCTCCGATATATCCAAGACTTGTCTTTATAAGGGGAGAACGTTGTACCTTGATAATCTCATCTAAGGTTTCGGATCCTTTAGAAAATCTAAGATTCAGAGTCTTTACTTTCTCAAGTTATTTTCTTAGACTTACTACTTCACATTCTAATTTCTCATTGTGTTTCTCTTTTTCTTCAAGCTGATTTTTTAGAGTTTCTATGATTATTTTACTCTCTTCTAAGCAAATTTTGAGTTGATTGTTTTCATCAAGAAAATCATTGTCTTCTAGAGCATCCACAAAAGTATCCTTTTCTTCTCTAGATTCTTTTTCAAATGCCATGAGAAGTCTAAGATCTTGTTCACATTCTTCCTCACTATCAGATAACCCATCACTGTCTTCATGAGTATAGTAAATTTTTCTAGTGCTATAATGATTCTTATTCCTTCTTACTACTTCCTTCCCCTTTTTATGTGTTTCTTTATGAGGACACTTAGCAGCATAATGACCAACTCTTCCACAATCAAAACATTTGAAAGGTAGCTTACCTCTGAACCGTCCTGTGCCAAGTTGAAGTTTCTTTACAAAGTTTATCTCATCTTCTTCTGAGATATATCCTGATCCTTCTGGTTTTTGTACTTCCTTCCCTTTTGTAGAAGTTCTAAAGACTTCTTCTTTAACTTTAGATGGTCCTCCTCTTCTCATTTCATATGCAGTTAGTATGCCATGAAGTTGCACCACAATAAGATTTTGAAGATCCTGCTTTTCTTCAAGAGCAAAAACTTTTTACTCAAATTTTTCCGTTAGTGATCGTAAAATTTTCTCAACCAGAGTAGATACGGTTATTGTTTCTCCCAGATTTCTCATACGATTTACAATATCATCAAGACGTAAAAACAATTTTGCAATGCTTTCCTCATTATCCATTTTTAGATTCTCATACTGAATTCTGAGAGTTTGGAGTTTAGAACTTTTTACCTTTGCATCACCTTCATAACTTAGAATGATTTTGTCCCATATTGCCTTTGTTGTATTCAACTGCATGACTTTGACAAATTCTTATTCAGTCAGACTTCCCAATAGAGCATTGAATTCCTTTGCATTGGTTTCATAATTCTTTCTTTCCGTCGAATTTGTTGGTACTGCAGCTGGATATTGATATCATCCTTCAACAATTGCCCATACATCTTCTCCCAGCGACTGAAGATAGAATCTCATCCTTGTTTTCCAGAAGATTAAATTGTTTCTGTTAAAGAGCGGAGGCCTGATAGATGTTGTTCCATCTTGATTACTCATCTTTCTTGATCTTCCTTCTAGCGGCTAAGATTTTTCAGAAGGACCTACTCCGATACCAATTGTTGGGAAAAATACTGAGAGGGGGGGTGAATCAGTATTTAGGGTTGACAATTTTTACTTTTTCTTTCTCTTAAAACCATATGCTATTTTACAGAATCCAACGTGTATGTCCAAAGATCTTATTATGTCTTTACTTAGATCATTGCATCATTCATTCATCAACTTTTTAGTAAGCAGTAAGTATGAACAGAAATAACAGAAAAAACCATCAAACATAAGCCACACATATGAACACCAGTATTTAAGGTGGAAACCCAATTTGGGAGAAAACCACCGCTGCTGTTATCTCAGTCTTCAATGTTTATTATAAAGAAAACTTCTTACAATTTATGCTGGCGCAGACTTATACCAGCACGCAGGCACCTACCTGCAGAAAGGCTACAACCTTCTCTCGTTTACCAGCTACCACTGGAAGGGAGCTACAACCCCCTCACTGAAGGCTTCAACCCTCAGCACCACTGCGGACCACGTTCCATCAATTTTCATACTGGATCCACCAGTTTCCACACAACATACCTTGCAGGCCACTAGATTTATTCATTTTCTTTAGTTCACTCGCACCAGTTCTTCATGATTTCGTCAGTCGATCAAACCAGAGATTCATCATCGTCAGATCATTATATCCATGGGTGCATCATATATTCAGATTCATCAATTAAGAATAAAGTTCGTCCATGCAGATATTCCTTAGAGAAATTTATTCATTCACAACCCTTACGCATGCACACTTTGTACAATAATCGTCTTCTCCTTATATAGTTTTTTGCCTTTAGTAAAACCATGAATAAAAACCATTCAACCGCTAATGGTATTCATTTGAAAGTATTTCCTTTAGTTTACCCCACATGCCTCTTTGATTTATTTTTAATTTATTTATCAATTTGAAGAAATTGACAAATAAATATATTTACAACTTTGAACTGAACTTTAGGATTAAAGTTACAACCCTTCGCACATTAAAGAAATATCCAACACTTTCAAACAATTAACCTTATGATAAACCTTTGACCCCGGGCCCACATATATAGTCAATATCCAATCAAATACGTGCATGGTACCATAAGTAAACTTCGCGCAGGTCTAGCGTCTGATCACTGTTAGATAGAAAGCTTCCAGATCAATGGCATATATGCATATCGCTCGACCTCCGATGTCGAACGTTAACGTGCGATGGCCTGCCGTACTTTGGTTAATCTTCATGCATCTTCCTCATACGACCACTGTCCGATGGCTTCCCTCTAGATCAATGGCGCACAACAATATCGCTGGGCATCCTGGGTCAAACTGTAACGTGCGATGGCGCGCCGTACTTGTGTTATCCTTCACACACCTTCCGAACACAGCCACCATCCGATGGCATCTTCCCAGATCAACGGTTTATATCAATATCACTGGGCATCCTGGGTCGAACGATAACGCGCGATGGCGCGCAGTGGTAAGCAGTTTTGTGAAATCATACAGGGACGTGTGTCGCTCGTTCTATGGAATCACTCCCCACCTCTTGAATACCGCTTGCCTGTCGAAAGCGGAGCGATGAAAATCGGAAACCGCTTGTACTGTTCCTCCTTCATGGTTCCGCCCTTCGCTCAAGGTTCCGTCCGTCCTTCCTTTTGTTATGTTCTACCTCTTTCCTTCCAGGTTCCGTTCATGATTCCAAAGGGTTAGTCTGGGTTTGTGCTATCCTTCTTACTTGGTCTATCTTCGGCAGGATTTCCAATAAACAATGAACAAATGTAGTTCTCTTCCGACGGGATTTTCACTACCATTAGGATAGAGTTAGTTATACGCAGGCTTCCTTTATGAGGGGAATGAATTCAACATAGTTTCAGGGCATTCCGTAAGAGAATTGAACCAATCAATACCCAAATACACTCGGTATTCTCCACCCATCAGAGTATCACCAGAACACAATCATACACAGGATTTCCTCCATTAGGATGCATACATACACCGAATAAAACTTCTCATATGATTTAATTTCACAAGGACACAAATATCCTTCCTACTGAATTTAAGTTTCTCCTTGACTGATACTGCTCTCTGTAGATGCACTCTTTCTCTATTATTCTCTACTAACCTTTGTCCTCTGCTATGTTTCTTTTCTCTGTTCCTAGTTACTATGTCAGATGCCAATTCATTTGCCACTTCCTTTTCCATCAATGACAATATTTCCAACATGATCACAATCGCGAATCGACAAAGTCAAATTTTTTGTGATGAGTTCTGTTGAAAAGCTCCGATGCAATAATTTAAAATCGCAAATCGCTCATCACCAAAATGCATAACTCATATCCAAATACTCTGCTTAAAATTTGCGATGCGATATCATTATTTCATAAAAGCGCTCCTCAATGAAAAAGGTAAAATAAATCATTTTTATGATTTAAAAGGCATTGTACCATCCTCTCCAGCTCAACAATAATCACGCATCGCAAATTTAAAATGGTGATACTTAAACTTAATATTTAAAACTTTCGATCTCCGATATACGATTATTGTTGATCAGAAAATATTAAAAGGTTATGGTATTAATGCTTCAAGAGGACTGTTATGAATGTGCGATGAGACAACTTGCAATGGAATTAAAATCTCACATTATTTAAGAAAATAATTAACAGATAATCATGGTTAAATCGCATCGCGGATTTCAACTTCAAAAGAATATTACTTCTTTAATCCATCATCTTTATTGTGATTAAATGCCATTAGCTTCTCTTTGTTGATATTCGTTCTTCAAATAATATTTCCACTATTCTACTAATCTGTTTCATTGTGCAGACCTGAGGAAAACCTACGAGCCATGAAAATGTCTAAGAAATCCATGAGAGCAAAGGCCCTTGTTATTCCAAAAGAACAACCAGCTAAATTGGTGTTAGTGACTGATAAAACTTGTCTGGGTCTTGGAAAAACTTCGTGGGAAGGAGTTTATAATTTACTGGAAGCAAAGGATCCAATGATAATTTCAGAAGAAGAGCCGGAAGCAGATTCAGATAAAAGGTCTGACAACACTCTTAAATAATTGGCAAGCTCCTATCTTCATAAAATAGCAGCTCGCGCAAATGTTCTCCCATATAACGACTTGGTAATATGGGTTATTGAAAGCATTAATATAACAGACAGAGCATTCTTTACGTCATATAGAAGGATGTTCAGGTCTTTCAAGGCAGAGGATATCAAGAAAATGTACCACTTACCAGACCCTCAGCAAATCTACAACAAAGCATTTCTGGAAGATTTCGCCAAGGAAAATGAAGTGGATTCAGAGCCTATTAGAGATTGGAGACATTTTCCTGAGAAACATAAGCATGAATCTTCGGGTATGTACTCCGTAGAATCTTTAGCATCCCCTTATTGTTATGATGTGTAGATTATTTGGAACTGTCAACTCTGGAAAATTTTCTATTGAGATGGTACCCTTGATTGAAGCTGCTGCTAATTCCTTCATTATGGATTGGGCAACTATTTTATTTGATAAAATAGCAAGTAAAATCCTTGATTATAGGAAAAATAGGTTTGTAACCACTTGTATAATACCCCCATTTTTTATGAGTGCCTATATCCTTGATACCATCTATTTCAATTCTGAGTTCTTGATTTTAGGTTGGAAATGGACTCCTCAAAGTCTAATTCCTATCCAAATTTATCATAAATATCTGTGGAAATCCTATTATAAAGACCACATATACAGGATTTGTCATGGATTCATTCTACCAGTTCATCAATTTATATTTAATACACCCGCTCTGAGGTTATCTGATGAGGCCAGCACTGACCTAATCTCAGTTGGAAGCTGGTTTGGGGAAGAAAAATTCACTTATATACAAATATTCAAAAGTATTGTTGATCCTCATGTTTTTTCATTGTACGTTCCTGAAAAATTATTAGCCCGAGAAATAGCTTATTAGATAACGGAGAAAGGAATGTCCAGAAACCTAAAAAGTTCTAAGAAGTTGATGTAGCCGACATTTCCCCTCTGATGTGGATATTTTACTTTGAATGATTTCAAACATGTAGAGAAAGAAGCCCAAAAGATGAAGGATCTCATATTGGCAACCATCCCTAAAAGACAGTATGATCCGAAGAAGGTTGCCTTCAAATTTACATCCATGGTACATATTTCAAAATTTGAACATGAAGAGACCGATTTTGATGATCTATTTGCCTCGGCTGAAGGATTTTCACAAGTTAAACATTTAGCAAAATTAAAGTTCGGAGCAAAAGGCATGGAAGAATTCTTATAGTTCAAAAACAAAAAACTACTAACAATACCTCTGGAACAATTAAGAATTACTCCTTTGCAACATGAAGAATACAGAGAAGAAAAGAATATTGAAACATAGCAAGAAAAATAAAATACAGGAAATAAGGCTGGTGATTCCTCTGAAATGGATACAGATGATCATTCAAATTTATTGAAGGAATAGGAGCAATTTAATCAACAAATCGGGGGCCAAAAATATTCTCAAAATGTATCTACAATGCAAACGCCTGCAACACAACAACCTTCAGTCACCAATGTTGCAAATGAAGGAAAAATTAGCTTTAGTAATGGACAGGATATTGAGATTATTCCTGAAAATCCTTCTAAAGAAATTGTATTAAAGATTGAAGATATACCACCTCTAGATGTCTTTTACAGTCCAAAACATAGGGTTGTAGTTAAAAAACAGAGAAAGAAAAGGAAAATTGATCAAAGTCTATTGTCATATTCCCATGTTGAATTAATGAATGTTGTCTGGAAGGATTCTGAAGTTAATCCCTTAGAGGATTTAACTAAATTATCTCAGTATGTAGGGGCTTATACGACAACTACAATAGAAAAAGCCTCTGAGGTCAGTCATTTGATGAAGGAAAAAAGATCAAAAGATAGCTCTGTTAGAGGAAAAAGCAATAGCGGATCAACAAAGGATAACAAAGTTAGAACAACATATTATTGAAGAAAGTCAAAAGACTGAGAAGCTTAAAGAGCAACTGAATATTGAAAATCAAAAGCTTGATCATCATGCTATACATAAAGAAAAACAATTGTCTCAAGAATTAAATAAATTACAGGTGATGCTTCAACAAGAAAAGATAGCCAAGGAAGAACAGAGTGCTTTATTACAAGCACAAATACAAAGATTTAAATATTATCCTAGACTTGATATATTTAAGATAGAGGCTCTTGAACTAAGTAAAATACTGTCACAACAACTTGACGTTTTATGTCATAAAATATCTCTAGTTAACCCTTTATGTGAAATAGCATCATCACTCATAGAAAAGGTAATAAATGAAAGAATTGAATTTGAAGATGCCGATGAGAAGATTGCAGGATTCCTCACATGGCAGAACACAAATCAAGGCATCACTGCCAATCTTCCTAAAATTCAAGAATTGCACAAAGAAATCTTGTTTGTAGAATGGGAGACACAGTTGATTAAAGGAGAACATGCTATCTCCAGAGAGAGAGCCATAATGAATAATTTAGTGGGATTAATTAATGACAGTATGTATGCGGCCAACCTGATTTCAGATTGCATTCTAGGCAAACTCCCAAAGGTCAAGGAAATCGAGAAACAATGGAAACAAGACTTGGCCAATAAAGACCAACAAAGCAGCGCAATACAGGGAATTATGTGGGATGCATTTTGGTTCTATTTGGTGAAGCCACATAGCCAGCAAATGACTACAAAGTGCCTCGTCGATACCATCAGATATATGCTTCCAGAACTATTGGACGCCACATATACCAGCCAAATGCATTCCTGATTGAGTCATCCTCCTGAAGTAAAATATATGCTATCAATCTGCCAGCTGCGTACATCAAACATGAAAGAAATGCAATGAACCTATTTTCTTGGAGATTATAATCCTATTTATGAAATCAGATCTCTAATCCTTCATTTTTTTAGCGATATTTTAGATAGTTTGTTAAGTTTATTATTATTTAAACCCCTTTCATGCATTTAGAAAGGGGTCCTCAATTTGTATAAATTTTTTACTTGAGAAGTTACACTTCTGTACTTCTAAATACATTATTTTTATTAATGGTGGATCACATTCTATGATTTTATGAGGAAATTGTTTTCAAGAATATGTATTTTTGTTCTTCCTGAAAGCTGTTCTAAGTGAAAAAACGAGATCAGAGTGTTATTTGCATCAAGAGGTTACACATGTATCTGGTATTTTTATCATATGTTTTTCAATTTTCTTTATGAAATGAAACATTCCTTTCGAAAATTGCTATTGTTTATATATGTATGCTTGTGAAACAATTCTTTATTATATCATTTCTGAAAATTTAGAATTGTCATATTTCAAAATATATGTGAGCAATATAAGTATATGAATGCGATATGTTATCATCATTACTTTGTTTAATTTCTTAAATAAAGTAATTATCATATGTGTATACACCTTTCTTTTTGGATGAATAGGCCATCTATATGGTTATTCATTTAAATAGAGAAAATCTAGAATCGCATTTATTGTATGATACCCGGGTTTTACTAGTATTATTTGTATTAATTCAAAGTTATAGAATAGATTAATAATTACTTCCATTACCCATTATATCAAACAACCAATCATCATCTCATATATTATTGGGAAACTGGTCCCATATTATCTAGTCGGAGCCACTATCCTAAACTGAAAAGGAGTTGTATTAAGGTCCGGACCGGGTGGTTTTCTCCAATGTTTGAAGCTAGGATTTTTTAGGCTTCAACATATTTGGTGCTAGAAGGATGGCATAAGCTGTGAATGGCAAGTAAATATAAATCCACTGGAAATTCCAAGAGAAATTCACCCTCATCACCTTCTTCAACTTCTCCTTCATCTCAAATTTCTTGGGAAGAAGTTGAAAAGAAAATTACTACACCCACTGCCAAAACCTTAGACATATCAGGAGAGCCATCTGTTGAATCTCCTGAAGTGCAATCTTTGATTCATAAACTTGAAGGGTTTTCATTATCTCCAGAGGAATCTGAGTTATCCCAAGGCGGTGTGACTTCAAAATACATTCCTTCCCAAGCTCTTACTAGACTGCAAAGTGAAAAGCTTGGTATTTCACCAACTGAACTTCCTCTGCCAAGTTGAAAAAGAGCTATAAAAACACCCTCTGAGTCAAATAGTGAGACTCTTACATCAGTATCTTCTACATATTTCATATCATTGCCATCTACTTCCCAATTTCAAGTCACAATACAGAAAAGTACAGTTGTTTCAACAACACCTACTCAAAAAATTTCAACTGTTCCTTCAACTTCTTCTACTGTTAGTACAATGATGGCACAGAGAACATGGACTAATCCAGGAGCTGTTAAAATGCTTGCACCTCTTAGTGCATTACCAGCTCATCCTAAGAAATGGTTACCAAATTTTAGTCCTGATACTGGCATATTAACTGAAGAACACATTAACAACTTCATGTTGTCCATAAACTTAAATGGGGTAACAGAAGAAGATGTTGTCGTTAGATTGTTCCCACATAATTTACAAGGAGCAGCGGGATCTTGGTAATTTTCATTACCATCGGGATCCATTACTAGCTGGGACATTTTTCAAGAACAATTCTTAACCAAGTTCGGAGATTATAGGTCATTAGCAACTCTCATTAATGAACTCTCCAATTTGAAATCAGAATCCAAAGAACCCATCAAAGACTTCAACTCTCGATACAACAAGTTGTTGAACAAAATTCCTACAACATCAAAACCTAGTGAAGAAGTTTGAAGTGAATGGTATATATCCGCTTTGCCTTCAAATATAGCCATCTTTGTAGATAGAGCTGCTAAACCTACACTAGCTGAAAACATGAAGGAAGAAATTGCAGTAGAAAAATGTATCATCGCTTTGGAGAAAAAGAATGCTAGTGAAGAAAGAAAATACAAAAAGTTAGTTTCAAGGATGATTCAAAAAAGAAAGCACCTAAATATCCATATGATATGGAAGGATTACAAAACGTTTTGAAAACTATGTCTAATGAAATGGTGGAAATAAAAAAACAGGTAGCTGAAACTTCCACTAAAAGGCCGTTTAGAAATTTCAAAAGAAATCAGTCAACTGAATCAAAACCACCCAATGCAATATCTAATGCAGAGTCAGATTTAGAGGAAGAAGAAGAGGAATATACACTTATATCATTAGAAGAAAACAAAGAAGAAGAATTAGTTGAGTGACATGGGATGTGGGATTTTATTTTTCCTAACTCTGATAATGAGAATGAACAACAAGCATTTCCAGTCAATACAAGTAAGAGTGTAGTAGAACTTGTATAGATATCTCTCAAAAAGAAAAATTCAACTCCTGCTACTAAAGATAAAACTACTGTAAAGAAAGCTTCTCCTTTGCCTACCAAAAATCAACCATCATCTTCTAATCCTCCATCAACATCTAAAATGCTAGTAGTTTCTGATTCTATGGATTATAACATTATAGAAGATATGAAGAAGACTAGAACAAATATTTCTTTACATGAACTAGTCAAGCTTAAACATCAACAGAAGTTGTTTTTAAAAGAATTGAATGCAGTGCCTGCTTCTCCTCTCCCAAATGGTGTAATATCCAAAGCTGCCAAAGGATCAAGTAAACCACCCAATAAAGTAGATGCTACCGATACAGTTTTGATTGGAGATAGATCTAATTCACAAACAACTCCTTTTCTCTTAACTTATGAGATAAGTAATAGGAATTTACATAACTGCTTGATAGATTCAGGGGCATCATCAAACATAATGCCAGCTTCAGTATGCTCTAAATTAAACATTGAACCCCAAAAATCTGCAGTTCATATTGTCCAATTAGATCGAACTAAAGTGCAAATGTTAGGAGAAATTAATTCAGTCACTATTAGGCTATCAAATGATCCTAGAATAGTTCATAGAATTGATATATTGATTTCTGACATCCTGAGTTTTATGGTTTGATCTTAAGCAGGGATTGATTTGAAAAACTCCATGGTTACATTTCTACTGATTGGTCTCATATGTGGCTTCCCTATAAAGGGAAACCAAATCAAATTAATATTGATAGGGAGAAACATATGACCCATACAGTAACAGAATTTGAACAAGAAAATCAACCTGTAGCTTTCAATAATAACATTCTCGAAAATTATTCAGTTGAATCATTCTTCAGAAATTTTAATGCCCAACAATCACCTTTCCTTGTAAATAGTTTCGCTTCATAGGTTGAAAACTTCTCACATAATGATACTTCAAGATGTGTTAATATTTCCGATCAATTTGTAAATAAATCTGTAGATAAATCTTTATTTTGGCCTTTGTACTTTGATGGATCTAAGTCCAATGATGGTGCAGCAGCAAGATGTATTTTAGTTAGTCCGGAAGGGGAAAAAACTATGTTGTCATGTAGACTAGAATTTGAGTGTACAAATAACAGTGCAGAATATGAAGCTTTGATTCAAGGACTTTACAAAGCAATAGGCTTAAATGTTAAATATCTGAAATTATATGCTGATTCTGAAATTGTCATCAGGCAAGTTAAAAATACTATTCATTGTCTTTCAAGTCATCTTAAACATTACCAAGCCCTTGTTCAAAGTCTTACAACTCATTTTTTAGCATTCAATATTTCTTCTATTCCTAGATCTCAGAATTTAGCAGTTGATTTATTAGCTAATATTTCTTCTAAGCTCCTCCCAGTTGAAGATTATAGTCCAGATAGGTTTTCAGTTGAATTGATATTTTGACCATCTGTCCCTAAAAATATCACCAATTGGCGAGTTTTTAATCATGATGAAGATATTTTAAATTTCTCGACTTCGGAGAAATCTTATGATGATTAGATAATTAATGAAAGTGATCATGATCTTCAAATCAAATAAAAAAGCAATGAAAATTCTATTCCGAAATCTGTGGTTAAGCTTGAAGATCTTTATGATATCAAAGATAGATTCAGAAAAGTTACTAATGCCAAACTTCAAAGTTCTACTTTAAAGTTTGAGTTAATAAATCTTGGTACTGAATCTAAACCACAAAATGTCAATCTAGGTCTCGGGTTAACACCAGAAGAAATATTTTCTTTCATCAGACTTCTAAATAAATACAAAAAAAAATTTCTTGGAATTACGAAGATTTGAGAACTTATGATACTTCTATCATTCAACATAAAATTCCAATGATCTCTGATGTAAAATTGGTACAACAAAAGTTAAGGAAAATTCATCCCAATTTGGAGAATCAAATTAAAACAGAGTTGAATAAACTCTCAAAAGCTAGAATTATTTTCCTGTTAGACATTCAAATTGGGTTTCATATTTGGTACCTGTTAGGAAGAAGAATGGAGACATAGGGTTTGTATATATTTTAGGAATCTCAATAAAGCATGTCAAAAGGATAATTTCCCACTACCTACAATGGAACAGATACTTCAATTAGTAGCTGATTTTGAATTAATATCTTTTCTTGATGGTTTTTTAGGATATAATAAGGTACTGGTACATCCATATGATAGACTGAAAACTACATTCAGAACCAAATGGGGAACATATGCCTACCAAAAAATGCCTTTTGGTTTAATAAACACTGGAGCTACCTTCCAAAGAGCCATGGATATAACTTTCAAAGGTTTGATTAATAGGTCAATCGTTGTCTATCTAGATGACATAACTGTCTTTTCAAAGAAAAGAGCTAACCATCTACATGATTTAAAACAGATCTTTGAACGATGTAAAAGGTATGGTATTTCTTTAAATCCAAAAAAATCATTTTTTTCTCTTAATGAAGGGAAAATTTTAGGATTTATTGTATCTAAAGATGGCATATATATTGACCCTGATAGAATAAAAGAGATTTCTGATATTCCTTTGCCACATAGCAAAAAATCCATGCAGTCATTTTTAGGGCAGATAAATTTTGTAAAAAGATTTGTTCCTGATTTTTCTCATATAGTCTTACCTTTACAAACTATGATTAGAAAAAAATTAGTTTTCAAATGGGGACATAAAGAAAAGGAAGCCTTTGATTCAATTAAACAGGAAATTATTAATGCTCCAACATTGAATACTCCTAATTTTTCTAATCATTTTATTTTGTATACGCTACCCACTGAAACATCTTATGCAGTTGTTTTGACACAACTCAATGATCAGCAAATTGAAGCACCTATCTCCTTCTTTAGTTCAAATCTTCAAGGAGCCGAGCTTAGCTATTCAGAAGTAGAAAAAAAAGCTTTTGTTGTGTTCAAATCTATCAAACACTTTAGGCCATTTCTCCTAAAAACACATACAAAAGTCATTGTCCCATTTTCTGCAGTGAGACAATTGCTAGTACAAAGGGAAGTAGGAGAAAAAAGAGCCAATTGGGTTACAGCCTTACAAGAATATGATATTGGAACTAAACCAGCTAAAATTTTTAGAGGACAAGGTTTTTGCAGGTTATTAGCAGGAGCCTCCAATATTCCAGAACACCAAGATCAAGATAATACTTTTCAAGTAAATGAGATAAGTATCATAAATTCTGAATCTCAGTATGCTGATATGATCTTTTACTTAAAAAATTGGTACGCTCCTCCTAGTCTCAGTTATAAAAGCAAGCGTGCTTTAAGATTAAAGCTAGAAACTTTGAGATCATTGATGATGTGTTATTCAGAAGAAATTATGATTCCATTTTTCTAAGATGTTTGGAAAAAATTGAAGCATACAAGGTTTTGCGGGAATTACATGATGGACCAGCAGGTGGACATTTTGGAGGAGACACTACAGCTCACAAGATAATTCATGTTGGATATTATTGGCCTACTTTTTTTAAATATGATCATGACTATGTAAGGAAATGTAATACTTGCCAAACTGCCAGTGGAAGACAACAAAAACCATCCTTTCCTTTACAACCAGTAAGCATTGAACAACCACTCGAAAAATGGGGACTCGATATTATTGGAGAAATTCTTCCACATTCTTCCAAGCAACACAGATACATCCTTACAGCCATAGATTATTTCATACATCCATCCTCACAAAGACAATAAATATCCATAGAAAGGATTCTGCTAACAGATTATCGGAAGCCTTGTGGGAATACCAAACCACTTGGAGGAACAACATGGGACACACACCATATGAGTTGGTGTATGGGAAACAAGTCCTCTGGTCGATAGAGTTCTAGATCAAGACTTTTATGACTGTATTCCAATTGGGGCTAAAACTCTCTGAAGCACAACAACAACGTCTCCTATAATTGAATGAGTTAGATGAATTTCGAAGGGATGTTGTTCAATAGAACATATTGGTTCAAAAACAGCGCAAGGAGTGGCATGATAATTCTATTTGGAAGAAGCAGTTCAAACTAGGTGATTGGTTACTCCTTTATAATTCTATATTTAATTATTTTAAAGGGAAATTCCATACATGTTGGATGAGACCTTATGAGGTGGTCAAATTGTTTGAGAATGAAGTGGTAGAAATTAGGGAAAATTTTAAGAACCCCCCTAAATTTATATGTATAATAAATGAGTGAATCCCTGTGATACATAGGAAAAATGGAAGGTGATTTTATTAATAATATAGTATGTATATATAATTTTTTTGGAAAATCTCTCACGAGATTATATTATCTTGTAAAATCATGGCGAATCACCAGTACAAATGGCGAACCACTAGTACAAAATGGCGAATCGTTGTCTAGTGGAGTTCGGGGTGTTGGTTCCAATGAAGATATGGTAGTTGTACCAAGAGTTGAATGAAGCGAACCACCAAGACCAAGCATGGCACATGGTGACTCGTGAGGGAAGTATTTTTCGTGCCGTTTAGAAAACGTGTTCTAGTTCTACTAAGCGTAGTGTTATTGTTCATGCTACTACTAGCACTGCTATTGAGGTTGGAGAGGAGTTTGAGGAAGCATGGAAGGTAGAAGTGGTGGAGAATTACAAAGAGAGCCCCATGATGGGCTCCATTTTTCCCTTTGGTATTTGGGCCTGCAAGATCTTCTCTCCATTGAACCAACAATTAACCGTTCAACCAACAATCAACTTGACTGAGTTGATTCAGTACGAGTCAAATTAGACTAATCTTCAAAAATATGCTTTGCACTATCCCATATTTATCACACTAATGCTGCACAACATTGAGCATTTGCACCCAACTCTCATGCATGGACACAAAATTTTCATTAACATCTATAACCCTAACCAAGTGAGAATTGATCAACAATTTGCACCAAATTTTTTTATAGTGTTGAAAGTTCATAAGAAATTTAGATCCATGGTACCTTAAATAAATTTTGAGATAACATCCACAAATTCGACCACAATAGAGAAAACTTGCGATAAATTTTAAACCTACAAAAATTAGGATTCATTTTCCTAGGAATGATCATAAGAAGTAGTTGACATATAGGTCGAGTTTTGAGCCTTGACACATTGATAATGCAATGTCTTAGGTCAAAACTCACACATTGAAAAGTCATCAATGAAGAGAAGAAAATATCATTATGAATTACACATAATCCAAACTTCCTACCAAATTCTACTTAGATGTCTGCAACTCAGCTACACATAATCTTATAGTAAATACAAATTTCACAAATACTTCTTCACATAGTTAATAAATGGCCATTGGAAGAGCATCCCTTATATAATAGTAATAGTAGCAATTAATAGATTATTTCATATTGAACTTCATAGCCATAGCACTCCTATGTATTGTATGATGTATTGTATCATGTTGACTGCTATAACTTGTACTTTCTCCCTCTGCTGAATTTGAAGAATAATAATAATATTTTTTTAAAAAGTGATTCCATACAGGTGAATTGGTTTTTCAAAGTGGAGGAATAAGATTTGATCAAAGGGTTTTTCCCACATTGGAGTTTTTCCCTGGCATCCGCCAAAATATTTTGTCCTCTTGTCTTGGCTTGTATTCTAGTTATTTTCTTATGTTCTATCAACAGATATTGTCAATGTTAATGTGATTGCTAAATAGGAAATTGAAATGGGCTAAAATATTAAAGCAAATTACTCCAATCATAGAAAATACCATCATTAACTAAAAATTAACACCTTTTTTTATTAACATGTTTTGACATTAATTACAATTCGTTTTAGAGGCTCCGCCTCTATAGGTTTTGCATCTCAATCTTCATCATATGGATTTGGAACTGCTTCATCGACTGGATCTACCGGATCGACTTCTGCTACTGGACCTGGATCTGGATCACGATCTGGAAATAACACTACTGAATCTACTGTTGAATCTACAGCTGCATCAAGGTAGCTAGCTGGGCTTGGATATGCTAGTACTCGTGCTACTTTTCATGCTGCTTCAACAGAATCCACTACAGCTACTGCTGGCTATGGCTCTATATATGCTACTGAGTCCACTAGTCCAAAAATATAGGATCCAATCAACCCAAAATAGGAACATAAATTATCATGACAATAGTTATCTCATGATCCTTCGGATGATCTCGAGCTCCACCTGGAAATAAAGCCATTTATTGGACACACGTCACCATTCAATCTAACAAACTAAATTCTCTAGAAATTGCCAAGGTAAAATCAGAAAATTAAATTATGCCCCTACATCAAGACATGATCATCTAAAAATTAAATAACCATCTAACAAGTGAAGCAGAAAATGTTTTTACAAATGCGGGTTCTCTTAGTGCTTTCGATATGGCATCCTCCACAACTACTTGATATGGCCAGTCATCATATATGAACAAGGTATTTATGATTATATCAACTAATAGTGATGCACACTAAATACTGACTTCTCCTACACATTCATAGTAATTAGTTCATTGCAAAAAATAACAATAAAAATATAATTCAACAAGAAATGAGGAATTACAATATGAAAAAATTATCCAAATGATGTTAGTGTGAAAAAATTAATCCAAATGGAAAAATATTATCCACATCAATGCCAACTTTAATATATAACAGGTTAAATCTGAGATGGAACAAGAAAAAATATTAGAACAAAGAAAGGGTTTCCAAGTTCTACTATGGCCCATTAGAACTAAGAAACCATAGTAGAACAAAGAAAGGGTTTCCAAATTGCATTCAGAATTTTTGAAGCAACATCATTTATGTGTTTGCACATTCTTTATAAAATAAGACAAATCAACAAGGTGAGCAATAATTTGTTCCTGATGAGAAAAAAATCTTGGTTGTTGTTTGTGCTTCTTTGCTATGGTTGTTATATTAATTAAATTTCATCTTTATGTTGAATATATTTACATTGTAAATTATTTGTCCATTTTTTATAGGTTTCACTCAAAGTTTAACAATCATAACTCATAATCATCCTTTCATCCCAAGTGAAACCTAGCAATATTGCATGTTACTCCGGTTATGGAGACCAAAGACCCAGGTATAACACAATAAATACTAATAGATAATGAGCATGTTGACAAAATCGATAAATGAGAGTTATATATTGTAGTCTTTAAATTGAACAAGCTCATGGCTATTATTGAACCATGTGATTTAACTCACCCAATCAAAACCAACTAAGATGGTGCTTTCATAACAAACACAAGTAGTGAAGAGTGCCTTCTTAGATTAACCTAACCTTATTTACCTTCATTAAAATCATCATTAATTATTTTAAAATGCATGTCAACTAATGATGCATCTACCATTAGGTTCTTTTGCACAATAGCTTCGCTTGTAACAATATATATTTTAGATATCTCATTTCTTCAATATCAATTTTTGATACTGGCTAGAAGTGGAGCCATGTGAGAAACGTTGAATGGTTCTTTTAAGTGAGCTAGACACCAAACTTGCTCTAGTGAATCAAAGAGCATAATCTCAACTAACTTTGTATTAAAGCTCCAATGTTTAACAGAATTCTTGTTAATCTCATTCTCTTTAAACAGTGAAGGCCACTCTCTTTACGCAAGTAACTGTGATATTTGTATATAGGGTTACCTAATCATCTTAAGAAGGGCTCCAAGATACAAATGCACCACTTATAACTAAGGAATTTTCAAATAAACAGTTATTTATGATGGGACACTTTCAACATAGAAATCAAGGATAGCATGTACTGTACCTAGCTCTACAATTTTTCTTGCCTAAGAGTAATGCCACTTTGCCTGAACAGATATACCTTAACAATTCCCTTAAATATCTCAACATATGCTCATGAAGGAAGAAGTGACCTTCCGCTCAAGGATTCCTTGTTCTCATAAGAAATATCCTTTTGGGCATTTTTATACTGATAGCAGCTGGCTAAGAACATGTAAATGCAAAGATTGATCACAGTGTTGCACTCAGAGAGGCTAGAAGCCAATAAAAGTAGTCTAAATGAGCTTTGTTCAAGTTGTTTGTGAACCAGTAACCCCCCTTTCTTTTGCAACTAACCTTCTCAGTAACTGAAATAAGGAAGCTGCTAATGAAACTAGAAAATCCTACAACACTCAGATTCACAGCAATACCCAGGCTTTTCATAGTGTCTGGAATCTAATCTTAAAATTACTCTTGCATTCCTACCATTTCAAATACATCTGCTATGCCAAATAGCACATATTATGGAAGCAACAAAAAAATTCTCAAAGGAATTGTTGCATTGGGCAGGTCTATCAGTCCATTGTCCTTTGCTAACTCGATTCCTCTAATCTCTATAAATGCGACAACAATCATTGATATAATGGAGAAAAACATGCCAGTGCCTATCCTTTGCAGCATAGTAATCCCCCGTTCATTCCCTGTCAAGCGCCTTGCAATTGGAACAAAGATGCAGTCATAAACATGCACCAATAGGAGAATAGATAGGCTAGTAAAACACTGTAAGCTTGCAGCAGGGATCTCAAAATGTGTTCCAATATTTCTATCCATTTTGATCCCCTATTTTGTGAAAAATGTTGAAGATTGTGCAAAGACAACCCCATACATCAAACATACCATCCAAATTGGTAACAACCCAAGAACATCTTCACCTCTTCAACCTCTTGGACTATGCATAGTCGCCAATTGAAGGTTGCTTTACACTCATCATCCAACTCATCTTCAACTGTAGCTTTGTCAAGAAACTTGAAAAATGAGAATGAGGATATGCATCACAAATATCTCAGTTCATCTAAAATTGAACATAACAGAGTGCAACCCACAAGAAGAAACAAGGACAATACTGAAATAAAATAGAAATATGACTTAAGGATAGACTATACCTCACCCGTGGTCAGGAAGTAGCTATATCCTATACTATATCGTTAAACTAAATTTTCAGTCCACCCTCTTCCTACAAAATATTATTTCAATTACCAAGAATTTCAATATTTTCCATGTTAAATGGAAAAACCACTGTGACTCCAACAAATTGAGTCACGACATTGGCCACTTTTAGCAATGTACGACAAATTTTGTGGCAATTATTTCCCATAGGTTTGTACTAATAAATGAAATATAACTATATGTAAACTAAGCAAGTCTAGAGAGGAATCACCTAAATTGATTAGTACGCAATTGCTGTCTTCTTGGTCCAAAAATCAAAACTTCTTTTTCTTCAATGCGATCTACGTTCTTTTCTTCCTGATAGGTGGAAACGTTCTATTTGTAAAATGTTGCAACAAAGACATGGAAAATTTGAGTAAGAGGAATACCACCAGGTAGTTTATGCCAGTAAATGTTTTTCCCACACAAGAAGATAAGCAGTGTTATTGCCATAGTCATAGGAGGAATGCCAAATCCTAGGCCCCATCCTATGTCATCCTGAATATATGTGAGTATAGCGAATCCTGTAAGAGTACCAATGGAAATACTAAAATAGCACCAATTAAAGAATGAACTCTTGCACTTATTCTCTTCTGGGTCGTCCTCATCAAACTAATTGGCACCAAATGCTTGTAAACAGGGTTTGAAGCCTCCTTACCCCAAAGAAACGAAATAGATTGAGAAGAAGAAAATCCCAGCTTGCTTCAGATTCATCAAAGAGGCGGACAAAGTGGCCAATATAAATCCCTGTAACAATCCATCTCATGTAGTGTTTATTATTAGGATTCCATGCACGAGATTAAAGCAGAAAAGGAACAATCATTCTCAAACCCTATTGTCCTTTTAAACATGGGTTCAATTCAACCAAATATATAGCAAAATCTTCCTATGTCCATCGAAATTTGCATGAATCCACTAGAAAACAATTATAAAGATACTAAATTATCCATTGCTTAATGCTGGAACACCAAAAAAAATATAAACCAATGGGATGTCATCAAGCCATAAAATCGTATTCAGAATTTTAAAAGCAACATAATTTCTATGTTTGCACATTCTTTATAAAAGAAGACAAATCAACAAGGTGAGCAATAATTCGTTCCTCATGAGAAAAAAATATTGGTTGTTGTATGTGCTTCTTTTCTATGGTTGTTATATTAATTAAATTTCATCTTTATGTTGAAGATATTTACATTGTAAATTATTTGTCCATTTGTTATAGGTTGCACTCAAAGTTTAACAATCATAACTCATAATCATCCTTTCATCCCAAGCGAAACCTAGCAATAGTGCATGTTACTTCGGTTATGGAGACCAAAGACCCAGGTATAACACAATAAATACGAATAGATAATGAGAATGTTGACAAAATCGATAAATGAGAGTTATATATTGTAGTTCTTTAAATTGAACAAGCTCATGGCTATTATTGAACCATGTGATTTAACTCACCCAATCAGAACCAACTAAGATGGTGCTTTCATAACAAACACAAGTAGTGAAGATTGCCTTCTTAGATTAACCCAACCTTCTTTAACTTCATTAAAATCATCATTAATTATTTTAAAATGCATGTTAACTAATTATGCATCTACCATTAGGTTCTTTTGCACAATAGCTTCACTTGTAACAATATATATTTTAGATATCTCTTTTCTTCAATATCAATTTTTTATATGGGCTAGAAGTGGAGCCATGTGAGAAACTGTACATAGGCATTCTCCACCACTAGATAATAGCAAGAGAACATGTTGGCAATAACATAAATTGTGTGGTAGAGGAAAAGAAAGTAGAAATGATGATGACACCAGTAAAAACAATATACAAGAGGTATTCCTCTGTTCTATATTTCCCTTTATTATTGCCTGCATATTTTTTCACCTATCACACCAAGAAATAATTCTTTGGGATATCCTATTTGTTCCCTTATTCATTATTTGAAAGCTCCAGTGGTGTACAGTACAATAAAATCACAGTTTTCCTATGTATGTTTTAAAAGTGTTCCTAGGCATTCTCCAATCTGAAAAATGGACTAGGTCAGTTAACTCTATCTGATAAAACGCACTACACAGACAAATAGTTGAATTTGTTGCATGATTTCTTTCCTACCAGATAAAAATGACCCCATGAAAATGAAAAAATCAGTGCCTAAACTTCACAACTAACCCCCATGCCCCAAAAAAGAAAGCTGCACACCATATACCTGGTCAAAAACTAATTCCTCTTTAGAATTATCTTCTTGCAACAGCTCCCCCTCAGCATCAAAATCCTCAGACCTTGATCTCTTAGTATGCTCTTGTTTTCTTCTCATGCTAGCTGTAATAACCTGCTTGAATTCATCAACCATTTTCTTAATATTCCCAGGTTCAACCAACAAACCTGAAATCTGTACATCAGCAAAATCCCAAAAGCAGTACTTAAAAGTTATATAGCATTCAATAAAATGTAACTACTAAACCCTATCTTGTACAAGAGAAAAAGAAGCCAAAACTAAACTAAAATTAAACAAACAACCTTTACACATAAAGAAATTTGGGCTAGAATCATAGCTTGCCACATATAAAGAGAGAATTATAAATCTTCTCAGCTTTATATGCTGAATTTTTTTATTTTAGGATAACTAAGATCTTGTAAGTTCTTTCTAACAAGCTTGCATTGC
Source organism: Pinus albicaulis (assembly GCA_034641835.2). Classification (NCBI taxonomy): domain Eukaryota; kingdom Viridiplantae; phylum Streptophyta; class Pinopsida; order Pinales; family Pinaceae; genus Pinus; species Pinus albicaulis. The sequence continues at coordinate 1,078,828,509 of CM076582.1, read as the reverse complement.
TGCTTGCAAGGAAGAAAAAAACAGCACAGTTTTAAGGGATAGGAAATATTAATTTGATTTGAGCCAGTTGATCATGTCCACTTATTGACATAATCCTAAGCAGTAAGAAGAGTTAAAACTAGGCACAAAAAGACAGTAAAGAGCCCAAACAAACACATTAACCTAATTTGAACTTGAACAAAAGCTTTAAACTACAACTTCAGGGCCTTATAACTACCTCATCCCTTCTGAAAAAATTATGAAGTTCTGGAATAACTCATGTCCTGTGGTTTCCTTCTGATAAAATGAGGCAGATACTTGCAGGAGAAAAAAAAAATACCACACAATTCTAAGAATTTATAAGGAATGTTATGTTATTTTTCAGCTAATAAATCTTGACCAATTTTTGGCTGAGTCCTGACCCAGAGAAATTTTTTATGACCTATCCAATCCAAAAAAGGCTGAAAGGAAGCTCCTACAATTGCTGAAAATATGTATAATTTTCTTCACAAATGTTAATGTTGAAGAAAACTTCCTCAGGTCCTATCGCCAAGGAGAAAATGTTATTTTCACAATGCAGTTTTGATGGAGTAGAATTCATGGTCACCTACAGAAATAATAACAAATCATAGGCCCCTTCAAATGACATAATGTTGTCAGACTTGAAGGGAAAGTGAATAGAGCCCATTCAAAACAAAAAAGACACAAGTAGATACTCCTCTTTAGTCATTTCATTTCCTGTGTGGCCTAGAGTTTTTTGGATATTTCCTAGATTATTATCCTCAAATTTTATTATTTCCTTATTGCACAAAATTATGTACTTTGTCTGCATCCCATGATAGGGGAAAGTAGATGCATGCATATGCATCTTAGATCTTATACATTGGACTATCTTGATAAAATCCACAGCTAAGAAAAAGAAAATAGAATAAGACAAAGGAAAGTACTATCCTCCATAACAAGCTTATAAAACAGTGTTTAATTTTCAATGGGATACAATCTAAGTTCTAACTAGATAAGGAAGTTAACCTAAATACTAAATCCAAATAAAAGTCAGTTGCATCCGTAGAAACCAATTTTTGGTTGCCAAATTCCCTAGCAAAAAGCATTATGCCCACTTTGAATCTTCTTAAGTCCTCTGGAAATTATCCACACCATGAATCTTTTAATCCCTATAAGGCTAACAAATTAGAGGCCTACAATTGTGACCAAAAGAAACTATAGCACAATTCAGAAAAAACTAAAAGCCTTCACTAGCATAGTCACAATAAAGCAAAGCCTTCATTAGCATATTCACAATAGAGCAAAGCCTCCACAACCTTGCACCCAGGTTAAAGGAAATAATACCTTTCTGACAGCACAGGCACTCTTGATATGGAATCATCATTAAAGCTAAAAGAAGATAAACATTGTAGACAACTTCTTTGAAGAAAATAAAGTATGCAATATCTGGCACTAGACAGGTAACCAACACAGGTAGTGAAGTAAATAAAGTGAATATCCCATATAATATTTATTATTGCATTAAAATTGTGTTATCACCTAAATGCATTCATTTAGTGAGCTTAACATATTTGTAAGGACCTTTGTTCCTGGTTCTTGGTAAGCCACATAAACTGTGTCAGCTCCAATCGAGTGCAAATAGACATTATCAAGAGGCATTGAAATCATATATCTTTAAGCTAATGAACTATACATATTGAAAAGTTTGAAAATTTTAAAAGAGCTTGTTTTCTCACCTTATGTAATGCTTCAACAAGGGATGAAATAATATAGTCTGAGGGTTGCTTAAAATATGACTCATTACATCCTTGTGCTTATCTTTTATCCATGGCCAATTTTCCAGCTCGGAGAAGTTCTGGCATGCATGTTTAGAAGAACAACTGGTGATAAGTTTCTGGACACCTTTGACTCAATTATATTTGTTCTCCATTAGAGACAATATATAAAATACCTGAAACTGCATCCATCCGAACTTCCTCGTGAAAATAGAACTTCAATAATGGAACAAGAATTGGCACAACCTGTCATAAAACCAAAATTGGTTACATAATTTAATAAAGAAAAGTGTCACCTACATTTACTAACAATGATTAATTCCATTAAATACCTGGCCAATCCATAATTTATGAACACATTTTGTAGAATGGCATTCAAAACAACATCGGAGATGCCCTTCATAGCAAAAGATTCTAAACCTATGAGATATATATAAAACATTCATTCTGCATCGTAGATCTAAGTAAATTAGTGGATCAGCAACTGCAAGCAGCTTAGATTCCGTCAGTTTTTCACTTTTAAAATAGACATAAGGTATATGTAAAGGCATATGTACCATACTACAGAAAAAGGGAAGGGTTCAACTGCAAGCAGCTAGGATTTATTTAGTTTCTTCCAGACAATAGTTCAACAACGCCAAACTCCAATTCCTACAATGCAATCGCAATTGTTTCCTTGATCATTTCTCTCTTGAAATTAATTTCCATCGACTTGTCATGACAGGATACATATTAGCTTCTTTGATGTAAGATTTTTGGAAAACAAAAGTAGTACAGTATGACCTACCTGTTTATCTTCTGTTTATTGTTTCTTACAAAGATGATGGCTTTAAAATGAAGAGGCTCTCTTTTACTCATGTCAATTTGTAGGTTTGTAATCCAATGATATTTATAAGACAACTGTTACTAATAAATTTGAACATCAGAAGCTAAGATAAGATGATGATACCTGTAGTTAATTTTCATTTCAGAATTAACTGCTGGTTTATTCCTCTAGTTACTTGAAGCTCTTGATGATGATACCAGTGTGGACATAAAAGTTATAAATATAATATTCTTTCTGTTGTTATAAATACAAGTCGATGCATAAGAAAGACTGGAGATGGGTATGCTAAAATACAAGTCTGCTAACCTCTGGGCAACAAATGGCCCAGCTAGTGCTAATGCCATAACGTAAAATTAATGAGGATACATACCCTCTAGTAAGGTTGTTGATATACCTCGACCTGCTAATTCTCAATGATACTAGTCAGATGCTTCAAGATATATCTTTGATTAATCTGGTTGCCCAATTCAAAGGGTTTCTAGTCTTTACCAGGGATATTTTCAACAGCAACTCAAAGACCTGATCTAAAACTGAATCTAACATGATCAGATTTGAAAGCATACGAAAAAAACAGTTTTTTTTTTTTTTCTTAGCTCAATACATGAGCAGGTGAAAGACTAGATAAATTCATTAGTACCAGCCCTTCCCTGGAAAGGGGAAATGAAAATTAATGAAAAATCATGAGAGAATGAAATTCAGTCATTTTGTTGAATCCAGGCACAACAAGAAGTTGATGAATTGAAAAAATGGAAAAACCTTCGTACATGTCATCTGGATTGAACGTTGTAGGTTCAGTTGCAATTATCTTGTAAAATTTTTGTCTATCTCAACAAAGGATTCATTATATAAAATTTGAAAGTTTTATCCCTTGCAGCCTACAAGTGTAGATCATATCTAAGGCTCAATGCTATCAGTAAAGTTGCATACTAAAAGCCAGGCCAACTGGACCCTGGTTCACTGGTGAGGTCAATAGAATATTAAACCAGCACCATGGATCTATTCAAATCTGTGGTCTGCCTCAGCCAAATAGGATGCACTTCAAAGGGATGATGCAAGGTGAAAGTCCAGGGAAATTTTGGTGGAATAGTTACACCTCCAATCCTGCACTTAGAGTGAAACAAAATCTGCTATATGTGGTGCAATGCTTTTAATGGTAAAGAATAATAAGACCATAAATTTGTAAAATAGTTGACAGAAGATTCACTAAAGACAAATTCCATGCATAACAATCTCAGGGTGGACAAAAGAATACATAAACACACCTGAACAATTCCTGCAAAAGAGCTGCTCCATCCATGAGTCGCTGTGAGAGGCAGAATGGCAACAAACATTACAATTCTATTGGCATTACAAAGTGACAACCCCAGAGCCATCATGACAACAACTTTGGCTCTCTCTGATGTGAGAAACTCCATCAATTTTGATGGCCTTGAGGCATATGTAAGTGCACTTAATCTAATACCATCATCTTTGAAACCTATATCGGCTCTTGATGCCACATGTGTGCGAACCTGCTGTGCTACAATCCTTGGCCTAAACACCCCTGATCTACTACATCTGTTTATGGGCTTGTCAGCAATTGAATTTTCACCTATAACCATCTTTTGGCTTGTGGAATTTCTGAACTTTAGCAGGCCCTTCTTAGCTTGCCAGTTGACTTGATCCTCTAATGTTGAATTCAGAGCAAGTAAAGAATATTGTTTATGTTCGATTCTTGCTACCTCTCCGGAACTAGAACTCAATTGAAGATTCTCGTTGCCCTAATTCCCTCGTCAATGCGTGCAGAAATAGATCTTGGAATCCTGCATATAATCTGGCACCGTGCACCTCCAATAGTCAACTTCCAAGCCTCTTGCAAGCCCCAACAGTTGAAATGGGGGCGAATCCCTCCCCGACCCAGTAAATTCTGGCGAATGCCATTAAATTTTTGTTCAACCTCCAACTTCCAAGCCCCAACCAGTGAAAATGGGGGTGAATCACTCCAATCTCTCCCCTGACCCAGTAAAATCCAAGCGAATTTCATTGAAATAAGCTCCAAACCAGAAAATTGGGAGGTGAATTTCATGGTTTAAGTTTTAAGCGCATTTATTTTGTTAGGCTAACACTTAATAATTAATTATTTTTAAAATAATTATAGGGCTAACTATATAAAACTATAGAAAATGGGTTTTATATAAAAAATTCGCCCTACCAAAATTTAAAATCCCTTAAAATTCGCCTTTGGGCTAAAATTTTCCCTTAAAATTTTCCCTGGTAGAAATCAAAACTATTGATGGACAGAATTCCGTGTTCCTGGTAAATGGGCATAGATTGAAGGTGTATTTTCAACCCCTTACTAAAGGATATTTTATGCATCAAGTCCAAAAACAATCTGAGAAGGAGATGGTAGGTGGAAATTCCAACCTATTGAAAATATGATTCATTATTTTCCAAAAAAAAAATAATAAAAGGAAAAAAAATGACAAAAAGAAAAAGAAAAAGAAATTCCTGTAATTGTGAAAATCAGTTGACTGACATGATTGGAGAAGGATCAACCTGAAAACTAGCATGCTGGCAGGGAGATCAAAATTTCAATAGAAAGGGAATGTTGTTTGATTTTTATATATGTTGGCTATCACCAAGAATAAGTAGGTTCAAATGGTAACCAAGCCCTTACCCAAGTTTGGGGTGGCTAGCTTGGAAATTTTTATCCAAACAATGCTCAATTCCCACTGCATTTACTTTTTCCGGCACCAGTGCAGGCATATTTTGAAGGCAAAATTCTACCTTTCTTCTATTTCCTGTTTCATAATTTCCCACTATTTTTCTTTTCTTAATCCCATAATGAATTACCCTCGTTTTCTTCTAAGAAAATTATCCCTATCCGATTTCGTAAAATCCCTGTTTTCCCCTTGAATTTTTTTCCCACATCCTGTTTTCATTTATCCCCCTTGGTGGCATTATTCTTGGAATCCATGTTATGGTATTCCTTCCCATTCAGAAAATTACCCCTTTCCCACTTCTTTGTTCCCTCAATGATCGATTGCAGTATCTGATGCAGTCAGATTAGAAGGCATGTTCAACACCAAATATTGGCGAATAAAACTTCTCTTGTACATTCAGGTAATTTTTTTAATCTAGCCAAAGAACTGTGTTCTATCAGAATTTTTTTATCCCCTCTTTCTTCGATGCTACAGAATCCCTAGTGTAGGAATGCAGATGATCGGTGCAATCAGGTTCAGTGCAAGCACGTTGTAGTGAAATCAGGATTGGTGCAAGCACGTTGCAGTGCAAGCAGGTTCAGTGCAAGCACGAATAGTGCAGGCACGTGCACGACTGTAAAAACACAGTGCAAAAATGTTTAACCCAGTGCAGGAGCGCTTGGTGCAAAAATGCTTATTGGGAAGTTTATTTTTTATTTTTTCAGATGGATGAATACCACAGTGAAAGATCATAACATTTCATTATTTGGATTATGGTTAAGACTTTGCTTTATCAATTAATAATTTAGGGAGAAATCATAAGTGTAAGATATTTTAGGTCCTGAAGTCTAAGATTTTTAATGAGTACTGAAGTACATATTATGTGAATTATGAAGCAAACGTGGGATAGTAAAAATCTACCCGAAACCCCACACTTACCTCCTTTTGAAAATATCCTGCATCACCTTTCCATGATATCCTTACCTCATAATCCGATCATACATGACCCTTACAATTCCGCTGTAAAAACCTCTGCCTCCTGTAATTGTCATTGTCTGCCCGTACCGAACTGATACGTGTGTGCATCCATCCTGAAGGGATGATTTTAATGATTGAACATGATTGTACAGAAGGGGTCAATAAGGCAGTGGACAGATGATTCTCCATCATAAAATTCTTGCCAACCTTTTGTACTCCTTAGTGTGAAATATTCCTAAGGCCATGTTAGAGAATTGAGGTGGATTCAAAAAATATGTTGCCTGTGAGAAATGAACCATGATATGTGAAGGAGATAGAGTAGACCACTGAGTATGGAAATATTCTTGCACTATTGCAAGAATCGGGATTTCTTTCATTTTTGCAGAAATTCGATGGGTTCGATATGGTTGTGGCACTAGAATTTTCAAAGACATTTGAGGGAGGACGAGCTTATATAGGCTCACTGGAATTTGAGGTCACAGAAGAATCTATAGTGCTAGCTACAAGCTTGTCAACCGCATGGGAAAAATGGTTCAAAAAGGAGAGGATCGAAAAGAAAAGGTGGCATTGATTTGTGGTCAACATAAAACTAAAAGTCGACTAGAAGAAAGGGCTTTCGCGCAACGCCATGCTTGGGAAATGGTAAGACCTCCTATACATATTGCAGAAGTTTCTTACCTATGAAGGATGTTACTTATTAACGTTCGTGTACCATATCCATTTTTTGTTGCATTTTGAATCAGGGAAACACATCAATTTCCCTTATTACCTGCTATAGAGTTTAGAGAAAATGGTGAGAGGAGTTTAGAAAAGGAATGCAAGCCATGTTTCCTACAAACTGTACCATCACGAGCTCATTTCAATCTTGTTTAAGAAGGATATGGAGGCCAAGGAAATAACCTGGGAAGCATTCTTGAAAGAGTTTCGGGAAATAAGTGTAGGAAAGTCGGCTGAGAAAAAGAGTGCAAGCAAGAAGAGAAAGGCAGAGACCTTGCGCCCTGCCAAGAAAAAAAAACAAGAAAAAACGGCGCAAGCAGAGGATAAATCTGTTGAAGAAGCTTTGTCCTCAGCAAAAAGAAGAGTGACCAGGAACTTGACTAAGAAAAGGACTGCCTCTTCAGGGACAAGTTGCGCTCGGTCGAGCTCCCTGATTTTGTTAGACGAGTCATCCCATGCTTCACTTGGAGACCACAACCTCTTGGTTCTTGCAAATGCAGTAGACCATACTGTGGTTAATGAATAAAATTTAGAGAAGGAGGATGACATATCCTTGTCAGCCTTCCTTCATAAGTTGAAGAAGCAAAGAATGACACCGAGTGCAAGCAGAGACCTGGTAGAGGGTCAGATAGATGACGAGGTGCAACATATGAAACCCTCAGAAATTTTGATGAGAAGGGTACTGAAGCCCTTGACAGGATGGAATTGGAGGGTACTGAAACCCTCGGTGACATGGAAGCTCCTAGCACAGAAACCCTTGGTGATATTATGATGCAGACGCTGGATGGCCAAGATAACTTTGATCTTGGCAACGATGGTACATGTTTTGAATCAGTTGCAGAAAAAGTGCTTGCACTAGATGAGCTAGAAACAGAGACCTCTACCCTCTATTTGAATAATCATATAGTAGATATGGAATAACAAGTTCATGAATTGGAAGCATTAAACCACGTCATGAAGGAGAAAAATTGGCGGAAGCAAGGTAATATCGAGTTGGCAGAAGAGGTCAAAGAACAAAAACGTCATGTAAAGGTATCAAAGTTTCAAGCTTATAAATTCTACAAGCGTCTCAATAAGGTGACCAAACAACTTAAGAAATCATAAGGTACAAATACGAAGACAGTGAAAGCAGGGTTCAGTATCCAAGTGCAGGATTGAAATAAGGCTCCCTATTTTGAATATTTTTGCAGTAGGTAAAGGTTGTGTGAGGACACACAATAGATTAGGGATGGGAGGACGTTGGTAGGTCAAAATGATTCATTTGTATCCCCTTCCTACTACAAAACCACAATCATTAACCTTTGTTTTATCTTCATAAACCTCCTTATTCCTACACTAGTCCAAGGATCTCGTCTCTTCATGCATAAGCTTTATATTTCATGTTTAAGGTCTACTAAGTGCTTAATTAATCATTTTAATAGATTTTGTGCCTTTAATATTTCTTGCAACTCATATATACTTTCCTAAAGTATTTGATAAGCTAAAGTATTAATCATCTTATCAGCTTGGTCTAGTGCATGTAGATTCCTACATCATTTGCAACTATCCATTCTGAGATCTCCGCAACAGCTCGATCGCTTAACGTGGGCATCTTGGTCCACGTCATCCAGTTCAGTTGTGATCATCTAGAGTTGAACTCAAGCGGAGGATAGTTAGGGATATGGTCGAAGATAAGGTGTGTGTGTTAATTTCATTTATTTTCAAAAGCGTGGTTTAAATCTTAGTTTCATTCTTGCATAAGATTCTGATTTATTTCGCTAATAGTCAAAGTGTGAACGGATCCATTGTGTGAAAGTTAATTGATTTAATTTACCTTATATCATTTCTTTCCATCTTGGTTTACTTTCTCTTGGATCGTGTAGTTAGATTATTCATGCACCAGTGCATGCAGGATTCTACACTTTGGTCTGCTGGTTCATTTACATCAAGTTGTTTCATTCTTTATCCTTTATACGAATTTTATATATTTCTGCAAAGTAAGAGTTCATCATCTGAGAAAAGAATTTCTAATATTAAAAGTTAAATTCCTAAATATTAAGGATGACTTCATGAAATGGGAAATAACATTGTTGCACTATATTAATCTATGCATGCACCTCACGATTTAAGAAAAAGGATTAAAGGTAATATGAAATATTACAATTAACCATTTTGAGATAGATCTGATTCCATGCAAAACCCCTTTGACTAAAGAAGGTTTGTTTTGGCTTTTGAATATTGTTTTTATCTTAAAGGTTTATTTCCATTACTAGATTCAGTTGCTTGAAGCATTCTTTTGCGTGTGCAAGTTATTTCAAAAAAATTTTCGCATTTGCAATTCTTTTCATAGGTAACACACCCTTTTATTTTTCCAAAAGTAATTGGAAAACATGGTGTAGGAAGCTCTTTTCCGGTACAAGAACCAGTGTCTTGCTACATGAACATAGTGCTCCATTCATTGAGGTCTAGAGCCCCTACATGAAGACATAAGTATGCAGTATAAGTGTAAAATATACTTCTCACACATATGTTCTATACTAGCACTAGTGCAAGAAGATTGCAGGAGTACAAGAACGAACACTTAGTGCAAGAAGGAAAATCATTTAGAAGACAAATATTTTCAAGGGATCACTTGTTAAACTACCAACACCTATACTAAGGACAAACATAGAGTTTTACTTCAACAATTAATATTTTTTACAACAGTGTGAAAGTTCCTTTATTTGGTTTCTTCACAAATACATTCTTTTACATTCCAACACTAGAATTACTTTGGTGTAAAATTCCTTTGTGACTTTTCTATCTGATTCTGCAAGATTTCAATTAAGAAGTAAGAATAGAAATAGGAAAAGTTCATGCCACTTCTGGCATTCCCTGTGCTTCGTCTCTAAGTTTACGAAACCCCTGGGTTGACAATTAAGTGTTAAAGGAGCTTGCTTAAGTGCAATTCCTGCACCCAAAAGTAATGGAAGGATACATGGTAAATCCTAGAGGGTGGAGACAAAGAAATTCCTCATGGTTTAGGAGGATAAATCTGGAGGCATTCATGCTTGTTAGGGCCTAGTGATCCCTTGACTAGTATATGGTGAGATTGCGAGAAATCTTGTAGTGTATGTTTATTTTTTGGGCCTAGGAATCCCTTGGAGAGATACATAGTAAATCCTTTTTGTATAAATGAGGATTTTAGGCCTAAGAATCCCTTGATCGGTAATGGTGGGATACATTGTAAAGCTTGAGGAATCCTTGGTTGGTTTTTTTGTCAGTGCCACATTCATGCTTTGAATATGACATGGCAGTGATTAGCTAAAAAAATATTTGGTTCAGTCCAATCTATGGTTGGGTTGTACGTGGAAGTCCCTAAACTCATTGGATTTTGCATCCTTTAATAGGAGCTCTTTTACACTTGTGTATTACGTGTAAACGTGTTTGTTATTATGTGGTTATAATGGTTGTTATATCATTGTTGATCTATTGGTTATATGTTGGTTATAAGCATGGTTTATGATAGACTCGAGTTATGGCTCTCATATCGTTTTCTTTCATAAATGAAATGTTAATGAAATAATGACCTAATATATGACATTGTAGCTATTATGAGAGGGCATCATACCTTCTTGAAAATTTTGAGATAAATATGAAGTCCCTATGCTTAGATGTGTTTATATGACCTATAGATTACATGTTCATGATGTGTTTGACGAAATGTATCTCATGGCTAGGCATTGTCAGGTCGATTCCTTGTTAATTTTTTGCATTAGATGTCTTTTCATATTTTTAATTATCATTTTTGAGAGTTTAATCAAGTTATGAGCAGAGGCCTAAGTCCTAGCCCTAAAAACTTGGCTCATATTTCAGGGTCACTAGCACAAAAATACCTGTAAAAGTATGAAGTTGCATGGATAACCTTATTGTGCACATGATTGGAGGGTTTCAGTCACATGAAGGGATTGTCATGGGTGCGACTGGGGGTCTAGTTTAGTAAAAATCAGGTTAACTCAGTGGTTTGGCACATGGAGTGGTTAGATAGCCCCTAGGGTCCTATAGCTTTTGAGGAAAGTCAATTTGGTATGGTTTGTCGATTCCACTTCCTTAACTACACTTGCGGAGTTGAAGCATATCATAGTAAATATTCATCACATGTTTACCCCAGTGGACCAGTTAGATTGGGTAAATGCAGGAGGAGGGTGTTGCAACATTTTTCATCAAACACATGAAAGTAGTTGGAGCATTAGTAAGACCAAACAAAACCACCAAAAACTCATAATTCCCTTACCTAGTACGAAATGTGGTATTTTTAATATCTTCTTCTCTGATGGGCACCTAATGATATCTCGATCTCAAGTAAATCTTTGATAACATTGTTTCTCCCTTTAGATAATCAAACAAATCATCAATTTGTGGCAAAGTATACATATTCTTCATAGTTAATTTGTGCAACTACCAGCAATCAATGCACAACTTGAGAGTACCATACTTATTTACAAAAAACACTAGTGCACCCCAAGGTGACACACTTGGCCTTATGTATCCCTTATCAATAATTCCCTTAAGCTACAAGTTCAGTTCCACCAAATTCTAAGTAATCATCATGTAAGTTTCCTTTGATGTTGGTTTTTCTCCCAGAATCAACTAAATAGAAAATTCCACTTCCCTATGAGGAGGAAATTTTGAAATATCTGTAGGAAACACATCCTAAAACTTCTACAAAATAGGATACCTTTGCAGAACTTCATTATCCTCAACATCCTTCCCTTTGTCACTAGAAATATGAATTACAAACAATACACATCCCTTTATACAACTGCGCTTTTCGTGCATAGATGTAACAATTCTCACCGACATAGGCTTCTTCTTTCTTTGTAAGATTCTCCTTTCCCCATCATCATCTAGGAACTAAATATCCTTATCATGGTATTCCACTTTAGTCCCATGAATGTACAACCAATACATGGCCAAAATCATACTCTATGAACCCAAAGGAAGCACATTTAGATGTGTTGATGTAGGCATACCATTCAAATCAAATTCACAATATCTCAGCCAATGATGAACTCTTCTCTTGGTCCATGTAGACAACTCCACCAACCAATATTATGCATGCACTTATTTATTAAATCCACACTTATCCACCAGGTTAGGACAAATATAACTATAGTTAGATCCAAGACCAATCAAAATAGAAACAAATTGATCACAGAGTTAACTTTCCATCTCAATAATCGATGTGTGATGATCATCCTTCCTATTATCCAACTAGCATAAATACGATGAATACTCTGCCCAATATCTCCATCTATATGCACTTCCTGGGTCACTATAAATATGGGTTCTGTCACTTTTATGCATTGGACAATCTCTCCTACGATTCTCTCCACCAAAAGTCCATCACTGCAAAGGTTTCCGGCCATTTCCTTTTTTATACTGCTCAGGCTGAAATTTTTGTCCTTTTTCAACTGCGTCAAACTTTTTTAATGTGCTAGATTCTCCTTATCATCTGCAGCGTGAGGTATTCCTTTCTTCTTAACCCACTTTCCTTTATTATTATTATTGCATTTCAAATCTCTATCAGGCTTAGAATTGTGCTTAGAATTCTCATAAAAATGCTTCAACTTCCCAATGACTTCCTCTAATGACCGAGGCTCATGATACTCAATTTGATCCTTGAATGCTAAAGGAAATCCACTGATGAATATTTGGACCTTTTTCTTCTCATCCTTAAGATAAGGCACATACCTCAACAACTCTAGAACTTGGTCGAGTACTCTTCATCTATCATAGAAACCATCTTAAGCTCATGTAACACCTTAGCCCTTCCATCATAATATCTCTCAGATAATTACTTATTTATAAAGAGTATTTTAAACTCATGCTAACTCAAATCCTCTATCTGGATGTAGCTAACATACTTCAAATATTCCCACTAGATATTCGCTTTTCCCTTAAGACAAAAGTTAACTACGCTATCTTTCCTTTTCTCTGTATAATCATGCAATTCAAAGAAATTCTTCATCCCAAGCATCCATGCTTCTGCATATTCCATTTTCTCTATCTCTCCATAAAATGCAGGAGGCTTGGATTTCTTGAACTCAACTGGAAAGTACCACTTCTCACTCCTCTTATAAGGATGTTGGCAGTAATGATGATGATTCTCTCTCCGAACCAGAACTAGAATGGAATTCATAAGCATTACCTCTCATGTCAGGTGTATCCAACCATTTTCCACCTCTGAATGTGTCAACCTTGTCGAACATGTATCCTTATTGATACTTGATACCATATTCCTAGTTAGTCTTTCCTCATGTCCATTAATGATTCTTGGCTTTCCATGTCTCTACAACTCTCATAAACTCTAAAGGATTACTGCATTAACCTATGCTTGTTTTTATTGAGCTTTAGAAATTATTTCTTGTGACTCAATTATCATGTCATTATCTTCGTTGCAAATTTTGATTTTTTCCTTTAGACTTCTTAGTGTATCTGCTATATCAAGAGAATACTTATCTCCTTGTTGCTTAGTTGATCTATAAGGAGAGTCATGTGAATTGTAATCCACCATTTTTCTTTTCATCTATGATCTTGTTTTTCCTGCAAACATGTCATGTTAGATAAACCAAATATAAGCATAATCAAAATAATACCTCAATGTTTCTCAGGGGAGGCTATCTCGTCTCCACAATAAATTCCTGATTAGCACAATATATATACATAATGACACCAACATATCAACATCTCAACCTCATAACACACCAACATAATCATGATGACACAAACTACAGTAATGACCACCATGATGCATGTCTGACCTACTATGCATGATAACCATAAAAATCAAAATGTGTTCACAAAAAACACATTGAAAAATAACATTCATACATGAAAAACACATATACCTCGAGGTCTTGTGCTGCAACCTCAGTCTAATACCACCCTGTAACGCCTCCTACCACATTTACCGAAATTCACAAACTTTCTAGGGTAAACAAGAGATGAGCATCACTATGACATGACATGACCTCCAAGTTTCAATTAAGGAAGTAGGTCCTACAAATTGAACACTTACTGACATCCCACAGGGACTACAGATCATTCAAGAGCTAGAAAACCACCCCAAGTGATCAATCCTTAAGCTGGAACCTTTTTTCTCTTACCTAGCTCCAAACCCTCTCCCTTGTCACTACATCCATGCATTTGGAAGCCTATAACCAAACTCAGATGCTTTCTTCCATGCGGTTATGACCTAAAATCCCTAGTTCAGTGCCAACAATTCTAAGATCTAAGACAATTTTCTAGGTTATTCTCCATACCACTACCTAGAAGTTCCTGTAACTTTACAAAAGCATAGAAAATACAATAACAATGTTAACCATTCAAAATAAAGCAATATATTGAGCTATACATGCCTAATCCATGATATACCTTTCGTTAAACATATAGTAAACATATAAGTTATATGACTTGAATGCATATTTTATCAAAAATTGATAGTCCACCAAGAAGGCGTTATGCCCTCTCTAGTTATCCGCAATAACACGTGTTAGTCCATGCATTCATCAACCATTCAATACCTTATCAAACATCTCAAGGGTCATAGATATAATACATCATATAACTAGCATATAACCAAAAAATAACTAGCATAGAAACCATGGAAAATCAACGATAATGTCAACATGATAACCAATACAAGTGCTCCTAAATCATGATATGAAAGTAACTCTTATTAACATATGCAATATCCAACCAAGTTAGGGACTTCCACATAACACCCTACCATAGATTGGGCTGAACCAAATATCTCTTTCATCCAATCACCCTTATTCCATATTCTAAGCATGAATGTGGGATCTCATGGGTTAAACCAAAACAAAACCAAGACAAGGATTCTAGAGTCCAAACCACCTCAACCCTCAACCATAGTGATTCCACCTCTACGATATGGAAATCACTAACATCAACTAGATTGGTCTCTGCCCAACTTGTCTAGGGCTCTAGGAAATAGTAACTTAACCTGCAACCATCCAAGTCTCTACAGTGTTTGTACCAACCATGATTCCAGAGACTAGTAATTCAACCCACCAAGGGCTCTAGATCGTTTTTCCAAACCTACCACTCCAGGAACTAGTAACTCAACCCAAAATGTTCCAAGGCTTCTAGAGTGTTTGTTCCAAGCCACAATCATAGGTAACTTGAGCACCAAATAGAAAAACAAGTGGAAAAACCCACAACACCACGACTATCCAAGAAATTGAAAGGAAAATATAAAACCACTATCAATCCAGAAAAATCTCTATGCCAATGACAACACATAACCATAGAATCACATGCATATATCATGCATCCAAAAATAATCAAGGAAATCACACATGCAAACTATTCCCTTCAAAGAAATCCAACTATAGTTGTTGCTTCAACTATCTCCTTGCACTTCCTTGCTTTCCTTTTCTTTCTTTCTCCAAATACAAGTGAATTCTATAATTCTCCCAACATGCTCCAAGAATTCTCTATGTGCGCAAGAGTATGAGAGAATGAGAGACTGAAAGGACAGAGCCAAAAACTAAACTAAAAAAAGACGTGTATTGATTCTCTAATGCCTTTTGATCACTGATGCCTCTATTTTCTGCATTTTCCTTCACTTTTCCTCTAATTTCCCTTGTATGCAGATATGTGTCTCTTCACCTCTTATCTCCTATTTTCCTCTATTTTCATAATTAAATGCCAAGTATTGACTCTTTGCTTTTGTTAATTACCATAGTCATTATTAATCACAAGCGATTTCCACTAGGATATGTTTCCCAACATTCAACTTGGAATACGTGTCCTGTGAGCTTGGTATTACTTTATTTACATGGAAAATCAACCAACGGCTATTACAAATTATATGCATCTATACATTAAATGGGTTGGGTTGAAGCCTTTGTAAGCTATGGAGAGATACTGTTATGCCCATTATGTGCATGTATTCAAAGCTTAGGAGGGATAACTATAAGAGCTTTACCATGATATACATATATACACATATGAAATGAGTGGGGGATGAACCTTGAGGTATTAAAATCCT
The DNA here is from genome assembly GCA_034641835.2 of Pinus albicaulis. Classification (NCBI taxonomy): domain Eukaryota; kingdom Viridiplantae; phylum Streptophyta; class Pinopsida; order Pinales; family Pinaceae; genus Pinus; species Pinus albicaulis. The sequence continues at coordinate 1,078,812,513 of CM076582.1, read as the reverse complement.
GGCCTTTGAATTGCAATATGCCCATGTGTGTGGGCATTTTCATTCAAAGTTGAGGGTTGGAAAAGCCTAAAAGAAATATACGTATGCATATAAGGTTGAAATTATTTTGGCAAAGGAAAGAAGAAGTAGACTCCCTGCTAATCATATGACCAAGAGCTATGACTAAGGGTCTATGGGGGTGAGATTTGAGCCATAGATGTCGAGGGTGCATATTCACCATCCACATGTCCTAGAAGAATTACTCCAGAGATTTCAAAGGGAGGCCTAGATGATCCCACCAGGAATAATCACTGAGATGACGTGGCACAATGGGGCTAGTGATTGGCTCATTCCGTGAAATTGAGGTAGAGGACCCAAATTAATTATAATCGAAAATTAAACTTTACTATGCAATGGAAGAAAAGGCGAGACCCAATACCATCATGGTACATGACATGTCCTTTAGGTGATGTGCGACCTAGGAGGCGAACACTTGTTAGTTGGATTTTAGGGTTTTGTGGGGCCAAGTGGCATGTATCTATGTGACACATGGCACTCACGTAGTGGATCCGTGTGGATGGTGATAGGTCACTTCAGTGTTAAAATTTCTTGACCTCACCCTGATGCCTTAATCCCTATGATTTGTCACAAATATAGGTGCAATTCCACTATGGTTATATTCCCAAGGTGAGGTGGCAATGGTGGGGCCCACACATACAACTCTTAGGGGGTTCAAACCCCATGAGACTAGTTCAGAAAGAAATTTACTAGTAGCTGATGTGGTAACTTTGACATGGAATCTCCATGTAATCCTAACCATTCTTCCCCGAAAATTTTCAATGGGGGACTACGAGGAATATCATTGGGATTTTATTCCTTGGGTGAGTTGGCAAGGATGGACTGACACGACTATTGTAAGTAACAAAAGAGTGGGGTTTCCCCCTAATATATATGTATGTGTGTGTGTGTGTGTGTGTGTGTGTGTATGGGTCATGTATAATGGGTTTAATGTGACACTAATTATGAATGGGTTAGTAGATCGCATAATATGACACAACATGATCAAGTCGACAACTACTATGTGGACTATGACTTGGATAACCACGTGGGCACCATGTGTTAGGCCAAATGACATGGCACTATCTGATAAGCCAGATTTTAATTTCCCATATCTTTTGATCCAAGAGTTGGGGTAAAACAAACTTTATATTTTTGGAAAGATCTCGATGAGGTGAACACAATGATTTCATCCATTTTAAGTTTGGGGGAGGTTCAAAAAGTTTGAAAATTTTAGACCTTATTTCCATAACGAGACCTTGTAGGTCGCGTCATCAAAGTCATTAGAGAAATTTTGAGGTCACAAATGGGCCTAAAAAAAATAATGTACAACCAAAATAAAATTTATAAGAACCAATAGTATTCAAGATGATGATTTCAACCATGGGGGATGATTCACCATTTTTGGAGTAAAAAAGTAAAAGGATTCAAAAAATAAAAATAAAAATAAAAAACTACTTTTTCAACTCATATTTTCAAATGATATCCCTATGGTTTTCTCAAATTTAGAGCGGGAGAAATCATTGGATGCAAAATTTAATTCCTCATCCAAGTATTACCCATGTTGTATGCTTTCGATTGACCTCTCTACACGAAAAATGATAAATACATGAAAAAACGTGTTTGCAATCATGTTTTTCATGTATTTCTCATTTTTTGTGTAGCAAGGTTCATCAAAAGTATCCAACATGGGTACTCATTGGATGATTAATTAAATTATGCATCCAACGAGTTCTCCTGCTCAAAATTTGAGTAAAACCATAGGGAGATCAATTGAAAATATGAGTTGAAAAAAATAGTTTTTATTTTCCCTCTAAAATTTGATGATGTAATATAAGCTTATTTGCTTATTTCTAACATTATTTTATAATATTCCTTATGAGGCCCATTTTAGACCTCAAACTTTCTCTAATGAATTTCCTCCTTATACCCTTAGTAGGGGTTAGGGGTAGTAGGGGGTATGTTACAATAAATTTACATGATACAATTTTACAATTTCTTTTACAACTTCAAGATGGAGCTAGAAAAGAAAGAAAAACTAGCGAGTCTAGCAAGGTGAAGGGACACTTAACAAAAAGGAAGGTGGCATTCCAAAACCACCACATATTCACTATCATGATTATTAAGGGGAAATACCTCTTACATGCAAATGATATGAAGAAATCAAACAAAAGCTACCATCTCACCCAATTCATTCTACATTATAATTACTTTGAGGATGTAATGAATAGTATTGTTTTGGATATAATTCTTATGTGTGGGATTAATGATCAATTTGGGGGGTTTAATTCAGAAATTATTTTTGTAGAGAGCATTGTTCACCCATAGGTAAAGAACCTGGAATCTCAACCAATTATATGTGTAACACATTTCTAGGTATTCTCCATCACCTCCTACAGGTTTCAATGTCCCAATGTCATTAATAGAATCATCAACCTTTGCTTTTTTATCTGAAATCCTTAAAAAATGAACTATGACAATGTGAGAGAGATGTGTAAGAATCAAGTGAAAATGTGACATATTTACCCTTATAATTGGAACATTGGAAATAAGGTTTTAGGTACTAGAAAAGGTAAAATAAAAATATTTTGGACCAATGTGACATTAATGGTGAGGGAAATATACTTAGGATAAGAGAATGTGAAGAGTGGTATTTGTGGTCATGGAAATTTTACAAGTGAAGAATTTAAAGATGGCCTCAAATATTGCAATAACATTCTAGTATTTGATAGAGCACATAGTGACACACCTTAATCTACCTCTTCCATTCATGTTGTTTGAACCTAGTAGAATGGATGATTTTGTTGAAAATTTACCCTCTCACATATTTTATACTCCTAGGGATTCTGTTCCTACCCAACTTGTGCTTGTTTTTGGAGATTCACTTGACCTCTCTATCACTTTTATGTAACAACTATGGAACTTGAATATTAAATGACATAGGTGGATTTAGATGTTAAACCCTATTTTGGATGGGATTTAGATGCTAAACCATATTTTTGGGATTTAGATGTTAACCCTTATTTGATATTTTTCAAATACATTTTCAGTTTTATTTAATATTAAAATAATATTTTTAAGAAAAAAATATTGTTTGTGACTACGTGATTTCGAACAAAATATTTTGAATATTTATATAATTGGAACTTATATAGAGGAATACCTCAAGATAACTCCTTTAGATAGGCCTTAAAATTTAAATTTTTTAAATATGAAACCTTGACCATTTTTGTGAATATATATAATATCCATGTTAGCTATCAATTTATCATGCATCGATACAGATCGAGTCCTTCGAGGTGAAAACATTGTTTATATTGAAAAAACAATTGAGAAAAGGTTTGTAGCTTGAGGAACTTGATCTCCCTTGATGCATGATATAAGTAGACCTAATATGGATCTCTCTCTCTCTCTCTCTCTCTCTCTCTCTATCTCTTTCTATATATATATATATATATATATATATGTGTGTGTGTGTGTGTGTGTGTGTGTGTGTGTGTGTGTGTGTGTGTGTGTGTGTGTAAAGAGAGAGAGAGAGAGAGAGATCTGTAAGACTACGTGATTTCGAACACAATATTTTGAATATTTATATGATTGGAACTTATATAGAGGAACACCCTAAGATAAATCCTTTAGATAGGCTCTAAAATTTAAATTTGTTAAATATGAAACCTTGACCATTGTTGTGAATATATATAATATCCATGCTAGCTATCAATTTATCACACTTTGATATAGATCAATTCCTTCGAGATGAAAACATTTTTTATATTGAAAACACTTGAGAAAAGGTTTGCAGCTTGAGGGACTTTGTCTCTCTCATTGCATGAGAGATCTAGACTTAAGATGGATATCTCTCTCTCTCTCTCTCTCTCTCTCTCTATCTCAACATATATATATATATATATATATATATATATATTGATTGAGAGAGAGAGAGAGAGAGAGAGAGAGTTGTTGATACAAGATAGTTTGTAATCTCTAATTTCCGGGGCTTATGTTGTAGTGATATATGCATGGTGACATAAGATTGCTATTAACATATATGTTGTTACTGATGATGTGTTACCGATATATGAAGTGTAATACTGATGTATTATTGGATAAAAAATAATTTGTATTAATTTTGGAGTTTGTGAATCCAATTTGAAAATGGATGAAAGGGAGATCCACGGTGTTTAGTGACTTCAGTTGGTTGGGTCCAGTGAACTGATTTGAGGGATTATGTGCTTCATGCTGTTAGGTGCTAGTGAAATAGTGAAGGAAGTGGTTGCTTCCTACTGGAGGGTGCCAGTGAAACCTTGAAAGGAGTGGGGTGCTTACTACTGATTTGTGCTAGTGAAACCTTCAAGGGAGCAGGTACTTATTGTTGGTGTGTGACAGTGAAACTGTGAAGGAAGTGGGTGCTTCTTATTGGTTAGTACCAATGAAATAATGAAAATATTAAAAAATAGAACATGAATTATGGTGTTTTTATCCCTTTATGGGTTCCCACCTTCAAAAAATATTTGTGTCATTTATCTTCTTGTGTTTTATGTATACTACTTGTTTATATGTTTCTTGATGGTGCATATTGAATGGAAATGAAAATATAAATTTGTAACAATTCATGAAATATTGATACACCTCCTTCCCCTCACCCAAACTCTAAGTATTTCCAACATAGAAGGTAAACAAGATATCTCTAACTACCTATGGTATAAATTCACATATTATTTCACTATAATTTAGGAGATAATCTCTAAGGAAGATAGGGTTTCTTTTAAGGCTCAATATGTATGCTTCAAAAATGATCTTTTAGCATGTTTGTTATAATATTTTTACTATAACGTTTGAGACTATGAAATTTGGAGGAGACAAAGAAGAAATATCCATGCATATAGGGTAAAAATTTAGGAATTTGGTTCACTATAGTTTTGGAGATGTTCCCTGTGGAATTTAGGGTTAATGAATTGTCTTGAAATCAACTTCAAAAAAGTTATTTTGGATTTTTTTCTATAACATATTTTATGGGAATCTTCATGTAACCACCCCACCCACATTTCCCTAGTTTCATCATCTTACCAGGGTAAACATGAGTTGAGGGCTACTATGACCTTACTCAACCTCCTAAGTATAGTTAAGAAAGTGGAATCAACAATCTAAAACTTTACTAACATTCCTTAGGAGCTATAGTACACCCATGAGCTAAAAAACCACTGGTAGTTCCCAAATCCTACGTTTGAATTCCTTTTTGATGACCTGGGATCCCAACCGTATGCATGACAAGGCCTCGATGCAGTTTAGGGCCTCCAACCACATGCATAAGCCTACTAGGGTGTGGTTGTGACCTAAATTCTTCAGTTCCGAGGGTGTGGTCCAAAATTATGAGCCTAAATTACAGGTCATCCTCCACACCACTACCCAAAACTTAATGAGACTTTCCATAATGATAAATAACATTAGGAAAAAACCATACATACCAAACTTGATCAAAGACTTGATCTAACCAGGCCTAACCATGATAGTCATTTCGTCAAACATATTGAGAACATGTAATCTACAGGCCATGAATGCATATATGAACATATGGGTTTGATACTTATCTGAGTATCCTTAAAAAGGTATAATTCCCTCTCAAAATAGCTGCAATAACCCTTGTTAGCTCATGCATTCATTAATCATTCTTCAAATAATCAAAACATATCAAGAGCCATAACTAGAACCTATTATGAAACCATGCCTATAACCAACATATAACCATAATAATAACCATGATAGAACATCCATCAAAGACACATAATAAAAAATACAATTACTCATGAAATACAATAGGAAAATAACTCTTATTAACATATGAAAAATCCAACTAAGTGAGGGACTACCACGTACCACCCAACCGTAGATTGGGTTGAGCCAAATATTTCTTCATCCAATCACCCCCGTGCCATATTCCAAGCATGAATGTGGGACTCAAGAAAAAAAAACAGGCCTTCTTGGAAATTAAACCACCTCCACCCTCATGCTCCCACAATCTCACCAAAACTAGTCAAGAGATCACATAAGAAAATCAATACATAAAAAAAAAAAGCTTCCCTAAGATTAAACCACATCCACCCTCAAGCTTTACCGCAATCCCTCCAAAACCGCTCAAGGGATTACTAGGCCCAAAACAAGCTTGAAAGCCTTTGAATTTATTCACCAATACTTTGAGGAATTTTCATATCTCCACCCTCGGGCTTTATCTTAATCCCTCCAAAACCGGTCAAGGGATTCCTAGGCCCTATGGGAATTTTCCTCAGACCATCTCACTCAGTTCCAAAACCATCCAACAATTCAAAGATCATCCAAATAAAATAACCCCATCACACCATGGCTATCCAAAAATGGAAAGGCAAGGTTGAAACCACTGTCACACCTGGAAAAACCCATGCCAATGACAACAAGGGAACTAAGTACACAAATTCATGTGTCATGCCTTCATACCTCAGCTAGGAAACCACACATACAACCTATTATATGTAAGTGTTCCTACTAAAGATGCTTGATCCAATTTTTCCTTGCTTGTTCCTTGCTTTCCTTTGCTTCCTTATCCTTTCTTTACCTTTCTTTCTCCTATGATAGAGTTCTCCGAGAACGTTCTAAGTATGCAAGAGTATGAGAGAATGGAGAGAGATCCAAAATTGAACTTAAGAAATTTTGTTAACTGATTCTGAGAAGCCTTTTTATTATCATCTATTTTCTTCAATTTCCTCTATTTTTCCTTCAATTTTCCTCTCATGCAAATCTGTGACCCTTCATCTCCATTTTCTCCTATTTTCCTTTATTTTCATAGATAAAATACCAATTAATTCCTCTTTTCCTTTTCCAATGTCTCTGTCAATTTCCTAAGCCATAATAAACCAAAATAAACACCCACCAGGATGTTTTTCCCAACATTCAACTTGGAATGCGTGTCTCGTGACCTTTGTTTTATTTTCCTTTATTAACTTTATTACATGCACTTTTTATCTCAGGGATGTTACATACCCCTCCCCCTTAGGGAGACACCATCCTCAGTGTTATATGACACCTATGACCAACAAAACTATTGCAACTAAAACATACTTCCCAAGGAGCATTATGACCTAGCTCATTGCAGTATTTACAATGGCATCTTGATGAAAACATGATGGTCATACAATTTTTTGGAGCTTTATAACACAAATAATTATAGTATTTGCAATAACAACCACTTATACTTATACACATTTTCTTCAAACAACAAATAAAAATAATCTTCATGGAGCTTTATAAAACCAGCTTGATATAATATTCACAATAATATACATGTACATACATATGCACATTTTCTCTAACTAGCCAATAATGTTGAAATTTGGGTACCGGAGGACAGGTGGTTCCCTAAGGCTTTGATCTTTGGCCTGGGGAAAAGTGTCCAAAAGAATTTAATTTTTCTCCTAAAGTGACTTTATAAAGTTATAAAGTCAAATCTAATTTAAAAGTGACTTTAAGTGATAAAGTTACTAAAGTCTAATTTTAAAGTGACTTTAATAAAGTCGATGTAAAATTAGAAAGGAAAAGTGACTTTGGAAATAAATGACTAAGTGGGTCTTTATTAAAGTGGGGTGAATTAAAAAATAGAAAGTGAGATTTAAATGATCATTTAATCTCAGCCCTAGATCTCAATCTATTTCAGCCATTGGATTTAGGGATTCCCCAAAAGTCACTTAGGGTTAGATTAAATGAGGGAAAGGAGAAAAAGGTCATTCATTCTTTCATGAGCAGATTGAGAGAAGGAGAAGGAGAGAGCTGGATATTTTTCTGAGGAGTGAGAAGGAGGAGGGAAGCAGCAGTGATATTCAGCAAATCTGTATAGCAAGAGCAGAGCACGAAGTTTGAGGCAAGAGGGCACAAATTTCGAGGGAGGAAAGACAGCATTTAATGCTGCACGTTTTTTAGGTCCGTACAGCAGTTTGAAGGCACAGAAATCGAGGTCCGTATAGCAGGAGAGCGAGGGCTAGTTTCTGAATCCGTACAACAGAAAAATCAGCGCTAAAATCGAGGCCATACAGCAGATTTAAGGCAGCAGTACAGCACGTTTTTCGAGGCAGCCGTACAGCACGTTTTTCGAGGCAGTCGTACAGCCGTACAGCATAGATTTCAATGTTGTCCATACAACATTTAATGCTGGACTGTTTGCTGTAATTTCTATTTTTTGTGGGCACGAAAATCGAGGTGGAGTTTTGGCATGGTTTTCGAGATAAGTACAGTTTTTGAGGTTGCTGTAATTTTTGCTGTGTATATTTCTGTCTCACTGTAAAAAGCATTTTTCAGAAAAATAAAGAGAAGCTTTCAGACTGGTTTTCCCCAAGAGTTGTAGGGGGTTTTTCCAGGGTCACCTTGACCAAAAATCATTGTGTTATAATGTGTTGAATGGCTGTTTGTATCTGCTGATTTTTATTTCTGCATTTTCAAGCATTCTGAAAAATTTCTAGAATTTGTGTTTTCAGCAATATTTATTTTCCAGCTTGTTGAATGTAAGGTTATGGGAAAGGGCATTTAAAAAATCGGAGAAATAAGGTGAAACTGAAAACCGAGGTGGGAAAAACAAGAAATTTCTACATGGTATCAGAGCTTGAGTGCTGAAAGAGCAGTTTAGGACAGCAAGGAGAAAAATACAGCCTGCTGATTTTTCACTCAGAAAATTCCAGCAAGCTGATTTTTTCACAAACAGAATTTTTACTTTTACTACAGCAGTGCTATTTTTCAGTTTTAGGACAGCAGGATGTCTTTGGGACTAAGGGTGGAGGATAGGTTGGATGGCCATACCAATTACAGTGTTTGGAATGAGAGAATGCAGAGTATCTTTGAGGAGGCGGAAGTCTGGGACATAATGGTGCATACCACACAGAACCCTGTAAATGTGCCTACTGATGCTACTCAGTTGGCAGCATATAATAAAAAGAACAACAAGGGTAAGAGACTGATTCTAGACGGAATCAAAGACCATTGCATTCCTCATGTGAGAGGAAAGAGAAATGCTCATGAGATGTAGACATCATTGACCAACCTCTACCAGAGTACCAATGAGAACCGGAAAATGGTCCTGAAGGAGAAGCTGAAGAACATTAAGATGGGTAAGACTGATAGTGCAGCTGGATATCTCACAAAGATTACTAATGTGAGAGATGAGTTGGCAGCGATTGGACAGGCCATTCCACCCACTGAGTTGGTGCGGATTGCAGTGAATGGCCTCCCCAGTTCATGGATGAACTTTGCTGATGGGGTTTGTGCACGTGAGACCCTTCCCACATAGGAGAGGTTTTGGGATGATTGCATTCAGACAGAGATCAGGAAAGGTCAGCTTGGGGCAGCCAAGCCAGTTGGCGAGATGAAGTTGCTGTTGGCGGGATGCGAGAAAGCCTTGAGGAAGAAGCGAAATTCCCACGAAGCAATGTGATGGTGGGGCGAGACAAAGTGAGTGGAGGGATGACACACAAAGATGCTGATTGTGCTTTTGGGAATTGTCGGAAGATGAGACACTATGCGATTTGTGTCTGGAGAAGAAGAAGAAGAAGGGGAAGAACCAGAGCATGGTAGCTTCAGCAGAGGTTGAGGACTTTGCAGATCGTTTTGACCGGGAGTTTGGGTTCACTGCGTGTGAGTCCTCTAGTGCGGGATCATCTACCATAGAGGTTCAGAGGGATCATGCATTTCCCTCGATTAGCAGAGCATCTTCGGGTATCTGGCATGTGGACAGTGGGGCTTCACGTCACATGACAGGAGTCCGTGAGTACTTCTCAGAGCTTTCAGAGACTGGCACTGATATAGAGGTAGTACTCGGTGATGACAGAGTTGTTAGAGCAGTCGGTATGGGGACACTAACATTTCAGAGGGAGTCCAAACCTCCCTTGACGGTGTCAGATGTTCTTTATGTGCCAGGGATGAGGAAGAACCTCATATCCATCTCAGCATTGGAGGATAGAGGATATGAGGTACTGTTCAGGGGAGGACAGGTGCTGATGTATCCCAGGGGCACTCCAGCTGATTCAGCTAGAGTGATAGGTGTATGCCATGCAAAGGTGTACAAGTTTGCATTTCAATCCCTTTTGGCATTGAGCAGTAGTACCGATAGCAGAGCTAGTAGTTCTGAGCTGTGTGAGATTTGGCACCGCAGGATGGGGCACATGTATCATGGAGCCTTGAGGACTTTGCAGGAGATCACTACAGGTGTGCCAGATTTCAGTATTGATCACTTTGATACTTGCAGAGGATGTGCGATGGGCAAGTTTGCCAAATCCCCTTTTCCCAGCAGTGACAGCAGAGCGACTGGGATACTTGATTTGATTCATTCCGATGTGAGCGGTTGGATGTCTCATGTTTCCTTGAGTGGATATGAGTACTATGTTTTATTCATTGATGATCACTCTAGGAGGACCTGGATTTATTTCTTGAAGACCAAGAGTGAGGTCTTCAAGCGGTTTCAGGAGTTCAGAGCTCTTGTGGAGACACAGACAGGTCGGAAGATCAAGTCCCCGAGGTCGGACAATGGAGGAGAGTACACCCTTGGAGAGTTTGCTGACTATTGTGCGGAGGCAGGCATTAGGAGGGAGTTCACTGTTCCTTACAACCCCCAACAGAATGGGGTTGCGGAGAGGAAAAACAGATCCATCGGAGGGGCTGCCAAAGCCATGTTACATGATTAGGGGTTGCCATTGTTTTTGTGGGCAGAGGCCTGCAACACAGCTGTTTATTTGCAGAACAGGAGTCCGCATCGTGCCTTGGGGCACATGACTCCGGAGGAGGCTTTTTCTGGGAAGAAGCTTGATATTGGTCATCTTCGTATCTTTGGGTGTATCACATACTCCTACATACCCAAGGAGAAGAGGACCAAACTAGAGCCCACTGCAGAGAAGGGTATCTTTGTGGGCTACAGTGAGACCTCAAAGGCCTTTCGGATTTACATTCCTGCACAGAAGAAAGTTGTTGTCAGGCGGGATGTGAAGTTCGAGGAGGACGGGGCCTTTAGGAGGTCACGGAAGTTAGAGTATCTAGATCAGCCAGACCCTCAGCAGCAGTTGAGTCAGTCACAGGGATCCAGTGGGCAGGGATCAGGAGGATCCAGAGGTACATCTATGACGATGTCAGGTCCATCAGTGGGGAGTGGCTCACCGAGTCAGAGAGGTGGTGCTACGGGCAGCATGCAGAGCAGTCCACAGAGCAGTTCACTGGGGAGTCCACTGATGGACAGTTCACACGGTACCTCAGCATCTACAGGTTCAGGTGCAGGCAGGAGGACAACAGACAGACAGTCAGGAGTTCAGGCTCCTGATGTTGAGGAGGAGGAGTTTTATTCTCCAGCAGGAGAAGTGTGCTCAGCGAAGAGGAAGCCCAAGTGGCTTCGGGACACCTTGAGAGATGCCACATCTGTTGCTGAGCCTAAGAGGCCGGTCAGAGAGAGCAGACCACCTGAGAGGTTTTGTAGCTATATGGCAATGGCTACCAGCATCCTTGACTTTGAGCCTTCTAGCTATGAGGAGGTAGCTAGCTAGCAGGTCTGGAGAGAGGCCATGCAGGAGGAGTATTCTTCTATCATGAAGAATGATGTTTGGGAGGTTGTGCCGAGGCCTGAGGGCAAATCCGTGGTTACTTCCAGTTGGCTTTACAAGGTAAAGCATGTTGTAGATGGCAGCTTTGAGAAATTCAAAGCGAGGTTTGTGGCTAGAGGGTTCTCCTAGGTAGAGCAAGTTGATTATGAGGAGACCTTCGCTCCCGTGGCTCGATATACTTCGATTCACTCCATTATATCAACAACAGCAGAGATGGGTTGGAAGATCCACCAGATGGATGTGAAGACCGCATTTCTCAATGGCTTCATACAGGAGGAGGTGTACATTGAGCAGCCACAGGGATTTGAGGTGCATGGGAAGGAGTCCCATGTGTGCAGACTGAAGAAGGCCCTTTATGGCCTGAAGCAAGCTCCCAGAGCTTGGTACTCTAGGATAGATACATACTTGCAGGAGATGGGTTTCACAAAGAGTGAGGCAGATCCGAACCTTTACTATATTGTGATAGGTGAGGAGCCTCTCATTCTGGTGCTGTATGTGGATGACTTAGTCATTACAGGTGGAGAGAGACTCATAGAGCACTGCAAGAGAGATCTTGCGGCGGAGTTTGAGATGAAGGACATCGGCTTGATGCATTACTTTTTGGGTTTGGAGGTGTGGCGGGAGGAGGGGCATTTCTTCCTGGGACAGGGGAAGTATATTGTGGACATCCTTGGCAGATTCCACATGGAGGATTGTAGACCCATGTCGACACCGATGATCACCAATTGGAAGAAGCTTCATGCTTCGGATTCCGAGTTGGTGGATCCCACATTGTACAGACAACTGATTGGTTCCTTGATGTATTTGGTCAACACTAGACCAGATATTTGTTTTGCAGTCAACACGATGAGTCAGTTTATGTGTGAGCCTAGGAAGGTTCACTGGGTGGCTGCAAAACACATTTTGCGATACTTGCGGGGGACAGTGGATTATGGTCTGGACTACAGGCAGGGGGATGGAGTGAGATTGGCAGGTTACACTGATTCTGATTGGGCAGGTTGTGCTTCTGATAGGAAGAGCACTTCAGGGTGCTGTTTTGGGTTGGGTTCGGTAGTGGTGTCATGGTTAAGCCGAAAGCAGCAGTCAGTAGCATTGAGTTCAGCGGAAGCAGAGTATATGGCAGCCAGTCTAGCTAGTTGTGAGGCCATCTGGCTTCGCAAGATGTTGTTTGGCTTATTTGGTCAGCCGTTGAAACCTTCAATGATTTACTGTGATAATCAGAGTTGCATTAAACTCACGGAGAATCTAGTATTTCATGACAAGTCAAAGCATATCGGGATCAAATATCATTTCATCAGAGACTATGTTCAGAAAGGAGCTGTGAAGCTTGAGTATATTCCCACTGATGAGCAGGTTGCAGATATTCTTACCAAAGCCTTACAATGGGGCAAGCATGTCTACTTCAGAGACAAGATGGGTGTGGTGAGGAACACCTTCCTCGGTAAGAGGGAGTGTTGAAATTTGGGCACCGGAGGACAGGTGGTTCCCTAAGGCTTTGATCTTTGGCCTAGGGAAAAGTGTCCAAAAAGAATTTAATTTTTTCTCCTAAAGTGACTTTATAATTTTTATAAAGTCAAATCTAATTTTAAAGTGACTTTAAGTGATAAAGTTACTAAAGTGACTTTATAAAGTTATAAAGTCAAATCTAATTTAAAGGTGACTTTAAGTGATAAAGTTACTAAAGTCTAATTTTAAAGTGACTTTAATAAAGTCAATGTAAAATTAGAAAGGAAAAGTGACTTTGGAAATAAATGACTAAGTGGGTCTTTATTAAAGTGGGGTGAATTAAAAAATAGAAAGTGAGTTTTAAATGAGCATTTAATCTCAGCCCTAGATCTCAATCTATTTTAGCCATTGGATTTAGAGATTCCCCAAAAGTCACTTAGGGTTAGATTAAAGGAGGGAAAGGAGGAAAAGGTCATTCATTCTTTCATGAGCAGATTGAGAGAAGGAGAAGGAGAGAGCTGGAGATTTTTCTGAGTAGTGAGAAGGAGGAGGGCAGCAGCAGTGATATTCAGCAAATCCGTACAGCAAGAGCAGAGCACGAAGTTTGAGGCAAGAGGGCACGAATTTCGAGGGAGGAAAGACATCATTTAATGCTGCACGTTTTTGAAGTCCGTACAACAGTTTGAAGGCACAGAAATCGAGGTCCGTATAGCAGGAGAGAGAGAGCTGTTTTCTGAATCCGTACAGCAGAAAAATCAGCACTGAAATCGAGGCCGTACAACAAATTTAAGGCAGCCGTACAACATGTTTTTCGAGGCAGTCGTACAACAGTTTTGACAGGCCGTACAACACGTTTTTCGAAGTAGCCATATAGCCGTACAACACAGATTTCAATGCTGTCCGTACAGCATTTAATGCTTGACTGTTTGCTGTAATTTCTATTTTTTGTGGGCACAGAAACCGAGGTGGAGTTTTGGCACAGTTTTCGAGATAAGTACAGTTTTTGATGTTGTTGTAATTTTTGCTGTGTATATTTCTGTCTCACTGTAAAAAGCATTTTTTAGAAAAATAAAGAGAAGCTTTCAGACTGGTTTTCCCCAAGAGTTGTAGGGGGTTTTTCCAGGGTCACCTTGACCAAAAATCACTGTGTTATCATGTGTTGAATGGCTTTTTGTATCTGCTGATTTTTATTTCTGCATTTTCCAGCATTCTGAAATATTTCCAGAATTTGTGTTTTCAGCAATATTTATTTTCCAGCTTGTTGAATGTAAGGTTATGGGAAAGGGCATTTAACAAATCGGAGAAATAAGGTGAAACTGAAAATCGAGGTGGGAAAAACAAGAAATTTATACAAATAAAAGGATATGATTAATGCATCTGCAACAAGGTAATCGAGAGGCTCACACCCCCACACTTAAAAGTAATACCAGGATTCACCTCTTTCCTAGGAAGTCCATAGTCAACTTCCAAAGTCAAACCTTCATTGTTATGCAACCAACTCACAAAATAAAATAAAAGATAGATAAACGACTTAAAAATTATCCACTTTGAGGGGGAACCTCCTTCACATTACATAAATGAACAATTATTGGATGATACAAATGAAAAAACCTAATTTCTATATATAGGAGTCTAAGGGGTCACAATATAATCATATCCTACATAACAATAATAATGTAAGGGCACAACAATAATAATAGTGGGATTCTATGGGGCACAATTAACAATATGGGGACTACATGGGGACTACATATGCACAACAATAAGGGGCTACACTAGTATTATAAGGAGCTAGCATGCCCCTCTCCTTCAAAAAAAAATTGTCCTCAACACTTGAGTATTTTTGGATGCTTTTGTATAAAATTATCATCCTCCCCTGTGGAATCTTCAATGGGTAAGTGATTCCACTTGATGAGATACTCTGAAATTGATCGATTTCATAGTTTTCGAGTTCTTGTTTCCGTGACTAATTCAAGTTCCAATATGATTTTCCTTCCTTGTCAAGTTCTTTCAATATTGTTTTAACTTGGAGTTTGTCACCTATAACCTTGTTTAAGCATGAAACATGGAAAACTAGGTGCACTTAGGAAGATACAGGAAGCTACAATTTGTATGGCATAGTACCAATCTTTTGCAACACTTTGTAAGGACCATAGTACTCTGGCGATACTTTATTATCCTTCTTAGATTGCTTGAGGGAAATTTGTTTGTATGGTTGCAGCCGTAAAAATATCCAGTCGCCTACATAAAAAATTCTTTCGATGCGATGTTATTCTACCTATTGTTTCATTCAATTCTCCACAAAATTTAGGTTATCCTTTAAGAGTTATAGACTTTGTTGTTGATGCTCGATGTGATCTTCCACTACTTGAACCTTATAATTTTCTCGTAAAGATGATGTGATGGACGGTGGATGATATCCATAAAGTATCATAAATGGGTTCATTTTTGCTGCAGTGTGGAAGGAAGTGTTATAACACCATTTAGCTAAAGGTAACCACTTGACCCATTGTGTTTTTTATCAGATACAAAGCAATGAAGATATACTTCAAAACATTTATTCACTATCTCAATTTTCCCATTAGATTGAGGATGATAAGATGAGTTATGAGCTACTGGAGTACCCAGACAAGAAAATAATTCTATCCAAAATTTTCCAGCAAAAAATGGGATCTTTGTCGCTTACAATAATCTTTGGGTGTCCATGGAGCTTTTGAATTGTTTCCACAAATGCAATAGAAATTGTAATGGCTTTAAATGGATCAGATAATGCACAAAAATGCGCATACTTTGTAAGTCTATCAACTACCACCATTATGACACTCTTTCCTTCAGACTTGGGTAAACATGTGATAAAATACATTGAAACATCCTCCCAACATTTACTTTGAATGGATAAAGGTTGTAGTAAACCCCAAGCCTTAACTGTCTCAAATTTATTTTGTTGGCAGACCAAACATTCGGAAAAAAACTTTTGAATATCATATTTAAGGCCATCCCAAAAAAATACTTTCTTGACCCTGTGGTAAGTTTTTAAAAATATTGAGTCTCCTCCTAAGGTAGAGGTGTGAAATTCCAAAAGAATGTTTTGTTTTAGTTGGGAAATCTTACAAACATATAAGAGATATTTGTACCGTAGTCAATAATTTTTCCAGCCAAATCTATTAGATGTACTGGGATATTGTTGCAATTTTTGAATGAGTGTCCACACTTATTTTTCATTCTTCCATTCCTCCCTTACTTCGATTATCAAATTGGGTTGGATAATAGAAATGGCACAAAACAATGCTTCCATGTCCTCATCCTTTCTTGAGAGTGCATTTGTAACGACATTTAGCTTCCCTTTTTGTAGATGATTTCTAAGCCATAACCCAACATCTTTGTGACCCATTTTTTTTGCTCTTATGAAGATATTCTTTGTTCCAAAAAGTATTTAAGACTATCATGATTTGTTTTTACCTTGAAGTGTCTTCCCATTAGGTAAGTGTTGGCAATATGATGGTCCAAAGGGGGAGATTGTTGGCAATATGATGTAATGTGTTGTCCTTGATGGCAACCTACTTGATGAAGTTGTCCTTGATGGAAACCTACTTGATGAGTTGACTATGATAAGCAACCTATGTGTTAAATATGTAAGAATGATGTATCTACAGATCAGTTCAGATGTGATAGAGAAAATAATTCCAGTAAGTGCTAGAGAAATGATAAATATAATATGTCACAATGTATACGCTACTTTTGTGAAGGGAACCCGTGTATACATTCAGGGTTAGAATATACATATTTTTTATGAGGCGAAGTTGTGTATATACGCGGAAACGAATGCTCCAAGTCGCGTATGCCTTTTGCGCTCTAAAATTATGATACCAAGGGGCATTACCATGGTATTAGCCCACAGTATTGAGCGTTGTATTGTATATTTGATTCCGTCCAAGAATACGATCAGTAGTTGAGTGGTTTTGACTCATGGTATTGGTAAAATCTAAATCTATTTAAGGAGAAGAAGATCATATTGCAAGGGGTGCATGAGTAAGGGTTGTTGATGGATAAATTTCTCTAAGGAATAACTGCATGGATGAACTCTGTTCTTAACTGATAGATCTAAATCTATGATGCACCCATGGATATAATGATGGTTCAAGATCTCTAGATCTGATGATAAGGAATCTCTAGAATGACCTACTAAAGGAATGATGAAGAACTGGCGCAAGTCTGCTGAAGAAAATGAATAAATCTGGATCTATACGTAGGTTCGTTGTAGCAAAAGTGCGTATATACGTGGGTTAGTCTCAAAAAAATCGCGTATGGAATCTAAGGTCAGTTCTAAAATAGTTGCAAATATATATACGCAGGTTTTTCTCTGTGAAAGTGTGTATATACGCGGGTTCAGTGAAGTAAAAGCGCGTATGGAATATAGGGTTTTGTTGAAGTGTGCAAAAGGAAATCTCTAATCTGTTTTGATGTATTACTGTTGTCTGTAAATGATGTCTTCATATAGATCTGAGTTGTTTGAATACTGATTATGCTGCTAGTTTATTATGATTAAAGATCAATGGTTGGTTGGTTGATTGGTGATTCAATGAATGAATTGAATGGGTTATAAGTTTTAGTTTGATGTATGTTCTTTGAGCTTAAATGTGTGGAGTCGATCCAGTTTGAAAAACTGAGGAAAAGAGGCCTACAAGTTGTTTTATGTAGAAGTTGTTGGATCCAGTATGAAAATTGATTAAACGTGGTCCATGGTGGTGTTGAAGGTCAAAGCCTTCAGTGAGAGGGTTGTAGCTCCCTTCCAGTGGTAGCTGGTAAACAAGATCACAGGGTAGTAGCTCCCTTCCAAGAATGGTTGGTAAACGCGATCAGGGGGTAGTAGCTCCCTTCTAGTAGTAGTTGGAGAATGAGAGAAGGTTGCAGCCTTCTGCAGGTGGATGCCTGCGTGCTGGTATGAGTCTGCGCCAATACATGATTGTAAGAAGTTTTCTTTATAATAAATATTGAAGACAAAGATGACAGCAACGGTGGTTTTCTCCCGAATTGGGTTTCCACCTTAAATCCTGGTGTTCATGTGTGTTGCTTATGTGTGATGATTTATTATGTTCTTACTACACATGTTTACTTCTTACTAAACATCTAATGAATGAATGATGCAATTATCTAAGTAAATAATTATCTGCATAATAAGATCTCTGGACATACGCAAGTTTGCTTAAAGATATCCGTGTATATATGCGAGTTGGGTTGATTAAATTCGCATATAGAAATTTTTACAGAAAAATTAAAAGTCTTCAGTGAACTCAAAATACTGATTCACCCCCTCCTCTCAATATTTTTCCCATTAATTGGTATCAGAGCAGGTCCTTCTGAAGGAGCTTGATCGCTTCAAGGAGATCCATCACAATGGGAAGGAAGAAAAAGAAGAAGGCTACTCAAAGAAAGAAAACATGTACAACAAAAAATGAAGAAGATGAAACAGGTATTGATTGTTGTTCTTGCGATTCACTTTCTTGTGCATGCAATGGTGAAGATAGTGAAAACCAAAGTGAAAGTAATGTTATGGATCTAGAAGCAGTATTTGCAAATCTTAAGATTAAATTTGAATATCAACAAAGATTATTTAATGAGAGAGAATCTATCTAAAAAGATATTATCTCTAGAATGAATGGACAGATAAACAAGTATCAAAGGTTGCAGGATGAAGTAACCAATCACAGTGAAGGACTTGAAGCAGAAATCATCTCTCTCAAAGAATATCTGGAAACATCAAATAAGAAGAATGAAGAACTTCTACAATCATTTGAAGAACAAGAAAATGGGTTGAAATAAGAGATCCTAAAATTGAATGAACAAGTAGAAGAAGGAAGAAGGGTTGAAGAAAGTATGAAGAAGCAATGCCAAATATTGGAAGTTAAGGTAAACATTTTAAAAGGTAAGTTAGAGGAAAAGGATAAACACTTGAGGTTTCAAGATAGTACTAAGATTTTGGATAATATTCTTAGTAGTCAAAGGTCTCCCTTTATTAAATTTGGTCTTGGTTTACATGAAACTGTGAAAGGAGAATCTAGTTCACAAGTCAAAGCTAAAGATTCAAATGATATCAATGCAAAACTTGAAGTGTTTAAAGAGACAAAAAGGCAACCAACAATCATGAATTCTCAAAGAAAAACATTCTCTCCTGAATATAGAAGTATCAATCGATTCTCTCCTTTGATCAATAATGTTGAGTGCTTTATAGGTCATAATTATGGACATATTTCAGCCAAGTGCAGAAGAAAATTGTTTCAGTCAAAGACAGATAGACACTACACAGAAAGACAGTCAGCTCCCAGGCACTCAGGTTTCTATAAAGGATATTGTTTTGCATAAAGAAATTTTGGTCATAAAGCAGTTGATTGCAATAGAAGTAAGATTAGAAAAAAATATTATGATCCCTATGCTCCCTTTTCTGGTACCATAAGATGTTATGCTTGTAACAAGTATGGGCATGTAGAAAAAGAATGCAGATTAAGTATGATGAACAGATCTGAGAAATTTAACAATTTCCAGCAAAGCTGGAAAAAGAAGAAGTTCCAGTCAAAAACGTAGGGAATGTTGACCTTACTGTATTCATCCGCTTCTAAAGTTTACTTCTCATAATGACTGCAGGAGTGATGTAAGATACATTATAGGAATCAGTAATGTATCATCACAAGGGGAGCAATATATGGTGATTCCCATGGTTGGTTTGGTAATTCTAGTTGTGTTTATTTCTGACAGTGCATCTGATGTGACAAGAGAAGACAGGTACAGGTGGTACAAATTCAGGGGGAGATGAATTTGTGAATTTTTTCTGTAATTCACTTTCTATACACGAGTTTCATGAACTAAAGCCACGTATACACGTGAGTTCCATTGGAAACAGTTGCGTATGTTTTTATTTGATAAGAAAAGCAGTGAATCAGACTCAAGATCGGTTTCTGATAGGTTGTTGACAGTTGTAATTTTCTTGATCTAATGTTGATGGTTTCAGTCTGCTGATATAATATAGTCATACTTGACTATGAACATGTAACACTGATTCAGGGGGAGCATTAGCCTAACTACTAAAGTTGCATTATTGGCATTGTGTTTGCTTATTCTCGTGATGATCATCTTAGAATGATGTTGTCATGATACATAGATTTCTTATGATGAGATTATGGATGAGCCCTGATCACATTTTGCAGAAGAGTATCCCTATTTTAACACGTGGATTTGATGTAAGTCTAATGATTTAGATATAAGGACAAAACATGCAGATTTTGTTGTCGATGAACATCATGATTATATAAGACCTTGGTAATAACAGATCACATGATTTCTTGATACATATTGACTATGATGAAGTTTTTTTGGTATGACAATTATTCTTGGCAAGAATATGATGTTTCTACAAAGATCCTGATGTTGGTTACTGATGTGCTTATGCTACAACTGTTGGATGATACTTGTAGACATGTATACATTGTCTTATCTTTCTTCTCTTAGATATTTGATGAGACAAGTTTATGGTGTTTTCTTGTGCTATATGGTGCCGCTCTAATCTATTTCATGACGATTCCCACATATGTTTCTACAAAGAGGAAATGGAAATTTCACCTTGATAAAGACAAGAGATTGAGTTGATAGTTGATTTCTAAAGAAAGACACTATGATGCTAGAAACATAGACCCGGTCACAGGTTGATGATCGAAAAAGCACTAGTGGTGATGCATTCTTTATGGGGCCCTGGATTGGTATCTTGGTTCAGCAAGAAGAAAATCTCTATTGCCTTATCTACAACAGAAGAAGAATATGTGGCTGCCGCATCATGTTGCACACAACTTATTTGGATGATGAAAACTTTACAAGGCATTCAAATCAAATGTTCACCTCCCATATCCATTATGTGTGATAATACAAGTGCCATCAGCATCTTAAAGAATCCTGTAATGCATTCCAAGACCAAGCACATTCCTATCAAGTATCGCTTCTTACATGAACAAGTGCTTGAACAAAAGGTGAAATTGGAGTATGTACCCTCCAAAGAACAAGTTGCTGATATATTTATTAAACCTCTTCCCAGGGAAGCCTTCGAATATCTCAGACAAAAGCTGGGAATTTTCTCTGTCGCTCAGAAGATCAGATATGCTTAAATTCAGAGGACTAAATTGGATACGCAGATTTCATAAAGGACAGTCATGTATATACATGAGTTTATATACAGAAAGCCGCGTATGGGTTTTTGCTGGCATAATTTTCTGGGACAACATTTTCAGAATAGTTGCAGTGCTATTGGGTATCTCTGGTGATGTTCCAGTTCTTACATTTCTGGTTAATTCTCTAATATATTGTTGATAAAGATGCCTTGATGATTTGCTGTTGAAATTGTTCAGGATGCATAAGCTAAGGGGGAGCACTTGTCCTGTGGAAAAGGATGCATTGTTGGCATTCTAAGTGTTTGCTATGGTCTGATCTCATGATTGAGATTTATTGGTCTTGTTTATAAAAATTCATTTGATGAAGAGGTCATGTTGAGACCTATGCTGTAAAATTATTATATTCAGTCATGTAAGGACTTGGTCAAATTTGTAAACCCACTTGGTTGGGTAGTTCAATCAAATATGTAATTCCACTTAGTTGGATCATTGATGTAAGTATGAGTCATTTGTGATTGGAATGGTCATACTTGGTTGAGTTATAGAGTCATGTATTCATTAAAAAAATATGTCTAAAGATTCAACATGAACTCAGGGGGAGCATGGTAAATTAAATGCACTTCAGATCTACAGAGCTCATCTCTCTACAAGGGAAGAGAAACCTTGTTTTGGTTTTGATTCGTCCTTTTCCCTTGATGTCAAAGGGGGAGATTATCATTGAGTTTGATTAATGGTTATGATTCATGTATCTATCTGTTGTGGTGATCAAACACCATCGTGGTTTCGATCAAGTTCAAAGGGGGAGATTGTTGGCAATATGATGTAATGTGTTGTCCTTGATGGCAACCTACTTGATGAAGTTGTCCTTGATGGAAACCTACTTGATGAGTTGACTATGATAAGCAACCTATGTGTTAAAGATGTAAGAATGATGTATCTACAGATCAATTCAGATGCGACAGAGAAAATAATTCCAGTAAGTGCCAGAGAAATGATAAATATAATATGTCACAATATATATGCTACTTTTGTGAAGGCAACCCACATATGGATGCAATGTATATGCTAATTTTGTGAAGAGAACCCACGTATACATTCAGGGTTAGCATATACGCAGTTTTTATAAGGCGAAGTTGCGTATATACACAGAAACGAAAACTCCAAGTCGCGTATGCCCTTTTGTGCTATAAAATTATGATAACAAGGGGCATTAACATGGTATTAGCCAACAATACTGAGAGTTGTATTGTCTATTTGATTCCATCCAAGAATACCATTAGCAGTTGAGTGGTTTTGACTCATGGTATTGGTAAAAGCTAAATCTATTTAAGGAGAAGAAGATCATAGTGCAAGGGGTGCATGAGTAAGGGTTGTTGATGGATAAATTTCTCTAAGGAATATTTGCATGGATGAACTATGTTCTTAATTGATAGATCTGAATCTATGATGCACCCATGGATATAATGATGGTTCAAGATCTCTAGATCAGATGATGAGGAATCTCTAGAATGACCTACTGAAGGAATGATGAAGAACTGGCGCAAGTCTGCTGAATAAAATGAATAAATCTGGATCTATACGCAGGTTTGTCACAGCGAAAGCATGTAGATACGCGGGTTAGTCTCAACAAAAGCGCGTATGGAATCTAAGGTCAGTTCTAAAATAGTTGTAAATATATATATACGCAGGTTTGTCTCTGTGAAAGCGCGTATATACACAAGTTTACTGAAGTAAAAGCACATATGGAATATAGGGTTTTGCTAAAGTGTGCAGAAGGAAATCTTTGATATGTTTTGATGTATTATTGTTGTCTATCAATGATGTCTTCATACAGATCTGAGTTTTTTGAATACTGATTATGTTGCTAGTTTATTATGATTAAAGATCAGTGGTTGGTTGGTTGATTGGTGATTCAATGAATGAATTGAATGGGTTATAAGTTTTAGTTTGATGTATGTTATTTGAGCTTAAATGTGTGGAGTGGGTCCAGTCTGAAAATCTGATGAAAATAGGCCTACAAGTTGTGTTATGTAGAAGATATTGGATCTAGTATGAAAATTGATGAATCGTGGTCCATGGTGGTGCTGAGGGTCGAAGCCTTCAGTGAGGGGGTTGTAGCTCCCTTCCAGTGGTAGCTGGTAAATGAGATCAGGGGGTAGTAGCTCCCTTCTAGTAGTAGTTGGAGAACAAGAGAAGGTTGCAGCATTCTGCAGGTGGGTGCCTGCATGCTGGTATGAGTCTGTGCCAGTACATGACTATAAGAAGTTTTCCTTATAATAAATATTGAAGACAGAGATGACAGCAACGGTGGGTTTCTCCCGAATTGGGTTTCCACCTTAAATCCTGGTGTTTATGTGTGTTTCTCATCTGTGATGATTTATTCTGTTCTTACTGCACATGTTTACTGCTTACTAAACATCTGATGAATGAATGATGCAATGATCTAAGTAAAGAATTATCTGCATAATAAGATCTATGGACATACACAAGTTTGCTTAAAGATATCCTTGTATATATGCGAGTTGGTTTAGTTAAAGTCGCGTATAGAATTCTGTAAAGAAAAAAGTAAAAGTTTTCAGTGAACTCAAAATACTGATTTACCCCCCCCTCTCAGTATTTTTCCCAACAACTAGTATCATAGCAGGTCCTTCTGAAGGAGCTTGATCGCTTGAAGGAGATCCGTCACAATGGGAAGGAAGCAAAAGAAGAAGGCTACTGAAAGAAAGAAAACATGTACAACAGAAAATGAATAAGATCAAACAGGTATTGATTGTTGTTCTTGTGATTCACTTTCTTGTGCATTCATTGGTGAAGATAGTGAAAACCAAAGTGAAAGTAATGTTATGGATCTAGAAGTAGTAGTTGCAAATCTTAAGATTAAAGTTGAAGATCAACAAAGATTATTTAATGATAGAGAATCTATCTACAAAAATGATCACTAGAATGAATGGACAAATAAACAAGTATCAAAGGCTGCATGATGAAGTAACCAATCACAGTGAAGGACTTGAAGCAGAAATCATCTTTTTCAAATCAGATTTGGAAACATCAAATAAGAAGAATGAAGAATTTCTACAATAATTTGAAGAACGAGAAAATGGGTTGAAATAAGAGATTCTAAAATTGAATGAACAAGTAGAAGAAGGAAGAAGGGTCGAAGAAAGTATGAAGAAGCAATGCCAAAGATTGGAAGTTGAGGTAAACATTTTAAAAGGTAAATTATAGGAAAAGGATAAACACTTGAGGTTTCAAGATAGTACTAAGATTCTGGATAATATTCTTAGTAGTCAAAGGTCTCCCTCTATTAAATTTGGTCTTGGTTTTCATGAAACTGTGAAAGGAGAATCTAGTTCACAAGTCAAAGCTAAAGATTCAAATGATATCAATGCAAAACTTGAAGTGTTTAAAGAGACAAAAAGGTAACCAACAATCATGAATTCTCAAAGGAAATCATTCTCTCCTGAATATAGAAGTATCAATCGATTCTCTCCTTTGATCAATAATTTTGAATGCTTTATATGTCATAATTATGGACATATTGCAACCAAGTGTAGAAGCAAATTGTTTTAGTCAAAGACAGATAGACACTACACAGAAAGACAGTCAGCTCCCAGGTACTCAGGTTTCTTTAAGGATATTGTTTTTCATGCAGCAATTTTGGTCATAAAGCAGTTGATTGCAATAGAAGCAAGATTATAAAAACATATTATGATCCCTATGCTCCCTTTTCTGGTCACATAAGATTTTATGCTTGTAACAAGTATGGGCATGTAGAAAAAGAATGCAGATTAAGTATGATGAACAGATCTGAGAAATTCGAGAATTTCCAGCAAAGATGGAAAAATAAGAAGCTCCAGTAAAAAAATTATGGAATGTTGAACCTACTGTAGTCATCCGCTTCTAAAGTTTACTTCTCATAATGACTGCAGGAGTGATGTAAGATACATTATAGGAAACAGTAATGTATCATCACAGGGGGAGCAATATATGGTGATTCCCATGGTTGGTTTGGTAATTCTAGTTGTGTTTATTTCTGATAGTACATCTGATGTGACAAGAGAAGACATGTACAGGTGGTACAAATTCAGGGGGAGATGAAGTTGTGAAATTTTTCTGTAATTCACTTTCTATGCACGGGTTTCATGAACTAAAGCCACGTATACACGCGAGTTCCGTTGGAAACAGTTGCGTATGTTTTTCTCTGATAAGAAAAACAGTGAATCAAACTCAAGATCAGTTTCTGATAGGCTGCTGATAGTTGTAATTTTCTTGATCTAATGTTTATGGTTTCAGTCTACTGATATAATATGGTCATACTTGACTATGAACATGTAACACCGGTTCAGGGGGAGCATTAGCCTAACTACTAAAGTTGCATTGTTGGCATTGTGTTTGATTATTCTCGTGATGATCATCTTAGAATGATGTTGTCATGATACATAGATTTCTTATGATGAGATTATGGATGAGCCCTGATCACGTTTTGCAGAAGAGTATCCTTATTTTAACATGTGGATTTGATTCAAGTCTAATGATTCAGATATAAGGAAAAAACATGCAAATTTGTTGTTGATGAACATCATGATTATATAAGACCTTGGTAATAACAGATCACATGATTTCTTGATACATATTGACTATGATGAAGTTGTTTTGGTATAACAATTATTCTTGGCAAGAATATGATGTTGCTACAAAGATCATGATGTTGGTTACTGATGTGATTATGCTACAACTGTTGGATGACACTTGAAGACATGTATACATTGTCTTATATTTCTTCTCTTAGATATTTGATGATACAAGTCTATGGTGTTTTCTCGTGCTATATGGTGCCGCTCTACTCTATTTAATGATGATTCCCACATATGTTTCTACAAAGAGGAAATGGAAAGTTCACCTTGATAAAGGCAAGAGATTGAGTTGATAGTTGATTTCTACAGAAAGACACTATGATGCTGGAAACATAGACCTGATCATAGGTTGATGATAGAAAAATCACTAGAGGTGGTGCATTCTTTATGGGGCCCCAGATTGGTATCTTGGTTCAGTAAGAAGCAAAGCTCTATTGCCTTATCTACAGTAGAAGCAAAATATGTGGCTGACGCATCATGTTGCACACAAGTTCTTTGGATGATGCAAACTTTACAAGACATTCAAATCAAATTTCCACCTCCCATATCCATTATGTGTGATAATACAAGTGCCATCAACATCTCAAATAATCCTGTAATGCATTCCAATACTAGTAACATTCCTATCAAGTATCACTTCTTACGTGAACAAGTGCTTGAACAAAAGGTGAAATTGGAATATGTACCCTCCAAAGAACAAGTTGTTGATATATTTACTAAACCTCTTCCCAGGGAAGCCTTCGAATATCTCAGACAAAAGTTGGGAATTGTCTCTATCGCTCAGAAGATTAGATCTGATTAAATTCAGAAGATTAAATTGGATACAGGGATTTCATAAAGGACAGTCGCGTATATACGTGAGTTTATATACAGAAAGCTGCGTATGGGTTTTTGCTGGCATAATTTTCTGGGTCAGCATTTTCAGAACAATTGCGGTGCTGTTGGGTATCTCTGGTGATGTTCCAGTTCTTACATTTCTGGTTCATTCTCTAATATATTGTTGATAAAGTTTCCTCGATGATTTGCTGTTGAAAGTGTTCAGGATGCACAAGCTAAGGGGGAGCACTTGTCCTATGGGAAAGGATGCATCGTTGGCATTCTAAGTGTTTGCTGTGGTTTGATCTCATGATTGAGATTCATTTTTCTTGTTTATAAAAATTCATTTGACGAAAAGGTCATGTTGAGACCTATGCTGTAAAATTGTTATATTCAGTCATGTAAGGACTTGGTCAAATTTGTAAACCCACTTGGTTGGGTAGTTGAGTCAAAATTTGTAAACCCACTTGGTTGGGTAGTTCAGTCAAATATGTAATTCCACTTAGTTGGATCATTGATGTAAGTATGAGTCCTTGGTGATCAGAATGGTCATACTTGGTTGAGTTATAGATTCATGTACTTCATTAAAAAATATATCTAAAGATTCAGCATGAACTTAGAGGGAGCATAGTAAATTCAGTGCACTTCAGATCTACAGAGCTCGTCTCTCTACAAGGGAAGATAAAAATTGTTTTGGTTTTGATTCATCCTTTTCCCTTGATGTCAAAGGGGAAGAGTAACATTGTGTTTGATTAATGGTTATGATTAATGTATCTATCTATTTTGGTGATCAAACACCATCGTGGTTTCCATCAAGTCCAAAGGGGGAGATTGTTGGCAATATGATGTAATGTGTTGTCCTTGATGGAAACCTACTTGATGAGTTGACTATGATAAGAAACCTATGTGTTAAAGATGTAAGAATGATGTATATACAGATCAGTTCAGATGTGACAGAGAAAAGAATTCCAGTAAGTGCCAGAGAAATGATAAATATAATATGCCACAATGTATACACTACTTTTGTGAAGGCAACTCGAGAATGGATGCAATGTATATGCTACTTTTGTGAAGGGAACCCGCGTATACATTCAGGGTTAGCATATACGCAGTTTTTATGAGGCGAAGTTGGGTATATACACGGAAATGAACACTCCAAGTCACGTATGCCATTTTGCGCTCTAAAATTATGATAACAAGGGGCATTACCATGGTATTAGCCCACAATATTGAGCATTGTATTGTCTATTTGATTCCGTCCAAGAATACCATCAGCAGTTGAGTGGTTTTAACTCATGGTATTGGTAAAAGCTAAATCTATTTAAGGAGAAGAAGATCATAGTGCAAGGGGTGCATGAGTAAGGGTTGTTGATGGATAAATTTCTCTAAGGAATATCTGTATTGATGAACTCTGTTCTTAATTGATAGATCTGAATCTATGATACACCCATGGATATAATGATGGTTCAAGATCTCTAGATCTGATGATGAGGAATCTATGGAATGACCTACTGAAGGAATGATGAAGAACTGGTGCAAGTCTGCTGAAGAAAATGAATAAATCTGGATCTATATGCAGGTTCGTTGCAGCAAAATCACGTATATACGCAGGTTAGTCTCAACAAAATCATGCATGGAATCTAAGGTTAGTTTTGAAATAGTTGCAAATATATATATATATATATATATATATATATATGCAGGTTTGTCTATGTGAAAGCGCATATATATGTCGGTTCAGTGAAGTAAAAGCGCATATGGAATCTAGGGTTTTGTTGAAGTGTGCAAAAGGAAATATCTTATATGTTTTGATGTATTACTGTTGTCTGTCAATGACATCTTCATACAGATCTGAGTTGTTTGAATACTGATTATGCTGCTAGTTTACTATGATTAAAGATCAGTGGTTGGTTGGTTGATTGGTGATTTAATGAATGAATTGAATGGGTTATAAGTTTCAGTTTGATGTATGTTCTTTGAGCTTAAATGTGTAGAGTGGGTCCTGTCTAAAAACCTGATGAAATGAGGCCTACAAGTTGTGTTATGTAGAAGCTGTTGGATCCAGTATGAAAATTGATGAAATTTGGTCCATGGTAGTGATGAGGGTCGAAGCCTTTAGTGAGGGGGTTATGGCTCCCTTCTAATGGTAGCTGGTAAACAAGATTAGAGGGTAGTAGCTCCCTTCCAGGAGTGGCTAGTAAACGAGATCAGGGGGTAGTAGCTCCATTCTAGTAGTAGCTGGAGAACGAGAGAACGTTGCAGCCTTCTGTAGGTGGGTGCCTGCGTGCCGGTATGAGTCTGCGCCAATACATGATTGTAAGTAGTTTTATTTATAATAAATATTGAAGACAGAGACGACAACAGCAGTGGTTTTCTCCCGAATTGGGTTTCCAC
This sequence comes from Pinus albicaulis, assembly GCA_034641835.2. Lineage (NCBI taxonomy): Eukaryota > Viridiplantae > Streptophyta > Pinopsida > Pinales > Pinaceae > Pinus > Pinus albicaulis. The sequence continues at coordinate 1,078,783,446 of CM076582.1, read as the reverse complement.
CTTAAATCTTGGTGTTCATGTGTGTTGCTTATGTGTGATGATTTATTTTGTTCTTACTGCACATGTTTACTACTTACTAAACATTTGATGAATGAATGATGCAATGATCTAAGTAAATAATTATCTGCATAATAAGATCTCTGGACATACGCAAGTTTTCTTAAAGATATCCACGTATATACGCGAGTTGGGTTAATTAAATTCGCGTATATAATTTTGTAAAGAAAAAGTAAAAGTTTTCAGTGGACTCAAAATACTGATTCACCCGCCCCTCTTAGTATTTTTCCCAAGAGTAAGGTGGCCATTTCTTTAGTGCACGTAGTATTTCCGAAATTTCTTTCTCATAAATAGGTTTCTATAAATACTTTCCTTGATTGGATAGATTTAAAAAGAGATGGGTCTTACTTCTTGTATCAAACAACATCAATTCCATTTCATGAGGTATCACATTCCACAATAATTTATTTTTTGAAGTCTAGCATAGTTAATACCGGTGGTTGGAACATTGCCTCTTTAAGATGTTCAAAGGCCTTAGTTTCTTCTGGAGTCCAAGAAAATGCATCTTTCTTTAGTTATGTTGTTAAAGGTGTTGATATTATCCCATAATTCTTAACAAACTTGTGATAATACCCTGTTTATCCGAGAAATCCTCATAGATGATTTATGGTTGTGGGGATTTTCCATTCCTTAATGGCTTTTATTTTGTTAGGGTCTAGCTTAACACCCTCATGAGATACAATATGACCCAGATATTCCACTTCCTGTACTCTAAAGAAAAATTTGGAGGTTTTTGCATATAATTGTTTCTCCTCCAATAGTTTGAGTAACCTGTCAACATGTTGAACATGATCCTTCCAAGATTTCTTGTATATTAGTATATAATCAAAAAATACTAAAAAAAAAATTTTGAGGGGTTTGAAAATGGAATTCATCAACCCTTGAAATGTAGAAGGTGCATTGGTAAGGCCAAAGGCATGACCAAAAAATCATAATGACCCTCATGAGTTCTAAATGTTGTTTTCAGAATGTCTTCAGACTTCATTCCAATTTGATGATATCCTGAATGGAGATCCAACTTGGTGAAGTAAATTTCTCCATGTAATTCATCCAATAATTCATCAGTGACAAGAATGGGAAATTTATCTTTAATTGTGATCTTGTTTAGAACCATATAATCCAGACACATTTTCCATGATCGATCCTTCTTGTGCACCAATACTACTGGAGCAGAGAAAGAACTTTGACTAGTTTGAATTATACCAGCTTCTAGCATTTTTGCAATAATATATTCAATTTCGCTCTTTTGGGCATAGGGATATTTGTAAGGACTGATGTTTGGAGGAACACTTCCTAGAATCAAATGAATATCATGATCATGATCATGAATAAGTGTGAGGCATTTAGGAGTATAATGGTTGTCCAATACTTTTTAGAGATCTGGAGAAATAGATGACTTCGATGTTTGAAACTCTAGTGAGCATAATTGTGCAATTATGGCTCATTGTTATTTATTTGGAAGCGTTGTCATGCCATTAGAGTTGATTATCCTTCATGGTTTCCCTATGATACCCCTTAATTCAACTTCCTTTCCTTCTCGAAAAAAATTCAAGAAAAGTTCTTGAAAAATAAATTCTATCGTACCAAAATATTGTAACCATTAGGGGAAGTTTGAGGTCTAAAATGGGTCTCCTAAGGAAATTATAAAATAATAGTGGAAATAATAAAATAAGATTTCATGACATCATCAAATTTTAGAGGGAAAAAAGAAAAAACTACTTTTTCAACTCGTATTTTCAACTTATCTCCCAAAGTTTTTTACTCAAATTTCGAGCAGGAGTACTCCTTGGATGAAAAATTTAATTCCTTATCCAAGGAATACCCATGTTGCATACTTTTTATAGACCCTGCTACACGAAAAATGAGAAATACATGAAAAACATGATTGCAATCATGTTTTTCCATGTATTTCTCATTTTTAGCATAGCAAGGTCCATCGAAAGTATACAACATGGGTACTCCTTGGATGAGGAATTAAATTGTGCATCCAACAAGTACCCCCACTCAAAATTTGAGTAAAAACGTTGGGAGATAAGTTGAAAATATGAGTTGAAAAAGTAGTTTTATTATTTTATTATTTTTTAATCTTGTTACCCTTTTACTTAAAAAATGGTGAATCATCCCCCATGGTTGACATCATCATCTTGAATCCTATTGGTTCTTATAAAGTTTATTTTGGTTGTACATTTTTCTTAGGAGGCCCATTTTAGACCTGAAAATTCCCCTAATGCATTGAACTCCTTGTACAACATAAACACCACCCATGGGAATGGAAAGCATTGAGCTATTCAATACATATTCCCCCATGGTTAGCTTGATATTATGGCACTTTCCAGAGAAATTTATAGTTCCTCCATTTTCAACCATCACTTGATACTCTGGTACTGGATATAGGAAGCAATTCAATTCATTGGCTATCTTACAATGAATAAAATTATGGGTACTACATGAATCAATCAACATTATTACCTTTTTCTTCTTGATATGTCATTATATATTGAGAGTTTGAGGAGTGGTAATTCCTGCCCATGCATTACAATATATGTTTATATTCATTTCTTCTTTATCTAAGGTCCGTTACTGGTGTATATCCTCTTCTTTTGAAGTTTCTTGTTCCTTTTCTTCCTCCTCTTCACAATATATGTAAAATAATTTATTCTCAACACACTTATGAACTTTAGTGTAGTTTCTATCACAACTATAACAAAGCACTTATTCTTTTTTTTTTCTTCCAATTGTTGTGGTGTCAACCATGTAGGTTGTGGCATGCTCGGAGCAACAACACTTCCATATTTATAGTTGTGAGTGGTGAGCTTCCTTGTTCCCACAATTTTTCTTTCAATTTTTCTTGCCAACTTGAATGTCGTCTCCAATGAATCAGGTTCCCAAAGGTGAACCTCATGTTGGATTTTATCCTTTAAATTACCTATGAAGAAATAAATCCTGGTCCTCTAGAATATCATTTACCCTTATATTCAATTTTTGAAATTCCTCAATGTGTTCCACCATTCAAAACTTTTGTTTGAGATTTATCAATTGGCTAAAGAAGGTGTTGATTTTTGTATCCTCATAATGTGCTATCATTTCCTCCTTAAAAATTGATCAAGTGACAAGTGGTTTACGAGAAAAAATCCATCAATACCATAAAAATTTATTGGGTTCTAAATATAAAGTTGCAATGTGTACCTTTTATGTGTTTTTCACATTATGGAGATCAAAATATTTCTCCATCTGTAGTATCCATGTTACCAGATCATTGCCATCAAACTTACTCATATTGATATTTGGAATATGGTGGGTCTTAAATACAACATTAGAGTCTATGAGATCATGATTAACATTTCTTTTGTTCCCATCATGTGTTTCCTCTACTACCTTTTCTCCGTTAGAAACAATTTCTTGTAGCAACTTTGTCAAACCTTTTTTCAAATCTTCCATGTCTGCTTTTAGACCATTATTCATGTCTTCCATGTTGCCCTTCAATTTTTCTTCTATACCATCAATCTTAGCTTCTACGCCATTCTTAAAACCATCCATGTTTCCTTTTAGTTCATCTTTGGTTTCTCTTTGCGAGAGAGAAATTTGTTTCACGTGGTCTCGTAATTTTGATATCATGCTATATTTCTCCCTCTTCATGCATCATAGTAGATCATTTTGAGGGATTAATGGGTGTGGAATTATTTTTTGGGGGAGTAATTTTAGAACCCAATACTGATATTTATGCTTCAATATTCCCTTGGAATCACTTCAAACTTATTTTTCAAACAAATGTTATGCAAAATAAAAATTAAAATACACACCTTTTTCTTGCTTTTTAGGAGCTCTATATTGAAGTTGTTGTATCTCTAGGATTTCATATCTCCAAGTCTAAAATTTGGTCCTTTAGTAGCCCTTTGAGTCTTCTTTCCAATGCCATAGGTCATAACCTATTTGGATTCTTCAAGATAAAGTTATGCCAAATATCCCACAATGACCCTATTATGGACAGATTCAGTAGTTATGCAACCAACTCACATAATAGAAGAAAATATAGATCAATGACTTAAAAATTATTCAATTTGAGGGGGAAACCTCCTTTACATTACATAAATGAACAATTATTGGATGATACAAATGAAAAAACCTACTTTCTATATATAGGAGTCTAAGGGGTCACAATATAATGAGAGCCTGCATAACAATAATAATGTAAGGGCACAACAATAACAATAGTGGGATTCTATGGGGCACAATAATAAAAATATGGGGAGTACATTGGCACAAAAATAAGGGGCTACACTCCAATTTCTAGTGCTACGATCCTTGCATTACATGTTCCCTCAATGAACAGTTACTATCTCATTGTCCTAGGGAACACTCCCAATGTGCATCTGATTCCATTTGGAAATGCTAAATTATGACAAAAAAAAATCCATCCCACGACCTTCCATTCTTTGATAAAAATTCCCTCGGAAAATCTGGTCACCCCTTTTCATGCAGTCACATTCCAAGTTCCCTGGCATCCCCTTTCCTAGGTGATCCACCCCTTGGAAAGGTTTCCTTGCATCGAAAGTTCCTGAAACCAAGGCATATCCCTGCCTCAAAACCATCATACTGGCCATAGCATGCTCATGGAAATCAATGGAAACTATTGGATACTAGTGTCCCACAATGACCCTACTCCTGAAGTGCTTCACCATCATATCACTACTTGTTCCAATTCCTTTTTCCACTGCTACTGATTCTTGCAGTTAGTTTCAAACACCCCAACTGGGAATTTCCTTGCTTTCATGTACCAAGCACATAACTTCCATAAGAATAAAAAGGAATTGAAATAAATTAAAATCATACCTCATTGGTGGCCTATCAATAAGGTACACTTGCAATTTTGTTTACTTCCTGTCACAACATGTCAAACTAGCTCTTTGATCAAATCATCGCGTATAAACATATCACATCTGGTTATCTCAAAACACAACCATCATAAATCATAATCATGGATCAAATTCATAATTAAAACAAAAATAAAACACTGATACTTATGTTTCAAATGATTATTTTTATTCTTCCTTTTTTCTTTGTCCTTTCCATACACACACTGAATCCGTTGTCAAACCTGACAAGCACTTGATGTATTCTATTTTCTTCAATCACATATACACACTAATTTGGTTTTCCAAACCCAGCAAGCACCTAGTGTCTTCTCTTTTCTTCAAGAAACAAGGGAATATCAAGACTAAACTGCCTCCTCCCTCAATATCAGCAACAAGAGAATCTAGAGACTAAACCACCTCACCCCTCAATATCAGCAACATGGGAATCTAGAGACTAAATCACCTCAACCCTAAATATAAACAATAAGGGAGTTCAGAGAATAAACTGCCTCAACCCTCAATATCAACAATAAGGGCATCCAAATACTAAATTACCTCAACCCTCAATATCAAGAACAAGGGCCCAGACAATCCCATACTTTTCTGTCCCATCACATTGTACAAAACTTACGCATACATAGTGTGCAACACAACACATGCACCTACACTCGATGTACAACACGACACATACACCTACACTTGGTGTAAAACACAAAAAATATATGTACACACCATACAATACAACAAATACACATTTCACCATATCATGACTACAAAATACACATAACACAATATGACATATACATAACACAACATGTATGACATGTACACAATACCATGTGTACAACATGTACACAACACCATGTGTGCAACATGTACACAACAACAAATTTACACAACACCACCTACACAACATGTACATAACACCACATGTATATAGCACCACCTACACCACATGTAGACATCATCACATGTACATAAAAACACCTACATAATGTGTACACAACATTACCTGCATAGCTTGTACACAGTACCACATGCACACAACACCACATGTACAACATGTACACAAAACCACATGTACAACATTTACATAATACCACATGTACACAACATGACATGTACAACATGTACACAACACCATATGTACAACATGTACATTGCCCCACATGTACACAACACTACATATACAACATGTACATAGCGTCATTTTTACACAACATTGCATATACGACATGTACATAACACCATCTATACACAACATCGCATATACAACATTTACACAACATATTTACATAGTACCACATATACAACATGTACATGGAACCATCTATACACATCACCGCATGTACAACATGCAAAAAATATACACAACAATAGTATTGCACATCCAGAGACCACACTGTCTCTACCAGGAAACCTTTCCTCCAGTATCTTTCCACTATCCATGCTTGTCCCAGCACACCGCAAATCGCACTACTTTCTTTCCGCTTATGTATCCCTCAGCATTACCTGTCAACAACATAAGCATAGGCACAATATAAACACATAATATCAAATCATATCCACATGATACTAACCTCATCGATTTGTCAGGGTTACTCTAACCACTTGATTCCTCATAAACTACGACCCTCTTCATGTCATTCACCTGCATAAGAAATCATTCCTCCATAAAATGATCCTTGATGACCTTGTCAAACAACAACATACATACATATATACATATAAAAAGTAGAATAAAACAATCATGATCCCAAACGATCGTGTTAGACAACAACATACATACATGAATATATACATATAAAATTTATCATAAAACAATCATGATCACAAAATAATTACAAGATATCATAAGGTCAAGGTTGAGAGAACTCCCTTTATCCGTGCACATCATGCCCAAAATTGAGAAAAAAAATAGCCAAGGCATCTGATGTCTCAAGTCCGTTTAATTCACCTTTCTTGTTACCTTTCTCATGACTATCCTACCACCATATGTTTACCCAAATGTACCCAACCAATCCAACTGACTGTGATATTCTTGCCTTTAGTTTCCCTTATACGTGGACTAGCTTCATCTGAGTCTCACATTACCTATTGGGTTTCATTCGGCTCTCTCTGAAATCCATTAACTTTACTCTTTCCCCAACCAATTCGCAAGACCCTCAAGACATAAAATGCAAGAACAAGAAGAAAACAACAAGAAAACCATGAAAAAAAATAGCAATACGACACCACAAAAAAAGTGGCATAGATATGCACTAGACATAAACAAAACTACAAATCAAGCACAAACAAATCACAAAATATTGAAAGAACAAAACTCTCAACAAACACCATGGATCAACACCATGGCCTCCTAGTGCTTCCAAAGGAAATCTCAACTCGAGTATTCTTCAAGATCTATGGCAAAATATTTTTCCCTACAATTCCCTGTGTTATGCTGCCATAAAAAAATCATTGTTAGTGCATAAATAATTAAATAAATAGATACTAGTTACCTTACCTTATGCCAAATATGTGGCCATCTAACTAAACACGTTCATATATCATCTCTCAAGGGACTATGATTCTCTTGACGAATCCATCCATAACTAGAAACCAACTGTTATACATGTCAAATACATGTTCATGAATATAACACATATCCAGATAATGTTAGACAAAATCAAGGTCAAGAAGACTTCCTGTATTCGTGCAAAGCACTCATTTATTTGGAATTGTGGTTTCCAAACATAACCAATTCCAAATTCATTTATTTTGCCTTTTTCCTTGCAAAAATTAAGTCTTATTATGTGTTTTAACATCACCTAGTTGTTATTTATATAAACAAATCAATTTTTACCTTATCACGCTGATACCAAGCATGTTTCCCTGCAACTGTTCACACATATCAGTCACATGTTCCAAAGAAAAAGACATCATGTCTATTAATTTGAAATCATCATTTACCAAGACTAACATGAATGGCATAATCAAATCATAGTCATAAGTCATAATACTACAACTAGCGCCCACTTTCACTCAAGTACATATCAGTTGTCTCAACACATATTGTATTAGTATACAACCATCTTAAACTAAGATAATTCTTCATGCAATATTATAGACACATACTCATATCATGCAATTAAACAAATATTTAAACAAGATGTAAACATAACTTGTTATATAAACCAAATAGATGACATAACCAAGCTCATACCTCAATGTATCTCAGGGGAGGCTATCACATATGCACAAGTCAGTTCAGACTAGTATGGCATAATATCACAAATATATCAACTCATACCTGAATATCAAAACCATAACCATCTACATAGGCTAATCCAAATTAGCATGATACATATAACATCAAGATCTTAACTGCAATTGCCATAATCATCATGTGTATGACCACAATGCATATAACAACAAGTTACTATCATTCATGACTATCTGACACATGTGCACATGACCGCATTGATTAACTAGCATCTATTTTTTTTTCTAAGTTGGACTAAATTCTATCAATGTAACATAATATACAAGGAGATACAGGCCTCTGGAATCGCTGTACTAGCCACTTCCGAAGGAATTATATATCAAAAAAGAAAAATATTGATTTCCCCAGATGGGGAAACCAGTCATAATACAACTGCTCTTAGAGAGGAAACCAGCTTCAGACAAAAAATAGTTAAGTGTTGTGAGAAAATTCAGGAAAATTAACATAGAAAATAAACATAGCTGTAAAAAAAACCTCTCCATGCTAGGTGTCATTTTGTTGAGGCGGTGGTTCCTCCACAATGAGGCACCTGTAGTATTCGGAAGAGTCATCTGCATGCGTCGTTTGATGAGCTTCTGGTTCAGGTGTTGTGGTTGTGCGAACAACGTTGGCATTGCCCTCGAAACCTTCTTCACCCGACCATTCTGAGCTACCACTTCCACTACTGCCATGCCCCTTGCTGCTGGAGGAATTGGCACCCGGTTTGACGGGGAGGGCTTCTGACTTACGTGAGAGCTGAAGAGGTGCAGAGGCTATGGTGGAATTTCTCTGTCGTTTCCTAGTTCTTTAGCCTACTTCGAAGGATGCCTCTTCCTTGAAGCTGATGATTATGGTAGCAATGAGGCGGGGACGGTCCAATGCATAGGTGTAGTCGAATTGAGAAAAATTATCCTCAGGTAGAAGAGGCTATGTCTCCAAGTGAAAGGACTGCGTAGGCTGAGAAGCTCTGCCTCATCCTTTGCCACGGATTGTGGCTTGACGTTGATATGGATTCTCATAAGGAGAAATAGAACGAGGTGGCCGAGAAGCTTGACCTTTGCCTCTGCCGCGACAAGTGGAGGGATAATGGGAAAATTTCTCATCATGAGGCGGCGAATGAGACTCAGAGTGGATGGATATAGGGGGACGAGATGCATGACCGTGCCCACTACCTTGGCGACAACACATTCTATGCCGCCTGGGCATGTTGGAGCCGTCGGAATCGTTTGGGATGTAGGTGAGCGGAGGTGGCGGAGCTGAAATCTAGGAATTCTGAGACCAAGGAGAAGAGTTGAAGTTGCAGTAAAGGCTGTGAGTGAAATGGAGACCAAGAGCGAGTGTGAGGCAGCAGTGAAGCCTGCACCGACTCCCTGTGTGTGTTCGAGAGCTTGGCTCTAAGACCGCAAAGGGGCAAATGCAGCGAGAGGGAGATGGCAAAATGATGCATCATGGAGTCATTATGAAGAGGATGAAGCGACATTGTCATCTGGGAATATAAATGGCAGAAAGATGCGAGCAACTAGATTCTATAAATGTTGCTGGACTGAGCCCATGCGTGACCATGTGGCATGGCCATGTGTCACACGTTGGGCTCACCGTCCACCTCCCAAAGTTATACACCTGCATCCGGGAGAATTTCTTCCATGTGCACCAGTTTAGTGCATTTCAGTAGGAGAGAAGTATCATTGGTATTGTCTAGAGGGGCCGAGAAAAGGGTATATCCATAATCAACTCCTTTGTTTGCAAGCATATTGGCGATCTTATTGCTAGAGAATTTGACATGCTTGAAGGAAACATCCCAGTGATGCTTAAGCCATTGTTCCATATGCTCAAATCTAGCAACAAGACGCTAAATTTTGGCAACCTTTGAGGCCGAGGCACCCATGAGGATATGAGTAGTGGTGTTGATGAGGATTTGAGAGTCCCCTTCAACTTCTAAAGGGAAGCAGTTGTGCACTTGAGCCAGACAAAGACCCTGCCAAAGACCTTCCAATTCAGTTGAGTTATTAGAGTCCCATCCTATTGATCCAAAGAAGACCTCAAGGGGTGTACCTGCCGAATCTCAGAATATGCCACCAAATCCCGTAACTCCTAGATTGCCTTGAAGCTCCACCAAAATTCATCTTGATCAGTCCTGCAGAAGGGGGAATCCAAGTGTTGGGTGACTTCGGATGATTGGTGGGAGTGCGAGTACTCAAAGGGAGGACTGGAATGGAGAGGTGCCAATTCGCCCATATAAGAATCTCCGAGGCTTGATTGGGGATATCAGATTCTTGCCAATGTTGTAGTGCCAGCATTTCTTGAATATTGATACACATTGTTGTAGACAATTTTGTCACTCCTAGAGACAGTCTAGAGTTGCCATAGACCAGTGCCTAGGACATCTTAACATAGCAAGGAGTGCATAATGTAACTTGGGTTGTCAATCCAAAACTCTCATGCTATCTCTTGTAAAACAAGGAAAATGAATGAAAATGGAGCCAAACTCTCTCAGAGGCTGATACAGAGACAAGGATAGTGTAGGAACAACATGCAAAACTTCAATATTAAAGCATCAGACAGTTGAGAGGTAGTTTACTGCAAAGAGGGCCAATTCAAATAATATACCACAGAAATCAAATATCAAAAGGTAGATGCAGCGAAGAAAACGTGAAGGAGATACTAGTTAACATGAGGTTGACACCCAGATACACAACAGAACCACATATGGGCTTATCAATATAAGAATCCATACATGACAATGGAATTTTAAAAGCACCTTCCCCAAGTAATTAATATAGCAGAAAATATGGATGAAATGAACATGGAACACTATATCCTGTCTAAGCCTATTTAAAGCGCTTGACTAATTCGAGTAAGGGAATCAACTAGGATGAATCCTTACTTAAGATTAGTGAGCCACTCGCATTCCAGAACAAAGATACAAGAAGATAAATGAAATGAAATGAGATTTAATATTAACACATAAGAGAGAATTACATACTGTGGAATACCAAAGACCAGAATCCTCATTACAGATATAACTCCTCCTCACTGAGACCATATGGGCTCTGAGCTTTCATATAGAAACTTTACAAGATGTATACAAAAACTTTTCACTGCACAGTTTTCTGATAGAAATCTGGAACCCCTACAATCTCTTTCTTTCTGGTTTTTATAGAGAAGATAGAAAGCTCTCCCTAGTGAGGTAGGTGATACACATTTAATAGTCTGATTTGAAACAAAGTGGCGGAAAACATTCATGCCCATACTGTGAATGACTGAATATAATTATTTGTACTTTGCAATCTACCTCTAGGAATAAATGAACTGGAAGAAAATATTTTCAGGAACCGGGCATGAGGGTAATTCTTCATGAACATTCTGTACGTTCCTGAAGGGAACTCGACTGAAATATCACCTTGAGAATATTGATTTCTGAGCATTGTACCTTCCGACATTTGGATTTAAATCCAAGACCTTAAATGCAGGAAGTTGTATCTTTCGGCCTTTCTCTGATATTTTATGCTGCGAAATTAATGTCTTCAGCTACCAGAACCTACTTTTTGTACTTCTCTGAGAGGTGCGATGGATTTTCTTTCTGTTTCCCTTAATGAGGTCATATCACAACCATTACCCCAAGTTTTCTTTCATAAACTCTTTCTTTGCAGGCCGATTTTTGGATGCGTCCTCGACTTCTGTGGTGAAGGAGGGGATTAATGGAGGGTTCCTGTTGCTGCAACCTGCAAAAACACACAAACATATTAAAAAATGGGACACAGGGGTGGCGAAGGCTATGGCATCCATGTCCATGATGACACAGGCTGAGCAAAATGGTGGGATGAGGCAGGGTGGTGAAGGAGGATGCAGAGGAACATGATAAATGGACATGGCGGAAACCCGTAACTCAAACACTGAAATATGATGCTTAAGTGGAGTATATGAATGGTGGAGGGAAAATGAAAGTGCCACGTGGTCGTACGAGGGGTCAAGTGGAGGGGGTAACATGGAAACAGACTTGGTTGGTCAAAGGGGTGTGACAATAATTTAGGGCCACGTGATCAAAAATGAAATCAACGGTCGAAAATGTATTGCACAGCGGCAGAATGGTGGACCCGAGCGTTATGTAGCCTGTGTTAAATCTCGTGTGACTTTGGAGGATGGCCACCGTTGGATGAATTTTGACAGATCCAACGGCGCTGATGAATTCTGCTTCCTGTCTTTGGTCGGACCTTTAACGCGCGAAATGGGCGGTTTGGAGGTCGTACATGAGGACACTTGTCTAGCGATGTGTGGAATCGCTGGCTCCATGGAGAATACCACTTGCCCAACGGAAGTGGTGCAGAATGAAACTGTCGGTTTCAGGGGCAAGGCGCAGCAGGGACCACCGGATGGAGATAGGTAGCGGATCGTCGATCTGTGGCATGATCGGATGGCGCACAATGCACCCGATGGCTGCGTACGCTAGGCGCTTCGGAGGATAGCATGCGGTCCTGGGCCTTGGGTCATCTGGGAATAGAGTGAAGGGGCTGAAACTAAAGGGGCCAAGCCTGATATAATTTTAACTTCGGATTTTAACCTTTGTAAAATGCATTTTTGAGCAGAAAGGGTAATGCTAGGTAGAATATGAAGATCTTAGGCCACGAAATGAGTTTTGAACAGATTTGGATGGGATCGGTGGCCAAAACTCCAATAAGGAGTTAGCATGAACAACATTGGCTCCATCTGGGGACGGTACGTTCCTCCGTGGACGTGGCGAGAACCTGCAGACCACTGATCATTTCTGTGCATACCTTGATCTTCTGCTCTTTTAGCATTTTTATTCATAATTTATCAGTGCACTCATAAAATCAAAACTGAAGCAAAAACATATATACAGTATGGTACATCAGGCCTATTTTGCCTGAATCAAAATTGAAAATATGGCTTGAGAAATTGTCCATTTACAGGGGATTCAAGCAGATCACCCTGTAAGTTTTCCAATATGAATGTGTTGTTACCTCCCTGTTCCACAACTTTAAATGGGCCAAACCAGAGGGGGTCGAATTTCCCGTGCTTTCCTTTTTCGGCCCTCTAGACATCCCATCTGAGAACCAGGTCGCCATTTTTTAATTTTCTATCTTTTACATGCCGATCAAAGATGTTTTTCATTTTCTCCTGATATTCTGCTAACCTTTTATTTACCTGGTCTCGTGTTTCCTCTAATTCCACCAGTTGATTTATTCTTCTGACCATATCATCTAGCTCTTCCTGATTTTCTTGCATGAAATGTGCCATTGGAAAAGCCAACTACATGGGGAACATTGCTGCTCGTCCATATACTAACTCATAAGGAGATTTCCCTGTTTCTCTCTTGCTGGTTATCCTATTCGCCCATAGAGCAAATTTTAGTTGGGAATCCCAGTTTTTCTGATTCTCATTTATTGTTTTCTTCAAAGTCCTCACCAGGGTTTTATTTGAGGACTCTGCCAAGCCATTCCCTTGTGGATAGTAGGCTGTGGAGTGATTCAATATAATGTTATACTGCTGGCAGAAATTTACGAACCTGGCAGACTTGAAGGCCTGTGCATTATCGGTTACAATTCTAGCAGGACAGCCAAACCTGGATATGATATTTTCTTCCACAAATTTTATTATCACAACATCTGTAGCGTTTCTTGCAGGTATGGCTTCCACCCATTTTGTAAAATAATTTGTGGCTGTTAGTATCCATTTATATTGGCCACTTGATGGGGGATGTATTTCCCCTATAAAATCTAATCCCCATTTCTGAAATGGTTCATTTACATGAATATGAATCAAGGGCAAAGCTGCTAATTTTTGTCTTTTTGCAAATATTTGGCACTTGTCACATGTTCTGACCCAAGCAAAAGCATCTGTAAATAATTTTGGCCAGTAGAAGCCAGCCTTCAGGATTTTATGAGCTGTAGCCCTCCAGCTGTAATGTCCTCCACAGATTCCTCATGAAATTCTGTCATTATATTCTCCACTTCATTTTTTGTAAGGAATAATAGTAATATACCTGAAGGATCTCTCCAGTATAGCTGCCCATTAGCAATTATGTATTTCTGGGATTTCATTCTTACAGAACTATATTTTACCTTATCACAACTTGGAGGACAACTGAGTGTTAAAAGATATTCAGTTATTTCTTTGTACCAAGGACTAGTGAGATATTTAGTGTGTATCTTTTGAGTGGATAGCTCTAGTCCACGCTGCTCTTCTCCTTTTTCAGACTCCTCATTTGCTATCATAGATAAATTCATGCCTAGAGCCTGATGATTTGATTCTGACAAAATTTTGGCTAGCCCTTGTCCTTTAACCAGCTTAGTGGTTCTTATGTCCAGATCGTACTCCTGTATTTTTGCAATCCATCTTCCTCTTTTGCCTTCACTATCTCCTTGAACGAGGATGTCTTTGAGAGCGGCTGTAGGAACATATGCAGTAATGTGAGATTGCAAAACATATGTTCTAAAGGCTTTGAGAGACCTCACCAGAGCATATGCCTGCTTTTCTAGTATGTTATACTTCAATTCCGCATCATTCAATACCTGACTGAAAAAGGCTATTGGCTGCTCATATCCATCTTCATTTTTCTGCAACAAGACTCCAGCTATTGTATGAGGTGAAGCAAATGAAAAGATCATAAATGGCTTTGTATAATCAGGCCCAGCTAGCACAGGAGCTTCAGAAAATGCCTGTTTTATCCTTGTGAATGTGTCTCTAGATTCTTGGGACCATTTTACCTCATTGTTCTTTTTGAGCATATCAGTTATATGCCTAACTATCTCAGCATAGTTAGGAATAAATCTTCTCAAAAAATTGATTCGTCTTAAAAATACTTGTACTTCTTTCTTATTTCTTGGTAGAGAAATATTATTTATCACCTCAACTCTTTTAGGGTCTATTTGCACACCATCTCTAGTCACAATGTGCCCTAAAAGTTTGCCTTCCTCTAATGCAAATAAAGACTTTTGTGGATTAAGGGAAAGGCCATACCTTCTGCATTTTTCAAAATTTCTCCGTAAATGCTCAATATGCTCATCATCATTCTTGGAAAATACTGTAATATCATCAAGGTATACTACCAAGAATTTATCCTGTTCACCAACAAAAGCAATATCCATAGCCATCTGAAAAGTAGCTTCTGCATTGATTAATCCAAAAGGAATCCTGGCATACATGAACGTTCCCCATGGCGTGGTGAAAGTAGTCTTCTTTTGGTCTTCTGGGGACATAGCCACCTGATTATAACCAGAAAAACCATCCATCATTGACATTCTAGATGCTCCCACCACTTTCTGCAGGATGTGGTCCATCTTAGGCAGTGGATAATTATCCTTTAAAGATGCTCTATTTAAATTCCTGAAATCCACACATAATCTTATTTCTCCATTCTTTTTTCGAACAGGAACCAGGTTAGTGACCCATTCAGAGTATCTTAGTGGCACGATTATTTTGGCTTGTAGCAGCTTCTTGATTTCTTTTTCAATTGAAGGAAGCAGCAGAGGATTTATCTGTCTGAGCTTCTGCTTATATGGTTTTGCATCTTCCCTCAGAGGAATTTTATGCTGCATTATATTAATATCAAAAGTTTTTAGGTCCTGATAGGACCATGCAAATACATCCTTATATGACTGAAATAGTTTCAAGTATTTTCTTTTATATTCTTCTGAAACTTTTTTGGATAATTTTACGATTTTGGGCTCAGCATCGGTGCCCAAGTTCAAGTCTTCTACTTGATTTTCTTCTATTACTTTACTGTGCTGTACTGGAACATCATTTTTATCAAATAGTCTTTCTAGGGGCACCAGCCCTCTAGGGATAAAATTTCCTTTCAGCTGCAACACTTTATTACCTTTTATTTTTTCTTCCCATCTGTTTTATGCAATATTCTCAGTTTCCTCTTCCTCACAGTCATCAATCTCCATATTAGAGAATTCTCCCACTGTTTCCAGGAATCTCTTCATCTGTTCGTCATCTTCGAATACTTGCCAGTGCTTAATATTATCTTGGATGGATGGTCTGTATTGTACCTCAACTTCGTACCTCAAAAGTGGATTCTGAGGAGGGCGGAATGTATTGGCAGCTACAGCAAGAGAATCTGCTATTCTGTTCTATTCCTGGGACATGAACTGTATGTTAAATGCCAAGAAAAAATTTTCCACCATGTCCCATACTTCATTCCTATAGGCTTTCAGCCGAGGGTGTTTTCTTTGGCATTGATTTCTGACTTGTCTAACAACCAATTCAGAATCTCCCAAAGATTTTAAATTCTTTATATTCATATTCCTGGCTATTTGTAGTCCTAATAGCAGTGCTTCGTATTCAGCTACATTATTAGTAGCCTCATACTCCAATTTAAAGGACAGTGGCACCCATTTTCTTGTAGGAGAGATTAATAATACTCCAGCCCCATTTCCTTCCCTTGAATTTGCTCCATCGAAATGTAATGTCCAAATTTCTGATTCCTGATCTTCTCTAGGCTACTCAGTTTGGATTTGACCGAAGAGGGGCTCATGGGCATAATTTTGATTTTCTTCTAACATCAAACATGAGAAATCTCCCTCTTTGTTATAAACTAGGGAATTCTCTGAGCAGTCGGCCTTAGTTACCATTTTAACAAATCCGGTCTGCCTGTATAACCTCCTCTCTTGGCCTCCAAAGACTGGGATAGTGGCATATGTTAAGTTAATTTTGAGTGACCCGCCAATTTTTGTACTCGAGGATCTTGATAGTACCATGCCAAAGCGGGCTGGGATATCAGCAACCACAATGTCCATAACTACACTTTTTGCTGGAATTTGTGCCAAATTAACCACTAAATCTTTAATCATCCCCAAGCATTTAACTCTTTTAGAATCAAATGAGTATAAGTCTTTATATGGTCTTGTAATTTGCAGTCCTAGTTTTTCCATGAAAAATAGAGGCATAAGATCATGGGAGGCCCCAGAATCTAGCATGCAGTTGTGTAACAGCAGGTCATGAATAACTAAGGACACATAAAAAGGAGGAGTAGAAGGGTCTATTTCCTCTACATGTGGGCCAAAGACTACCAAGGGTCTTTCTTCTTGGAGGTTAAGACTATCTG
The DNA here is from genome assembly GCA_034641835.2 of Pinus albicaulis. Taxonomy (NCBI): domain Eukaryota; kingdom Viridiplantae; phylum Streptophyta; class Pinopsida; order Pinales; family Pinaceae; genus Pinus; species Pinus albicaulis. The sequence continues at coordinate 1,078,766,222 of CM076582.1, read as the reverse complement.
GAGTTATTGGAGTTTCAGGAGGGAGTATGAAGGAAGTGACTTGAGATTGATATGAAGGTTGTTTTAACAGCTCGGTCAGGGGGACTGGAATCTTAATTTTTTCAAGCTCTTTTTGTAAACTAAAAGCAGAGGAAGGATTTTCCATTACAACTTCTTTAAATTCTTTATTTTCAGCTGGAAGTTTAACTTCTCTCGACACAGCCTAAACATTGGGAGGACTAGTAGCTTTGGAGGAAGAGGGAGTTTGATCATTAAGTTGTAGAGGAGTGTTAAGAGGAATCTTACCTTTTTCTGCAGCTTTATGTACTGTTGGCTCATTCTGAGCAAGTGCATCCCTCTGAAGTGGAGCTTCTTCTTGATCTTGAGTCCGAGTCCTCTTCCTGGAAGATCTGAGATCATATTTTACATTGAATTGTGCTTGCATGAAATCAGCAAATTGTTTACAATAATGATCAATCTCTGCTTCTTCTTCTTCTTCTTGCAATGGGCATTCTATATCATCATTGTTTGAAAAAGCAAGATTTGAATCTTCTAATTGATAAGCGGCATCTTCAGTGGAGTCATCGGCTGGACCTTCCAAGTACAATGGGTGTGGTACCTGATCTTGTTGCTCCTTTGCTTCCCTAGGCAATATCTGCAGTGGTGGTCTCTTATACTGAGGATTGTATCCTCCGTTTGGAGCATTATAAAAATTCCTGGGGGCCGAACTCTTAGCCTCCAGTTCATGTTTAACCATCTTCTTAATCATCTTGCTTATTTCATCCATCTTATCTGAATCCTTCTCCTAGTTAGAGGAATAAACCTCTTCTTTACCTCTCTTCCTAATATCCTGTTCGACTTTTCCTTTTGAATTCCCAGAGGAGGCGAAGTTCGCTTCTAATTCGAGAGCATCTGACTAAGCATCATCTAGAGTGGCAGGCTTTATTTCCCTCAGGGAGAAGCCAAAATCAAAATCAAAGGCTGCTATAAAGACTATCTTAGCCGCAGTTTGGTGAGGCTTCATCTCTGGAGGCAAACTCAGATACAACTTATTGAATCTTTTGATAAAATCTGAGAGCCCTTCATTATGCTTCTTCTTCAAGGTATTAAATTCAGTAAGACACTGACCATAATCTTTATTTTCTCCCCATTTCTTGAGAAAAACTTCTTCCATTCTTTCCCAAGTATTTACAGAACAGTCTGCCAATGTCTTGAACCACTTTCTAGCTTCACCATCAAGAGATTGAACAAAAAATATTAAGACCACATCCAAATGTTCTACATTTAGGTTTTCTGCAAAGGAGCAGAAAGTATCAAGATGTTTCTGAGCATCAACCTCATTTTCTCCATTAAATCTAGGCAGAATCTTCAAATAATCCTGTGGCATATCATTTAACACTTGGGGTAAGGCCAGTGGTGCATATTTGTTCAATAGAAAAGCTGGTACATTAGCCATTGGAGGAAGTGGGGGTTGTGCAACAATCTAAGGTACAGATGAAGGAAGGGGAGGCAGAGGGAGTGGTGTGTGTATAACAATCGGAATGTGCTGTACAGAGGTCTGAGGTGTGGATGGAAGAAATTCGCGATTAATAGAGGCTACTTCTGTAACTTCTTTAATTTCCTCAGCCTCGGGAGTAGGATGAAAATCCTCTTCAATTCTGGCACTTCCCCTAGGTGGAATTTCTGAGTAATATTCGGGATTTTCCTCGGTGGAATTGGGATGTTCTGTTCGGATTTCTTGAGAAGAAGAGGGCAGATAATCTTCTACAAAATATTCAGGGATTTCAGCACGAACTGATTTCTTCTCTTTCCAAACTCTTTTATGAATGATATTCTCTGGGTCAGGCACGTAGGGTGTCTTTGAATGAGATGTATCTGACCTCAAATGTCGCTTACGAGGAGCCAAGACTACCAATAGATTTATCAAATAAATAACAGTGGAGTCGCCAACGTGAGAGATATGCAACTCTTCAACTCTCTGTGCTCACCTAATTAGAGAGTGAATATGTTTTGTCGAGGCCTAGGGAACTTGATATTCTTAAATTCTTCCCCGGCAATGGCGCCAGAAAGATGTTGTAGATAATTTTGTCACTCCTAGAGACAGTCTAGAGTTGCCATAGACCAGTGCCTAGGACATCTTAACATAGCAAGGAGTGCATAATGTAACTTGGGTTGTCAATCCAAAACTCTCATGCTATCTCTTGTAAAACAAGGAAAATGATTGAAAATGGAGCCAAACTCTCTCAGAGGCTGATACAGAGACAAGGATAGTGTAGGAACAACATGCGAAACTTCAATATTAAAGCATCAGACAGTTGAGAGGCATTTTACTGCAAAGAGGGCCAATTCAAATAATATACCACAGAAATCAAATATCAAAAGGTAGATGCAGCGAAGAAAACGTGAAGGAGATACTAGTTAACATGAGGTTGACACCCAGATACACAACAGAACCACATATGGGCTTATCAATCTAAGAATCCATACATGGCAATGGCATTTTAAAAGCACCTTCCCCAAGTAACTAATATAGCAGAAAATATGGATGAAATGAACATGGAATACTATATCCTGCCTGAGCCTATTTAAAGCGCTTGACTAATCCGAGTAAGGGCATCAACTAGGATGAATCCTTACTTAAGATTAGTTAGCCACTCGCATTCCAGAACATAGATACAAGAAGATAAATGAAATGAAATGAGATTTTATATTAACACATAAGAGATAATTACATACTGTGGAATACCAAAGACCAGAATCCTCATTACAGATATAACTCCTCCTCACTGAGACCCTATGGGCTCTGAGCTTTCATATAGAAACTTTACAAGATGTATACAAAAACTTTTCACTGCACAGTTTTCTGATAGAAATCTGGAACCCCTACAATCTCTTTCTTTCTGGTTTTTATAGAGAAGATAGAAAGCTCTCCCTAGTGAGGTAGGTGATACACATTTAATAGTCTGATTTGAAACAAAGTGGTGGAAAACATTCGCACCCATACTGTGAATGACTAAACATAATTATTTGTACTTTGCAATATACCTCTAGGAATAAATGAACTGGAAGAAAATATTTTCAGGAACCGGGCATGAGGGTAATTCTTCGTGAACATTCTGTACGTTCCTGAAGGGAACTTGACTGAAATATCACCTTGAGAATATTGCTTTCTGAGCATTGTACCTTCCGACATTTGGATTTAAATCCAAGACCTTAAATGCAGGAAGCTGTATCTTTCAGCCTTTCTCTGATATTTTATGCTGTGAAATTAATGTCTTCAGCTACCAGAACCTACTTTTTGTACTGCTCTGAGAGGTGCGATGGATTTTCTTTCTGTTTCCCTTAATGAGGTCATATCACAACCATTACCCCAAGATTTCTTTCATAAACTCTTTCTTTGCAGGCCGATTTTTGGATGCGTCCTCGACTTCTGTGGTGAAGGAGGGGATTAATGGAGGGTTCCTGTTGCTGCAACTTGCAAAAACACACAAACATATTGAAAAACGGGACACAGGGGTGGCGAAGGCTATGATGGCCATGGCCATGACGACACAGGCTGAGAAAAATGGTGGTATGAGGCAGGGTGGCGAAGGAGGATGCAGAGGAACATGATAAATGGACATGGCGGAAACCCGTAACTCAAACGCTGAAATATGACGCCTAAGTGGAGTATATGAATGGTGGAGGGAAAATGCAAGTGCCACGTGGTCGTACGAGGGGTCAAGCGGAGGGGGTAACGTGGAAACAGACTTGGTTGGTCAGAGGGGTGTGACAATAATTTAGGGCCACGTGATCAAAAATGAAATCAACGGTCGAAAATGTATTGCACAGCGGCGGAATGGTGGACCCGAGCATTATGTAGCCTGTGTTAAATCTCGTGTGACTTTGGAGGATGGCCACCGTTGGATGTGTTGGTCGCTTTAATTGTTTTCACAATTGAAGCTCCACATAAATTGTCAACCCGAGGAAGTCTTTTTATTCCAAAGACAATCACGCACTGGATATGCTCAATTTCAAAAGCAAGAACAATGTTGTAGTAAAAAGCCACACAATTATTAATCACACAAATCTAATTATTCACACTCTGTTTAATCAAAGCTGAAGTTACTTAAGTTATAGCAGAAATAATTCCTATGTTGCAGTTAAAATCCAAGTAAAGGAAAATCAATCTGCAAGAAAAGAAATCAATCAACCATAGCAGGAACAGGACCCTATTCCTTAATTAGGAACTTCAGCACCTGCTGCCTGGCACTAATCACACTGTAGAAAAGATAACTCAAGAGACCAAGACCCTATTCCTATGAACAGGAACCTTCAGCACTTGTTCTCCTGTTTCTAATCACACTGCAGGAAAAGGAAGGCAATTAGTGGGAGAAGGACCCTATTCCTTTGTACAGGAATCTTCAGCACCTGCTTCCCAGCATCATACATTCACACAATTAACCGAAATGGATTTCTCAACTTCTCAAGAATGAATGTATTAAACACATGCAGCGTTAAGGAAACAGAGTACTTGATGAACTACAGAACTGTGCAACTAGTGTTCAACAACAGAATTAAAGTAAAGTGCAAACAGCGTAAAGAATTAAACAAATTACAGGAACATAAGGGTGAATCTTGTGAGGAAGGCGGGCCCTTTCCCTCTCACAAGATTCCCCAGGGAAAGAATTAAATTGGGGCGCTCAAAAGAAGATTTTATTCATCTGTCAAAAGAAATGATACATTACAGATGGAGTCTAGCTCCAGTTCTCACACAATGTTCTCCTGTAGCTTTCAAAAATGAACTCTCTACTAATGATGATGTCTCCTCTTTTTAAAGAGGAGACATCTTTTACAATTACATGAGAGCAAATCTACGTTTATCCCAAATCTGTTCGCTTTCTTAAAACAGGACTATTCTGTTCTTCCAAAAAAAGATATTGTTACAACAGAGACAACAAGAATGCTATCTTCAGAATGGTCCATGTAACCATGTCTTCATTCTGTTACTATTGTTCCACAAAAGGCTCTTCCAGAATCGCAAATTACGAGTGACGGAATTTGCGTGCTTGCTGGTTGTTTCAGCAACTAAGTCAACTGTTTCAGCAACGGCCGCTTGTTCCTAGCAAAGCATATAACTTATCTGCGATCTTTTGGACTTATGTTAGCAACAATGCACTTCGATAAATGATAAAATATAAGAGTATTATGGAATTATATGTAAACAGATTAAACATATTATAAAGAAGAGGATTTTATATACCTTGGGATAAAGTAGATGAAAATGATAATGGAATCCTTTTTAATCATGGTTATAAAGATAAGATGGTGTCAAAGTATATAGCAAAAATGATACATAGTGGAGTCCTAACATCCCCCCCAGCTGAAAATGTTGCATGTCCTCAGGCAACCCCTAGTCTGAGTCAGAGTCTGAGTACTGGTACTGTGCATGCAAATTACTCAAGCAGTAGCTGGAGAAGGTGGCATCTGTAGGAGCTCGGAATCCTTTATTGTTCTACAATTGCTGCCATGTTGAAGCTTCATCTCTGCCAGCCAATTGGTAGTGACACTGATATTTCTCTGAAGGCAGCCATAAAATTGGAAAATGAAAATGATACCCGATCCAGTTTACTCCACAATGTCGAATGCATCCAATGTAATTAGATACCCTGGAAAGTGCAGCTTGAAGATTGTCGGGGTTAAAAGGGTGATAATCCTGTCTTTCTTTACATGACTGCTGCCAAAACATAGTATTGGCCTTCAATGCAGCAGTCCCCTTTACTCTAATTTGTTGTTGACACTTAAAAAGTGTTGAAGCTTGTAGTTGTTGTATATACCTATGCATTCCTGGCTTCTGTAAGAATTTATGATATTGTGCTATAAACATGGCTGGACTTAAAGGTTCTGGTCTAATCCAAAGGAGTCTATTCTCCTCATTATGACTGCTTGCAGTGAACGCAGTTTGCCAAGTGAGCTGGTTGGCCAAAAATGAAACAAATGCCCTTATTTGTATATCACTTGCAATTGGAATAAGATTAACTCTTTGTAGAAATTAGCTGAATAAATCACTTATTCAATGGAGATTAACCCGATTACACATCAATTTCGAATTGTATGCATAACACATAATCTCTTCTACGATTAATTGTCACATGCGGAAATAACAGAAGCAATCTCACATCAAATCAATCACACATTAACTCAGAATGTATGGGGAAATCCTATAGCTGAAAACCCCGCAGCTATTGTGTATATTATAATGGATAAATCAAGTAACCAATAAAGTACAATACTCCTCACAAGTACTCATTACTCTCTCATGAAGTTACTCACAATCTAGCTTGATTTTGAACAAGTCTCGGGTTCAAAACACACCACTAACTGCCTTGCCTCTATTGCACAATCATGGCCTGTATATGAAGAGGTTCAAGGTTCGAATCCCCTTGCCTTGATTGCGTAATTTTCATGGACAATTCCTCCAAGTGTAATGCAAATCTCATGCAAAACCAATCTACCAACTGATAGCTTTACTCACCCTTTCATCTACCTCTTCCACTGGTCTCCACTGAACTGATCATGCGCTGTAGTGAACTGAAGTGTTCTTGAGTTGACTAATGAGTTAATATTTAGTAAATTAAATATTATTTAATTTACTCCACTCATATCTAGTTGATTAGTTAGTTAACTAATCCCAACTAGTTCAACTAAAACAAACGAACACAACTCCACTATCTGTCCCGTTAACTCCTCCAAAACTCCTGCCACTGAAGTCTAACTGAAGCCAACCATGCAAGATGCCATCAAACCCTAGGAACCACGTGATTCCTTGTGTCAGTTGCATGAGTCACCTCCCTGACTCAAACTGAAGTGCGCCAAGAGAGTAAACTGCTGTTTATAGTCAAAATATTATTAAGGGTAAATAATATTTGACTTCCATATTTTGAGGAGATCAGTCTAAAAATAGCCTGGGTCCTAAAAATTAGGGTCTCATCTATTTTTACCGACATGTCGCATACTCCAAGAATCTCCAAGTAGAATTCCCAAATTATGCTCCGTATGTCTAAAAATAGACATAGTCTAAAAATAGACTTTGCGCGAGAATTTGCCTGCGGGCCCACTTAGTGAAGGCGACTTCATTTCACTAAGCTCCATCATCTTGCTGCATTCTCAACACTCCCTCTCAGCAAGATATGGATTATCTGCAATCCCTATCCTGCCTCTGTGGAATTCGAACTTGCTCCTGGTGAGCGCCTTCGTCGGGATGTCGGCATCCTGATCCTCCGTGGGAACATATGAAAGCATCATGATCCTCCGCTGAACACAATCTCTGATGTGATGATACCGATGCCTGAAGCACTGCCGCCTCAACTCATCCTCCTGTCTGTACCATGAACCATATCTCGATGTGCCTCTGATATAGCGCAATACATGCTTGCCCGCCTTCCAAAAGAGCTTGGTAGGCTTAACCATAGCTTGCGAAAGCTGGTTAACTGCATAGCATATATCGGGTCGAGTATTGACCAAATACATCAACGACCCCACCAACTGTCGATAGACAGTGGCATCCACTACCTCCTCCGAAGTAGCATCTCCCTTCCTCCATCCTCCGGGAAGAGGGGTATCAACAGGCTTGCAGCCTTGCATGTTGAACCTCTCCAGAATCTCCCGGGCATACTTGCCCTGAGAAACAAACAGTCCTCCACTGCGCTGCCAAATCTCCAATCCCAGGAAATAATGAAGGATGCCCCGGTCCTTCATCTCAAACTCTCGTGCAAGATCATCCTTGCATGAAAGTATCAACTGCTCGTCGCCAGTCAAAATCAGATCATCTACATACAGTACGATGATCAACAGCTTCCCCTCCACCACAATCTGGTACAGGTTTGGATCCGCCGCACTCTTGGAGAATCCAAGCCCGGTGAAGTAGCTGTCTATCCGAGTGTACCAAGCACGAGGTGCTTGCTTCAGCCCATACAGTGCTCTCTTGAGTCGGCACACATGCGACTCACTGCTGAAGATCTCAAAACCTTCAGGCTGCTCTATGTACACTTCTTCCTCGATAACTCCATTGAGGAACGCAGTCTTCACATCCATCTGATGAATGTGCCACCCCATCTGCGCTGAGAGAGCAAGGATCGTCCGTATGGAAGAGTACCTTGCGACGGGTGCAAAAGTCTCCTCATAGTCAATCCCCTCGATCTGTGAGAAGCCACGGGCGACAAATCTCGCCTTGTACTTCTCCACACTCCCGTCAGCCGCCTGCTTCACCTTGTAGATCCATCGCGAACCTACAACTGATTTCCCAACCGGTCTTGGGACAATCTCCCATGCACGGTTCCTGATGATCGAATCATATTCTTCGATCATGGCATCAACCCATGCGGGTTCCTCCACAGCTTCCTCAAAAGAGGATGGCTCTGTCACAACACATTGACTCATAAGAACCATGTATCCAGTGTACCGATCCGGTGACTGTCTCTGTCTGCGCTGTGCTGTAGGTGGTCCTACAACCTTCTCTGCATCCCGAGCCAGTCGCTCAGCTTCTGTAGTGCGCATGCGCCCTCTGATGGTTGGCACTGCCTGGGTGGTTTCTTCCACCTCTTGAACCTCCTCTTATGGCTGATCCACATCTGGAAGCTCCTCCTTAGGAACTAACAGCTCCTCATCTGCATGCAAGTGTAGCTCCCTCTCAAGCGAACACTGCATGGCTTTCTCCTCCTGAAATTTTATATCCCGTCGCACAACAGTCTTGCCACTGTCTGGCACATACACTCGATAGTTATGAGGTGTATCAGTGTACCCCACAAATATTCCAACTTCAGCAGTTGGATCAAGCTTCCTTCTCGCATCCTTCGTCACATGCATGTAGACAGGAGAACCGAAAATCCGCAAATGGGAAATATCAGGCCTCTTGCCAGAATAAGCCTCCTCTGGTGTACTCATGCCAAGAACCTTGTGAGGACAACGGTTCTGCACATACACTGCTGTATTGCATGCCTCGGCCCACAAGTGAAGGGGTAGGCCCTGATCATGCAACATCGCCCGTGCAGCACCCACGATCGTTCTGTTCTTCCGCTCAGCCACCCCGTTCTGCTGTGGGTTATGGGGTGCGATGAGCTCTCTCCGAATCACTTCTGCGCTGCAGAACTCCTTGAATTCAGCCGAGATGAATTCACCACCGTTATCACTCCTTAGAGCAATCACCTTCTTCCCCGACTCCTTCTCGACCGGTGCTTTAAACTCACAGAACTTCGCGAATGTATCGCTCTTCTTCTGCATGAAGAAGATCCAGCACTTTCGAGAGAAATCATCAACAAAAATCACATAATACCTGTGCTTTGCTGTCGAAGCAACTGAGAAAGGACCACACACGTCTGTGTGAACTCTCTCAAGGATCGTCGTGGCGCGACTATCCTTCTCGTGAAAGGTGGCTTTCATATACTTCCCTAAAGTACACCCCTTGCACTGATCTGACTGCGCAAGAGTGCCCTTAGGAAGTCCAGTAGAAATCTGCTGCAGAATCTTCAAAGCTCCATGGTGAAGATGGCCCAATCTCCTGTGCCATAGTTCGCCCTCATCATCCCGACTCACCACATCTCCAGCCTTGCATGCCATAGCTGCGCAGTCATCTACCTGCAACTGATAAAGGTTCTGAGTTCGAACCCCTATCTTCCGGGTCTCTCCAGTAGTCTTACTGCGCAGGAAGGCTTTTCCTTCGCTGAAGACCACATCATACCCCTTATCCTCCAACATCGCTACTGAAATCAGGTTCTTCTTCAATCCGAGTACATGCATGACATCCTTTAGTACAAAGGGTTTACCAGACTCCCTCTGAAAGGATACGGTACCGATACCAGTCGCACTGTATCTACCGTCATCGCCCATCTCGATGTGCATACCCAAATCCTTGTCCTCCAGATCTGAGAACAACTCCCGATCTCCCGTCATGTGAAATGACGCACCGCTGTCCAAGAACCACACCGATCCCATCACACTTGAAACCAAGCATGCAATCAGTGAAAAGTCAAGCTCGAACTGTGAAGCCAAAGCTTCTCCATCTGCAGATCTTTCCGCTTGCTTGTTCTTCTTCTTCTTTGGACAATTGGTAGCATAATGTCCGTGATCATGGCAGTGAAAACATTTCACTTTCGCCATATCCTGCTTCTTGCCCTTAGCTCCAGAATGAGAGGTTTTCTTACCCTTCCCTTTCTTAGCTTTGGACACCGAAGCGCAGTTTTCTTCATCAGCTCCCTTTGATGAAGATCCATCTCGAGTAGTCCTCCTTATCTCCTCCTGCATGAGATCCGCCCAAAGGCGCTCCCATCCCGGCAGCTTCTCACGACCATTGACACTATCTTGATATGAGTGCCAAGCCTTCGGAAGACCAAGGAGAGCCAGGTCGACCATATCCTCTTCATCGACAGTAACTCCCACACTTCCCAGTTCATCTCTGCATTGAGTGAACTTCGTGAGGTATTTAGCGATACTGTCGCCCTTCTCCATCTTGATGTTCCTGAGCTTGTCTTTGAGCGCCGGCTTCCTTTGGTCACTCTTACTCTGGAATAGATCCGTCAAAGCTTTCCACATTAAATATGGAGTAGCCTTTCCATGCAGGCTGGATACAATATGATCCTTGACGCCCTCCAACAGGATCCTTCGACATTTCGCGATCGTCTTTTGCCATGCATCGACCAGAGCTGCATCAGTGGGCTTTGGGACATCCGCATCCACGAACTCCTTCAGACCATTATCTTCTAACACTGCTTCCATTCGATCCTTCCATGCAATATAGTTCGAACTGCCTTCAAGAGCATATTCGAGTCGCAATCCATTGAAAGAAGACATCTTTCAACACCGGCACCAAGAAGAACAACCTTCTGCAAAATTCGAATTCCAAACTCCAAGCTCTATCGCTTCCGGTCTATACTTGAAAACAAATTATTTCCAAATCAGAGATTGACTGCAAAGGGCATTCACCAGATCTTTCACCTTACAAAGAAGGATGAATATTCCGGAGGCTACCTGGCCCGCATGCAGACTCTGTCCGAGGAAATAAGTTTGCAATCACTGTAATAGATCTCGACAATTAATCTCGCTCCGATACCATGTAGAAATTAGCTGAATAAATCACTTATTCACTGAAGATTAACCTGGTCATATATCAATTTCGAATTGCATACATAACACATAACCTTCTTCTACAATTAATTGTCACATGCGGAAATAACAGAAGCAATCTCACATCAATTCAATCACACATTAACTCGGTATGTATGGGGAAAGCCTATAGCTGAAAACCCCGCAGCTATTGTGTATATTATAATGGAGAAATCAAGTAACCAAACAAGTACAATACTCCTCACAAGTACTCAGTACTCTCTCATGAAGTTACTCACAATCTGACTCAGTTTTGAACAAGTCTGAGGTTCAAAACTCCCCGCCAATTTCCTTGCCTCTATTGCGCAATCATGGCCTGTATATGAAGAGGTTCAAGGTTTGAATCCCCTTCCCTTGATTGCGTAATTGTCATGGACAATTCCTCCAAGTGTAATGCAAATCTCATGCAAAACAAATCTACCAACTGATAGCTTTACTCACCCTTTCATCTACCTCTTCCACTGGTCTCCACTGAACTGATCATGCACTGTAGTGAATTGAAGTGTTCTTGAGTTGACTAATGAGTTAATATTTAGTAAATTAAATATTATTTAATTTACTCCACTCATATCTAGTTGATTAGTTAGTTAACTAATCCCAACTAGTTCAACTAAAACAAACAGAACACAACTCCACTACTTGTCCAGTTAACTCCTCCAAAACTCCTGCCACTGAAGTCTAACTGAAGCCAACCATGCAAGATGCCATCAAACCCTAGGAACCACGTGATTCCTTGTGTCAGTTGCATGAGTCACCTCCATGACTCAAACTGAAGTGCGCCAAGAGAGTAAATTGTTGTTTATAGTCAAAATATTATTAAGGGTAAATAATATTTGACTTCCATATTTTTAGGAGATCAGTCTAAAAATAGCCTGGGTCCTAAAAATTAGGGTCTCATCTATTTTTACCAACATGTCGCATCCATCAAGAATCTCCAAGTAGAATTCCCAAAATATGCTCCGTATGTCTAAAAATAGACATAGTCTAAAAATAGACTTTGCGCCAGAATTTGCCTGCGGGCCCACTTAGTGAAGGCGACTTCATTTCACTAAGCTCCATCATCTTGATGCATTCTCAACACTCTTCTATTGTCGAATCTGCCTCATTATGAAGGTAAAGTTCGCACAGCAAATGCTGGTCACTTTCAGGGGCCTCAGAAAAAGTCTCAACAAATTGCTCTGAAGTAAGTAATTCATGCGGTCTGCCATCCTTTATTGCTTTTAATTGAAAATAAACTAATCGTTCAGAAAGAAAGAGAGAGTAGTTTACAGAGGGTTTGCGGGTAGCCATCAACTTCTGTACTAATGAAAACATCAAGGCCATCTTTTCCTTAGATTCCTTGACTTCCTTTTTGGATTCCCTGAGCTGTTGCAACATCTGTTCCCAACTATCCCAGTTGGCATGCACGTGATTCTGCCATGCTAACTTATGCTGCTGTAGTATTGTATCTTGTTCTTCAGCATATTGTTTCTTCCATTTGTTCATCAGTTCCAATTGATTCCATGGCAGGGTCTGTGTGCTAGCATTAGAAGTACTGGGTTGGGACGTTGTTTGAATGGCTACACTGACTAACTTAGGGCGGGATATCTGCGGTGGTGTTTCTGTCTGAGTGGCTCCACTAACTAGCACAGGGCGAGATATCTGAGGTTTAGTTTCTTTTTCTTCATTTATTGAGAGCCCTACTGGTTCTTGTGGAGCAGTAGGGCATCCCTCTTTTATTCCAGCTGATGTAGATGCCTCAGATACTTGAACTTTAACTAGTTTGTAGCCTGCCTACTGGTAAATATTACCACACTCATGGCACATGTATTCCTTGCATGGATCCTTATTTTGCGTTGATGCTGTGTGTGCTAACATATAGAGATTCAATTCTCTATCAAAAGCTTCTCGTGCCATGGTTAATTCACTCTTGTAGGCTTCCAGTTCAGACTTCAAGAATTCATTCTCCTCCAATAAAGATGTCATAGTATGTAAACCCTGTGCACTGGTTGATTTTGCTGGGGTAGTCCGCTGCTGCACAGCCGTAGCTGGTTCTTGTGGGGCAGCTACAGCTGGTCTCCCGGTATCATCATGCTTGGTGTATTTTTGTACCACAGTGGCTGGTTCTTGTGTTTCAGCCTCTGGGTAAGTGACTGGTTCTTGTGTGGCAGTCATTGTTTGAGCCATAAACAATGTCGTATTATCCCGGGGCACTGGTTCTTGTGTGGCAGTGCCACCGGACGAGACGGGTTGGGGGGTTTGGAATGGGGATGAAGATTGGAGTTTTAACAGAATAGTGGCAGGGTCAGGGGAAATGGGAGTAACTCCTGTTTCAACAGTCATCTTCATTTTCCTTTTTGGTAGGAAAGCAGAGAAGTCACTGTATTTCCTTTTCTTTGCGGGGGAGGATTGTTCTCTGGGGAAAGGGCTTCGGGAAGAAGTGAAGATTTGGAATTTAGCCCTTGTCCGTCGTTTGGAGACTGAGACTGTTGGGGTTCTTTTCTTTTTATAAGTAGGTGGGGATGGGGGTGTTAGAGATTCGTCACTAGGGACAGAAATAGTGGGGACGGTTGACTCTACTAAGTGGGACGAGCTTGGGGTTGGGTCAACTGGCTTTGGGGTTGAAGTTACTGGGGAGTGTGGAATATCGTCCCGTTGCCCTTCATAAGTAATTTCAGGAGTATCTTGGGAACTTTTGGGTTGTTGGGACATTTGGGCCTGCTGAGGAATTTCAGGTAGCTGGGGAACAGGGAGTGGGTCATTCAGAGGGGGGTTTTGCTGAGCAAAACCCCTCTGTATTAACAATTGGCATAAACGATGGTGGGTGAGGGGATAACATTGGGAATTTAGACCGTCTACAATAATAAGACATGTTTCTGATACAACCAAGCAGATAATAGGGGATATTAACCATTCGACCATTTCTCAAATGATTCATCAAAACAAATTCGTGGTTATACACTACCTGGTAACGCCCTTCGCATGTCAAGTAGTGCTTGATGAATTCTGCCACTGATGGCCATGGTCGAGGAAGTGAATGCAGACTTACACCGCGGCCTTTAAGTTCAACTGGCTCATCTGGACGAAGAAAATCTTGATGTGCATTCAGAATAACCTGCTTTCTGCTGAACCAGCGAGTCCCAATAGCTGGCAACCCTGAAACTTGAACTATGTCCTCCTCTGTTACTGAAATGCGGACCCCTTGAACCACTGAGAAATCCCCTTGAAGGTTTTGTGCAAACTCTAAAACTTGTTCCTGGTCAAATTCGCCCAACCTTTCAAAATATACTGTCCATCCCGCTTGTTGGAAAATTTGATAGGCTTCGGGGAACAATTGAAGAAGATTTATCGAACCAGGCTCGTGTCTGATGGCCGACCCTCCCATGGCTCTAGCTTTGAGTTACATGCAGAGGCACAGAAGACAGTAAACACAGACTTTGATCGCGCTAGTTGTTGCAACAGAGGCTGCAGAGTCTCAATGACGGCGGAAGTGGATATAAAAAAGGACGGAGGATTGGTTAATGCGAAATGATTGTTCAGTTTTCGAAATTCCCCCCCCCTACGTATGGTGTAATGATGATTGGGTGTGTAAAGATTGTAATCATTATGAATGAAATCCTCTCTTTAATATAATTTAACTGAATTACATTAAAACCTCATACCTTACATTTTTACCTTTGGTTTAATAATTCGAAGTGTCGAGTGCTTCAAAATGGCTTAATATACATGGAAGAATCTGTAGATTTCTCTGAAATTTAGAACAGGAGTGTAACCGGATCTGCTCAGTGCTGAATAATTTTTCACCCAAAGGATCTGAAGTATAAACGTGGAGAACCAAAAATCTTATATAACAGCGAAGAGAAATGATGTTTTAATGATGACAGGTTGCTGAAACTGGTGTTTCAGCAACGGAAAAATGAACGATACGTTGCTGAAACTGGTGTTTCAGCAACGGGAAAAATCAGAAAAATGGGATAAATGACTTGGGTCTATAAGAAGTGGGGGAAATATTTGATAGGGGATAATTTCAGCAGTAAGGGATAGGAAATACTAGTTGAAGGAAGATATTTCAGGAATGGTAGGAGTGGGAAAAATGGAAAAAGGGCAATAATGTAGAAGTGAGGATGAAGGGATATTGCTAGGAAATGGGGTAAAATGAAGGGAACAAGCTTCTGTGATTGAAGCTTCAGATCTTCTCATGATGAATCTGTCCTCCTTAATGAGATTTTCCAGAATCTGTAAAATTCAATTGTAATATGCCAATCTTTGACAGGGATTATTAGTGCTAAATCTAATCTAATACTAAAAATACAGTGCAGAAAATTAAATGCTGTGAGGAGCAGAAGACTCCCCTAGAAAAAGATAATGAATATCAGTCATGCAAGCAGTCTTAAAATCCTCTTTAGAAACATGGCGCTGATATAGACGGAGCCTATGACCATTGACTAGTAGAGGTGTTTTAGAATCATCAATTGTTAAAAGTCTTACCGTTCCATTTGGAAAAACAGCATCTACCTCATATGGTCCAAGCCAACGTGTACGTAGCTTACCCTGAAAATTTTCAAACCGAGAGTCATACAACAAGGCCCAATTACCTTTTTGGAACTGCTTGTGTTTGATAATTTTGTCATGCCACTTCATCCTTTGTTGTTGTATCATGGTTTTTTGATGAATGGCATCTAATCTCTTTTCATCCAACTCAAGAAGCTGTTGCAACCTAGCTGTCTGCACATCAGTCAAATCAAGATTAACAGCTAAAGCAGTTCTTAGAGTTTTAATCTCAAATTCCACAGGAAAAACAACATTTTTACCATAAACCAATTCATAGGGAGAAAAACCTGTAGTGTTTCTCCAAGTAGTTCTATAAGCCCATAATGCCTCAGGGAGCCTTTGGGACCAATCCTTCCGGTTGTCCTTCACTGTTTTAGTTAGAATGGCTTCTAATACTTTATTTGTGCTTTCCACCTGCCCATTGGCCTGGGGGTGGTATGGTGTAGTCATTCTATGTTGAATATGATATTTGTGAAGGGTAGACTTAAAACCATGAGAATTTAATGGAGGTCCTCCATCTGTAACTAGCTCTCTAGGAATTCCAAATCTAGTGAAGATCTCTTCAAATAAGAAAGCTAGGACAGCCTCTTCATTAGCTCTAATAAGTGCTTTGGCCTCCACCCATTTAGTCATATAGTCTGTACAGACTAATATATAAGTTCTTTGATTGGATGGAGGGTTAATGGGTCCTATGAAATTCAAGGCCCATCTTTCAAATGGTTCAGAAACTACCTGGGGGTTTAATGGCATTTGGTCTCTATGATTGGGTTGACCCATTCTCTGGCAGCTGTCACAAGCCCTGACATATTTCTTTGCATCCTTAAATAATGAGGGCCAATAGTAACCCATCCTCAGAATTTTGTGTGCTGTTCTCTTATCAACAAAATGCCCTCCACAAGGGCCATCATGACAAGCTTTCAATATATCATACACTTCATCTTCTCTAATGCATCTTCGGATTTCCTGATCAAGCCCAGTGTAGAAAAGACACTCGCTTATCCAGCTATACTTGGCACTTTGTTGAACAATTCTTCTCTTTTCTCTGTATGACAGGTGTGATGGTAATTTTCCTGCAACCAAATAATTAGCAATATCTGCATACCATGGAGAGTGAGCAGAAACCGCAAATAAATACTCATCAGGAAAAGAATCATCTACTGGAATATCATTGTCAGTTTTTAACCGTGAAAGGAAATCAGCCACCACATTTTATTTACCAGGCCGATCTACAATTGTGATATCAAATTCCTGCAGTAATAATAGCCATCTGGTAACTCTAGCATTTGTAACAGATTTGTTCATTAAATACTTAATAGCTGAATGATCAGTGTGCACAAAAGTAGAATAACTAGTGATATAGTGTCGGAATTTATTAATGGCATAGATTACCGCAAGAAACTCTTTCTCAATAACTGTATAATTAAGCTCAGCAGGGGTCATATTCTTACTGATAAAGTAGATAGCATAAGGAAGATGATTTTCCTCTTGTCCCAAGACAACTCCAATTGCAGTGTCTGAAGCATCAGAAGATATATGAAAAGGGAGATTCCAATCAAGCCCCCTCAAAATAGGAGTAGTAGACAACTGATGCTTAAGTTCTTCAAAAGCTTTTTGACAAGAATTAGTCCACTTAAATTCAACATTTTTCATAAGCAACACAAATAATGGAGAAGCTATCTTAGAAAAATCTTTAATAAATCTTCTGTAGTATCCAGCATGTCCTAGAAAACTTCTAACATCAGTTTGTGTTTTAGGAACAGAAAGATTCTGAATGACCAATATTTTAGATGGATCTACCTGAACACCTTGAGATGAAATAAAATGTCCAAGCACTATTCCTTCACTCATCATCATATGGCATTTTTCAGTACTTAGGGAGAGGTGAGCTTGTATACATCGTTTAAGTACTTTCTCAAGGTTTTGTAATGCATCTTCAAAAGACACACCATAAGGAGTAAAATCATCCATAAATATTTCCATAGAATCATTCAGCATATCAGAAAATATTCCTATAACAGCTCTTTGAAAAGTTGCTGGAGCATTACATAGCCCAAATGGAAGAACTCTATAGGCAAAAGTTCCCCAAGGGCTGGTGAAAGTGGTCTTGTCTTGGTCTTGGGGTGAAATTCTTATCTGATTATACCCACTGAATCCATCTAGAAAAGAAAAGAATTTCTTCCCTGCCAGACTATCCAACACCTGATCAATGAAGGGTAAAGGAAAGTGATCCTTTTGAGTAGATTTGTTTAAGGCTCTGTAGTCAACACATACTCTCCATTTCCCGTTTTTCTTAGGGACAATTACCAATGGGGAAACCCATTCACTGTCAGATATAGGGTATATAAATCCTGTATTAAGCAATTTCTGAAGTTCTTCCTTAACAATTTCTCGTAAATTAGGATTCATTCGTCTTTGGGGTTGACAAACAGGCCGACATCCTTCTTTAATGTAAATTCGATGAGTACATAATTCAGAAGAAATACCTTTCATATCCATGTAATCCCATGCAAATGCTTCCTTATATTCATGCAATAACTTCATTAATTGCTGTGTTTCAGCATCTGTTAGATCAGGATTTATGTTTAATGTCTTGCCAGGTTCAATTTCAACTGTTATGCTTCTAGATGAGATGGTGGTTAATGTCTGAGATGAGTCTTCAGATTCAATATTTTCTTGAGTATCATTTTCAAAAATTGCAGTTAATTGATTGTGTGTTTTAGCAATTACAGAAGAAGGCTCACAAATAAAATTATTAATTATCTCATCCTCTGTATTGTCTTTGAGAGTTAAAGCTTGTCCAATAGTTAGAATAGGCTGAATAGCATTATCATCATAATCCATCCACATAGAATCTTCATTATTAATTATTGGTGTAGCATGAGGATAAAGAGTAAGCTGTTTTGTTTCATAACCGTTAGAAATTGTCATTGAACCAGATCTGCAACTGATAAAAGCATCAGCTGTGGCCAGCTGTGGCCTTCCTAGAATTAAGGGATGTCCCCCCAGCTTTGTTTTAGTCTGCAATACAACAAAATCAGCTGGGTATTTCCAGGATTCAACTGAAATAAGTAGATCCTCAACAACTCCTTCAGGTTTAATTGTAGAACGATCAACCAACTCTAGAATGGTGGGTGTATCTCTGATTGTGTTATTCAGCTGTAACAATTGTGAAGTTTCAAGAGTCATTATGTTAATTGCAGCACCTAAATCTACCAGAACTTGGGGAATCATTGTTTTACCAATCTGAACTGCCACCGTAGGATGGCCGGGATCACCATATTTCACAGGAGGGGCTTTTCTGGACATTAATGCAGACAAGTCACCCATCACATGTACTGTAAGGGGGTCTTTAGTTTTCCTACCAGGTTTCTTAACACAAATATCCCTTATTGTTCTGGCATAAATTGGTACATCTCTTAATGCTTGTAAAAGTGGAATTTTAACATACAAATTTTGCAATTCCCCTAAAATATTAAAAGCAGGTGTTTCAGGCGTTCTGGTTAAAACCAACCGTTCGGGGAATGGTGGTTCTGTTATTTCAACATTCTTGTTAAAAGGTGGTTGTGCTTTCTTATGTTTCTCAGTTTCCTCTTTATCAGAATCAGAAGAAGTTATGTCATCAATAATAGGCTCTACTATTTTCCCAGATCTTAAATGAATATCATTACATTGCATAGTAGGAAATATAGACTGATTCTGAATATCAATGACTTGCATAACTTTATTATTGGGGTTAGGATTTGGTTGCACAGGTAGCTGGGGTCTCATTTGGTTATTTGGCGGAGCATTTGATGGCAGAGGAAGTGGTTGTTGATATTGAGGCAATTGATTTGGATACGGAAGTTGTTGGCTTCTCCAATTTGAATTCCAAGGGTTAAAAGAAGATGGCTGCTATGGGGGCCAAGGAGTCCACATTGAAGGATCAACAAAGGGAGGGTTTGATTGCTGCATGGGTGGGAAATTCATTTGATTGAAGGGTGGGTATTGCATTTGATTGAAGGGAGGGTAATTTGTTTGACCGAAAGCAGAATAATTGTTCCAACGATTAAATGGCATACCAGAGTTCATACCTTGTCCTTTTGGTTGCCATTGTCTTCTTTGAGTTAGCAGGTAAACTGCTTCAGCTTCTTCTTCCGTTGGTTGCAATGCTGCCTTTATTCCTGGTAGAGATGGACATTGTTTTGTTTCATGATCTTTCTCACAAAGGGTACAAATTGGTATTTTATCCATTGGGCATTCCCTTAGTGGATGTTTGTCTCTGCACTTCGAGCAAAAGACAGCCAGAGTTGCTTCTGCTTCAGCCTGCTTCTTCTTAACCTGCAAAGTGTCAATTTGTGAAGCAAAAGAACTTAACATCTCAGTTTTAAATTCTTCAAGTAAATTACCTATTTCAACTCTTGTTGCTCCTCCACTGGCTGATTTCTGCACTCTTGAATAGGTGGAATCTCTTGCTCTATTTCTTGCAGCTCCCCTTGAACATCTCTTAGAAAGTTCAACAATCTCATCATATGATTCCTTAGATATATCTCCCTTGCCAAGCATGTTTAACATATCTAAACAATCATCCCTTAAACCTCTAAGTAATATTGTTTTGCGAATTTCCTTACTTATATTCGGATGATCAGATCTCTGTATATTGTACTGCAGCCTTTCTATATAGTCCTCCAGATTCTCATCCGGCTTTTGTGCCATATTGAATAGTTCATCCTTCTTTTTTCTCGTCCGGCAGTAGTCTTGATATTTAAGCAGAAATTTCTGTTTCATCTGCTCCCATGTTGTGATCACCTGACTTCCAAGGCTCATGAACCATCTTAAAGCATTTCCTTTTAAGGTGGCTGGAAACAGTTTCAACTTTTGAGCATTAGTAACATAATCATAACTTCTGCATAGTATATCAAATTCAAAAAGAAATTCATCCGGATCTTTAGAGGATAAACCATGAAAGTTAGGTAAAGCAGACAATGGAATGTTTTTCATAGGAGTTATCCCTGCAGGGAGATCACTGATAGGAAATCCCAAGGTAGAGAGGGAATTTTCATCCCTTCTTTCTCCTTCAGGATCTACACGTCCTCCACCAAAGAAATCATCATTGTTTCCTTCCATTGTTGGCTCTCCCACTGCACTTGCTCGATCGTCAAGATCTTCTACTGGCTCTTCAATGTTTTCCACTGGTCGTCCAACGCTCTCTATTATTTCCTCAATGTGCTATGTTGATTTACTAACACTTTCTTCTGACTCTCCAGCACTAACTGTTGATTCTTCAATCACTGGTTCTTCTATATTTTCAGGACCCACAACTTCCTCTGTTTTGTAATCTGATTGA
Source organism: Pinus albicaulis (assembly GCA_034641835.2). Taxonomy (NCBI): domain Eukaryota; kingdom Viridiplantae; phylum Streptophyta; class Pinopsida; order Pinales; family Pinaceae; genus Pinus; species Pinus albicaulis. The sequence continues at coordinate 1,078,745,254 of CM076582.1, read as the reverse complement.
GGGGAGTGCTGAAGTTTTGATCTTCAAGAACTTAATCTCTGTGATGATTCAGCCTTTGATACAATCTCGTCAATAAAAGTCTTTCTTCCTCCCCTTCCTTTGCCTTTGCCACCTGTGGGGTTAGTTCTCTTCTGGTTTCCGCGTCCTCTCATACAATCTGCACATTTAAAAAGAAAATATTAATTCTTTTGAAATCTAGACGCCAGTTTTCCAAGAATATTAACAGCAATGCTGATCAGGGGCCAGACAATTGAAGCCCATACAAATTGTCAACCCGAGGAAGTCTTTATTCCAAAGACAATCACGACTGAATATGCTCAATTCAAAGGGGCACACACAGTAAAAGCCACAGATTTATCAATCACACAAATCTAATTATTCACACTCTGTTTAATCAAAGTCAAGTCACTACATGAGAAGGCAGAATATTCTACATGTGCTAAAATCCAAAATAAGTTAAAACTGAACTCCGCAAAGAAAAGAAATCAATCAACCATAAAGGGTGAACAGACCCTATTCCTTAATTAGGAACTTCAGCACCTCACGTCTGCACTAATCACATCAGAAAGAGAATTCAAGAGGAACAAGACCCTATTCCTATGAACAGAAACTCGCACTTGTTATCCTTTTCTAATCACACCCAGAAATGGAATATACCAGGAGCAGGACCCTATTCCTTTGTACGTAATTTCAAGACTAAGCCCCAAGCAGCTTCATTCACATTAACTTCTGAAAATAGATTTCTCAACTTCTCACGAATGAATGTATTAAACACATGCAGCGTTAAGGAAACAGAGTACTTGATGAACTACAGAACTGTGCAACTAGTATTCAACAACAGAATTAAAGTAAAGTGCAAACATCGTAAAGAATTAAACAAATTACAGGAACAGAAGGGTGAATCTTGTGAGGAAGGCGGGCCCTTTCCCTCTCACAAGATTCCCCAGGGAAAGAATTAAATTGGGGCGCTCAAAAGAAGATTTTATTCATCTGTCAAAAGAAATGATACATTACAGATGGAGTCTAGCTCCAGTTCTCACACAATGTTCTCCTGTAGCTTTCAAAAATGAACCCCCTACTAATGATGATGTCTCCTCTTTTTAAAGAGGAGACATCTTTTACAATTACATGAGAGAAAATCTACGTTTATCCCAAATCTGTTCTCTTTCTTAAAACAGGACTATTCTGTTCTTCCATAAAAAGATATTGTTACAACAGAGACAACAAGAATGCTATCTTCAGAATAATCCATGTCTTCATGCTGTTGCTATTGTTCCACAAAAGGTTCTTCTAGAATCGCAAATTACGAGTGACGGAATTTGCGTGCTTGATGGCTGTTTCAGCAACTAAGTCAACTGTTTCAGCAACGGCCGCTTGTTCCTAGCAAAGCATATAACTTATCTGCGATCTTTTGGACTTATGTTAGCAACAATGCACTTCGATAAATGATAAAATATAAGAGTATTATGGAATTATATGTAAACAGATTAAACATATAATAAAGAAGAGGATTTTATATACCTTGGGATAAAGTAGATGAAAATGATAATGGAATCCTTTTTAATCATGGTTATAAAGATAAGATGGTGTCAAAGTATATAGCAAAAATGATACATAGTGGAGTCCTAACAGGATGAAGTTTGACAGATCCAACAACACTGATGAATTCCGCTGCCTGTCTTTGGTCGGACCTTTAACACGCGAAATGGGCGGTTTGGAGGTCGTACATGAGGACACTTGTCTAGCGATGTGTGAAATCGCTGGCTCCATGGAGAATACCGCTTGCCCAACGGAAGTGGTGCGGAATGAAACTGCCAGTTTCAGGGGCAAGGCGCAGCGGGGACCACCGGATGGAGATAGGTAGCGGATCGTCGATCTGTGGCATGATCGGACGGCGCACAATGCACCCGATGGCTGCGTACGCTAGGCGCTTTGGAGGATAGCATGCAGTCCTGGGCCTTGGGTCGCGTGGGAATAGAGTGAAGAGGCTGAAACTAAAGGGGCTAAGCCTGATATAATTTTAACTTCGGATTTTAACCTTTGTAAAATGCATTTTTGAGCAGAAAGGGTAATGCTAGGTAGAATATGAAGATCTTAGGCCACGAAATGAGTTTTGAACAGATTTGAACAGGATCGGTGGCCAAAACTCGAATAAGGAGTTAGCATGAACAACACACATATTAGTCCATATGGTGTCCAGAGGGGTGATCTGATTCTTAAATATTATTTTGTTCTGTTCCTTCCAGATAGACCATATCAAAAAGCCAAACAGAAGTATCCAGAGAGCATTTAGTAGCTTGCTATTAGAAGGTTCATAAGGCTAGTTTCGGATTGTGCTGATGATGTCACCTTTTATACGATTGGATCTTCTGTATTTGATAGTATTTTTTTCCCACAAGTCATTGTTCAATTTGCATGTATCCATTAGATGAGGGATGTTTTCTGCATGCTTTAAACAGTTGGGACACCTTGAAGGACCTATAAATCCTCTTTTCAAAATATTTTCCCAAGTGAGGATTCAATTTTTTCTTAGGAGCCAGAGGAAGGTGGAGACCTTGGGCCAGATGTTGGGTCTCCAAATCTTGGTCCAGACAGCATCCTTGGATCCTGAGTGGGACACAACAAATTATATGCTTCCTTGGTGGTGAATGTTCCTTGTGGAGTGTAGCCCCATCTGATTAAATCCTCCTTCTTTGAGCATACGATTTTTCTGATATTTAGTTCTTTATCAATCTCTTCATAAGTTTCCTCCTACCAATTCTCGTGCCATTGAGCTGTTGGTATCCATTGACGGTAGCTTAGGATGGACGTGGGTTTCTGGAAATGTTTGAACTTATTTTCCAGTTGAGCTTGGAGGTCCACTTTCCACTGAGGTCATTGAAATAGAGCTTCCAATTTGGGCTTTTGTTGCCAAGAGTCCTCCCAAAAATGGGTTGTTCTTCTAGCTATGACTTCCCAAAATTTGTGCTCTTGAATGAGGGATCTATGTTGTTTGGTAGCATTCCAAATATGAGAGCCAGAATCCACTGTAACGAGTCTAATAAGATAATCAGGTGGCCTGTTGTTTTCATATTTGGCAGTCCATAGGTGGGCCCAAGGAGTGTCTGGCTTGGAAAGCCACTTCCACCAGATGTAGGCACCCATGACTGCATTTTTGTGATATGGATCTCTCAGGCCTAGAACCCCATATGTTTTTGGAGTGCAGACCATTGACCACTTTACTAGAGCCCATTTTCTATTTTGTCCGGATGTGCCCCATAGGAAGTTGCGCTACAGATCCTTGATTTTCTTGAGAACCCATTTTGGCACTACTAGAACATAGAAGAGATATAGAGGCATGGATTGCAAGACTGTTTTGATTAGGATAAGTCAGCAATATTGAGTGATCGATAAGTCCATGAGGAGAGGTGAGCCTCAAGTTTTTCTAAAAGCTCTTGCCAGGAAGAGTGCCTAATCACAGATTCAATTAATAGAGCTCCAAGGTATTTATCAGGAAGTGAGGCTATGGAGAATCCAAGGATTCGAGCAATGTTGCATTGGGTTAGGGTTGGAGTATTAAAAAAGAAAATTTGATATTTTCCAGCATTTATGGAGGTACCTGAGGCATATGAGAATGTGTATAACAAAGATTTGAGAGTATGAGATTATTTAACGGAAGGATGAACAAACAACATATTGTCGTCGACAAACTGCTAGTGGGTGGTGGGCAAGGAATCATGTAAGGATATGCCTTGAAGGAAATGAATGTGAACAACATTTTGAATAAGACGTCCTAGACCTTCTACCATAAGGACAAAGAGGAAAGGGGAAAGAGGATCACCTTGCTAAATACCTCAGGAGGGTGTAAAAGGGGGGGGGGATCTCATTGATGAGAATAGAGTAGAAGGGGGAGGAGATGAGGCTCATGATCCAGCGAGTCCAAGAAGGGCAGAATCCAAAGGTAGTGAGCATCTGGTTAATGTAATCCCAACTTAATTTATCAAAAGATTTGGAAAGATCAATTTTTAACAGCATACTTGCTTTCTTTGTGTTTTCACAGAGTGACTTGATGAGTGAGGATGATCCCATCCAAGATCTATCGTCCTTCTACATAGCCTGTCTATTCTGGTGAGATGAGCAGAGGAAGTAGGGGTTTGAGCCTATTGGAAATGACCTTGGAAATGACCTTATAGATGACATTGCATAATGAAATTGGTCTATACTTGTCAGGGGTGACGGAGTGTTCCTCTTTTTGGATGAGGGCTAGAAAAGTAGCATTGAGAGAAGGGAGAATCCAATGCATTTCTCTAGATTCCTCAACTAGGTCCCAAACTTCCAATTTTATGTGATCCCAGAAGTGATGAAAGAAGTTGGAGGTGAAACTATCCGGACTCAGAGCTTTTCCATCTTTCAATTGATCCATGGCCTATTCCACTTCTTGGAGGGAAATAGGTTGGAGAAGCATATTATTATGTTCTTCATTGATAAGCTTGGGATATGCTATGTGACCTTGTTGATAGCTTGTTGCCTGCTTCCAGGGGGCTCTTGTATAATATGCTTGAAGTGTCAAAGAAGTTCCTTTTCTATGTCCTCATGTTCCTCTAGCCTTTCCCCTTGCCTATTGTGGAGTTGTGCGATATAGTTATGCATGCATCTTTGAATAGTTGAGCGATGGAAGAATTGTGTATTCTTCTCCCCTTCTTTTAGCCATCAGATTCTTGATTTCTGCTTCCATAGTATTTCCTCTTGCAGTCTTCTCTCATCCAGTTTGGTGAGGAGACTCTGTTCCTATGCTGCAAGGGATTATGATCATCCTTCTGTGATAATGCACTGCTAGAGTCCATACATTTGTTGTTCCAGATCCTTCTGATGATGAAATATATTACCAAAGGTGGAGTGGTTCCATTGCTTGAGCTTGTACTTGAGATTTTTGAGTTTTTGTTGAAATTGATACATTTTGGATCTTGCAGGTGGAATGAAGCTACTCCAACTATTCATGACCATGCCTTTAAAGTTCATGTGTGTTAACTAGAAGGATTCAAACCAAAAAGGATGTTTAGTGGTAGCACCAAGTCGTAGCCATTGCAGAAGGATGGGTCAGTGATCAGAGCCAGTTAAGGGGAGAATGGATGAATGTATGTCGCCTCCCAAGTGAATGGCATTGTATGAGATGAGGAAGCGGTCAATATTTGAAGCTATTTGTTGAGATCCTGTACGTTTGTTGTTCCAGGTCTGCATGCCATTGGAGAAAGGAAGGTAAATAAGCTAGTTTCTTTGAATAAATTCCTTAAAATGGTGACTATCCATGTCGAGTTTGACTCTGCCTCCCCTTTTTTCTTCTATCTTGGTGATCATATTGAAGTCACCATCAACAATCTAGAGTGGATGACGCCTGGTAGTATTGAGGATCTCCATTATATTAAGCAGGGAAATTTTGTGAAGCGGATCTTGGGGGAAGTATACATTGGAAATATGTCCATGGATGTTGGATCCAATCAAGTGGAAGGATGCTTGTATTATATTGCGTGAAGCATGAAATTCAGAGAGGGAGATGATCTGGGGATCCCATGTGATGGCTAGACCTCCAAAGGCACCCAATGCATCTACTGCTACTATGTGCAACCAAACCATAACTTAGAAATGATGGAATTGAGGGTGTTACTATTGCATTTAGTTTCCTGCATAAAGAAAAAATAGGGTCTTTCTTGTTGTATCATATTTTTGATCATTTGGTGCTTTACAGGGCTATTAAGCCCTCGAATGATCCATGAAGTGAGTTTCATTGAGAACTATTGGAAATCAGACTGTAGAACTTGGTCAGCTTGGGATATCTTCCAGATTCAACAAGCATTTCTCCTACAATGATCATTCTTTGCATATTTGTTCTTCGCCCTATTTTTTTGTTTCTTTGAATATATTTTCGCCATCCCAATGGCTTCTGGCTGTATGCCTAGTGATATTTGTTGTTGTGCTCTAAAAAGTATCACTTCTAGGCTTTCAATTTGTCTATCAGGTATTTTTTCATACTCTTTTTGCTTGCAAGCCTACTCCAAACTTAGTATATCCAGATCTCATAGATCGATGCTTTCAGGTTCCTTGTCCATATGAGTGGGTTGGCTTCCTTCTAGCACAAATCCTTCATTGAGAGAGGCTGATTGAGAATTTCCATCTATCTCCATTTGATTGGGTTGCTAGATTACCAGATCTGAGTCATTGTTGAGTTTGGGAGTGGAGCCTTGAGGGTCCGGTTGAGATTTGGGGGTGGGGGATTGATCAAGGGATTGAAAATTGGATCAGGGGTGGTGGGTTTAGTTTTCACTGTAGCTTGGTGCGAGGATTCTCCTTCAGATAGAGGTTTTTTGGCTAGGATATCAAAACTGTTGCTAGTGGGAGGGGTAGGGGTTTCTTTGGGGGGTACTTTGGGAGTGGAGGTAGTTTTATTGGTGTGCTTTTTATGGTTGGGGACTTTGGCGAAGCCCTCAGCATCAGTGTTTTCAGGGCTAGAAGAAGGTTTGGGTGGTTGATTTAATGGACAATCCTGAAAGAGATGACCATGTTCATGGCACTTTCTACAACGAAAGGGGACATGCTCATAGTTTATGGTTTTCACCCATTCAAAATCAACATGATAGAGAATTACCAAATCAATGAGAGTCGTGGCGAGATGCTTGTATACACATATTCTCGTGTATGAGGTGTATCTTCTGAGTTTGGTTTCTTCAACCACCTTGATGAACTCTCCTAGTCCATTGACAATGTCCTTTAAGGATTCCTCATCCCAATATTCTTGAGGTAAAGAGTACATTATGATCCATACAGGTGCCTAGTTTAAGTCTTCTTTATCTGGATTGAATCTTTCTATCCAATCCCTGAGATACAATCCTGCAAAGTTGAAGAAGTAGGGGCCTCCTTCCAAGATGCAATTTCTGTCTTCAATACAGTTAAAGATGGTATTAAAGAAGCCTTTTGGCCCTAATTGAAGAGAAACATGTCCCTTTGGTTTCCATTTGGAGGCAATCCATCCTTGGAGGGCTTTCTCTGTAGGCCAAAATCCTACAAATTTTCCGATAAGTGCATGATATTTCATGTATCGAATCTGACCATTAATGCAATGGCTTGGAAGGTCAATATTTGGACGTTTTGCAGCGAGTGGAAGAAAAGTGGCCGAGGATACCTTCTGTTGCTCCATATTCACTGGATGCTCTATATTTTTGTCATTTTGCGCAACATTTGGTTCCATCTGCATTCCTGCAAAGTCAGAGGACAGGATCTGGGACTGTGAATCCTTATTGACAGTGTCATAGTTGCTAGGTGGGGGAGGGGTTCTCTCCCCTCCCGTTGGTATTGTCATTGACTGTAAGCATAGTAAATAGGAGTTGTGTCATTTCTAGGTGTTCTTGAAGCCACCATGAGTGCTAGGAGGAACCCTAACGAGTGTTGTTGCAGGGTTGCTGAAACCCTAGGTTTCCATGGGGGAAGATTTTGCCAGCCAGAGCTCCAACTCTCCCTAAAAAAAATATAATTCCATGCATGTACATAACCAAAATTCTTATAACAACCATTAACCAACATACCTACATGCCCAACATACAAACATGTATGATGATTTTCTCCTACCCTGAGGTCTAGTGATGTAACATCGCTCTGATGATTTTCATCTTCCACTCTATCTTGGCCAACATATTAGCCTCATAACATACCAACAAAATCATTATGAAATAAAATACATCAATGAATATCACAATGCATGCATAAATAACACATAGACAACTGACATGCATACATGACAACCACATTCTTCCCATCTAGTCCAAGTGTTTGAACCTGGGAGCTATGATACCAATCTATAACCACCCCACCCACATTTCCCTAGTTTCACCATCCTTCAAGGGTAAAAATGAGTTGAGGGCTACTATGAAATAACTAAACCTCCTAATTATAGTTAAGGAAGTGGACTTGACAATTTGAAATATTACTGACCTTGATCATGAGCTATAGGACACCTAAGATCTAAACAATCACTCCTTGTGCCCAAATCTTGAGATGGAATGCATTTTTGCTGACCCGAGCTCCCAACCACATGCATGACAAGGCCTCCGTGTGGTCAAGGGCCTCTAACCACATGCATAAGCCTACCAAGGTGTGGTTGTGACCTAAATTATTTAGTTCAAAGGGCATGGTCCTAAATTTTGAGCCCAAATTCCAGGTTATCCTCTAGACCACTGCCCACAACTCAATGATACTTTCCAGAATGATAAATAACATTAGGAAAAAACCATCCATACCAAACTTTATCAAAGACTTGACCTAATTATAAGTAACCATGACATTCCTTTCTTCAAACATATTGAGAGCATGTAATCTACATGTCATGAATGCATATCTAAACATAGGGGTCTGATACTTATCTGAGAATCATAAAGAATATTTAATGCCCTATCACAATACCCACAATATCCCTTATTAGCTCATGCAACCATTAACCATTCATCATCTAATCAAAACATATCAAGATCTATAGCTAGAACATGTTATGAAACCATGCTTATAACCAACATATAACCAGAATAATAACCAAGATAGAACAACCATCAAAGCCAAATAATAACAAGTAGAAATATTCAAAAAATATATTAGGAAAAGGGATATTATTAAAATATTAAAAATAAAACCAAGTGATATGAATATGGGAAAACTTGTTATTTCTACACAAACTCCCTCATCCATATTAAAAATGTGTTTAAGGATCGTCTCATGTTAACCATTTGTGAAGGGGTTTAAGTGTTAAGTTTCATGTGTCTTTGAGGATAAAATTATGAGTTAATTAAATTTTAAAAACTCATATATAGAAAATTAAATGTAGAAACATAACTCACAACAATCACATAATACAATGGATGATAATGGAGTTCACCCCTCCCGGGCTACATCTCCAAGGACCTGCTTTAAGTAGCTAGGTCCTGTTGGGATTAAGAGTAAAATGTATGATTATAAGCACCAGTATTGATTCAATGGTTTTGGTGACTATTCCATTGGCTTCATAACACTAAAATACCCCAAAAATGACTATTCAAATTGTGAATTTGGTTACCATCTCCTCTAGGCTTGACCTCCAACCCCAGTGACCATGGGCTTGGTTAATATCCAAAGTGAAAAAAACACCTTTAGATGTGCTCCAACACCTCTGAAAAATCTACCACTATGTTCAAAACATAAAATAAATAAAAATTTGACTATTCATTCATTCCATTTTCCCTTCAGTGGATCTGGGCATGGCCTTCCCTCTTGGTGGCCTTGGGCTTCAAAATTCTTCAAGTGACCAAAAAAACCTGTAGATTTGCTCCATTGCCTCTGCAAGCTATCCCAATGGATTCAGAGCATGCCAATATTTTAAGAATTACTATTCCTAAGCCAAAATTGGTCGAAAATTGCTCAATATAGGCCTGATAAAAGTTTCCCCTAGATTCTGCCTCTAATTTTGGAAAACTACCAGTTAGCTCCACCAAAGTTGGCCAATCTCCCAAAAATGGAGGGACCGCCAAAATTTCCTCCAGCATAAGTGCAGTTTAATTAAGGCTAACTTTGGATTACCAAATTTTAATTGCGCATTAATCCATGCTTAGTGGAAGGCATTGGGTTGAGGTCTTATGGAAAGGTCACGTGGAGGAGGGATGGCCCGCGGGGCTGCCCCCCCCCCCCCCGGCTCCTCTGCCATTGAATCTACATCACTTAAAATCCTTGTTGGGCACCTTTGTTTTCAAGTTCGAAGGTCGTGGCCTATTGGTTAAGGACACAAGAGTAGCATGGGGGAGGTCAAGAGGTTGAACCCTGACCTCACCCCTCACACAACGTTTTTGCACCATATAAAAACCATCTGACTTATATTAAAAAGTGCTTCAAAATTTGGTTTAATGAAATACGATGACACCACCATAATGGTCAAACTTTGATATTTGCAATGTTAATATACACCATTATAATATGGATCGAAATTTGCAATTCTTAAATTTAATTCCCACCGAAATACATATACTCACATGGTCCTTAACATTTGAACGAGCTTACATATGTCCACATTTAAATAATCAAACTTTGGTTAGTTTAATATGTGGAATTTCATAATTTGTATAAGGTTTGAAATTCATATATATATATATATAGATATGATTAAAAAAAAACCATATAAAATATTAATATTATATATATATATATATATATATATATATATTAACCAACCTCAATATATATAAAAAAATTTAATTTCCAGCACATAAAATTTCATGAACCACATTCAACCTTGGAGGACATTGGGAAATTTTTACCTTCACAAACCAAACTGGTGAATCCAATTGCGAAACTTGCCACAGTCCCATTGGGCTAAAAACTGAAGGAGATTCTCTTCTTACTAATTGGACTGCCATGTCATTAGTTGTACCTATTCTGCATTTTTTTTTTTTTTTAATTTGCATGTTCTGGATGGAGATCGGAAGACCGTAACTCCTTCATCCGAACTCAGTTTTTGAAGAAATAAGTTGCCTTGGATTCCTTGCGACGGGTTGGTCGCCATCATTCTGGTTTGGTGCAATTATGAGGACTTTCATTTTTTATCTAATTTTTTCCACTGATCCAGATTCCGATGACTCCTTCCCACTGACATGCTTTTGGACCCACAAAATTTGGTTATCTCATGAGAGCAGAACTCTCTAATGTTTCCCAATTTCTATCATCTTGATTCTACTTGGAGAAATTGTCATGAAAAGTGACTTGGTCTCTGACATGCCTTGCCTTGCCTTGCAAATGGCTTGGCTCTTCAACCATTGTTCTCCTTTTGCTGCTGACCCAATTCAATGCTTGATGGTTGCTTGCTGATATAACACTTTTGTTGTGCCAAATCGATTCCTTAGTGCCTTCCCACTGAGAATCATGTTCCTCCTTTGCACAATGAGTGAACTACAACAATGAGTACTAACATCATTAATAATAAGAAAAGAAATGACAATTCTTTTACCTCCATGCTTCCAAATTCCACATTTTGATGAATGCATTCGCCATCTCCTTCTCTTCTTGGTGTCAACACGTAAAATGGTCTACAATGGCTACACATGTTTTTTGACAGCTTGTCACAAACAACACATCATGTAAGAAACAACTTGATGACATATCCTCTTGCTCCTTCAAAGAAACTAATTTCACATCATGTGAACATCGCCATGTAATCTCACATCTTTGTGTCAAAATTCATCTACCAAACACAAGTTGACAAAAAATTCCTCTTCAAACAATCGACTCTCAAGTCAAGCATAAGCATGTGTAATAATTTGACGATTATTTTCCCAAAACAAAAATAATTTCACATCTCATGAAACACTTCATCAACATCTCCTTTCCATCTTTGGAGACAAAATCAACTCTTTCAAGTTGATATAACATGCATGGAACACACAATCGATGAATACAAGTCGACACTCATGCATGTGTAAATGATCAACACTCTCAAGTTGAAAACATACGTGTTAAATAAAGCAATCGACCAACACATATCAATTACTCACGCATGTTCAAGCACAATGAAGCCATCAAAATTCCACTGTTCATACACATAAAATCTGATGCATGTATACAATCCTTCAACTCTCTCACAAGTACAATCATAAGTACAAAAAATGCATTCATATGTACATGTACTCAAAGCTGAAATGAACAAATTTTACTGCAATAAAGTGAGTCAAAATAATCCACTTTCAATCACCTTCTCGGCGTAAAAATGCAACCATTATGGGAATTTTGAGGTTTAAAATGGGCCTCCTAAAGAAATTATAAAATAATAGTGGAAATAACTAAATAATATTAGATTACATCATCAAATTTTAGAGGGAAAAAAAGAAAAAACTATTTTTTCAACTCGTATTTTCAACTTATCTCCCTATGGGTTTAATCAAATTTTGAGTGGAAACACTAGTTGGATGCATAATTTTATTCCTTATCCAATGAGTACGCATGTTGCATACTTTCGATTGACCCTATTACACGAAAAATGAGAAATACATGAAAAATGTAATTGCAATTACATTTTTCATGTATTTCTCATTTTTCGTGTAGTAGGGTCCATCAAAAGTATGCAACATGGGTACTCAATGGATGAGGAATTAAATTTTTCATCCAATGATTATTCCTGCTCGAAATTTGAGTAAAACCTTAGGGAAAGAAGTGAAAATACGAGTAGAAAAAGTAGTTATTTTATTATTTTTTGATACTTTTACTTTTTTACTCCAAAAAAGGTGAATCATCCCCCATGGTTGACATATCATCTTTAATCCTATTGGTTCTTATAAATTTGATTCTGGTTTTACATTTTTCTTAGGAGGCCCATTTTAGACCTCAAAATTCCCCTAATGATGCATTCCATTGGCAAATAAATGCACCAACATCAAAACACATGCAAAGCCTTAATTGGATAAAAAATCTAACCATCTCTTACCAAACCATTTCAATGATGCTTCTGTCAGCTGCACATCATCATCATCATGTGAATCATCTTGAAGAACATCAATTATGGAATATTCCTTTCCATTCTTGCCATTCTCTTTCTCCACCTTCTTCAAATTTCATGGATCACTTGTTGGATACAAAGTATAACACTTGTCTACAAGATGACCTTGCTTATGCCAATGAGTGAAAAACAATTGCCTCTTCTTTTCAGCATGGTTTGCTTTGTCTTTTTATTTGTGCCTCCTTTGCTTTGAAAATTTCATGTGCATGGCTATCTTCTTCCAACATCTTCAAACATTATGGTTATCCAAACCAAAAAAGGAACATAAAAACTTTCTCCAAATCTTATGTGAGAATTTTCCATGTTTATCATAATAAAAAGAAACTTGATTAAAAGCATATTTATACCTTGAACATTCACCTTTGTCGCCTTCTTGAGGAGGTGAATTTGATGAGGTAGTGGCTCTCTTCGGAATACCAACAATGCATTCAATGACTGTATAGATTTCAACATCCTCTTGTTCGCCATTCTAATTAGTTACATGCTTATGAGCACCTTCTTGCAAAGTGGGTGTAAAAATTTTGCATTCCTCATGAACACAATCTTCACAAGCTTGAGGTAATGAACATGAAATGGAATTCCTTCTTGGAAAACCTTCATGTGTCTCTTTGGCTTTATAGATTTCTCCATCATGTTGTCCATAACCGAGACCCAAATACTTAGGCCTTTCCTCAAAAAAATTGCCTCAACTCTTCCTTGTGCATGTTTTCCTAATACTTTACCTTCATAGCCCATCTTCATCAATAATTTGGTCCCTATTCCTCTAGTGTGTCTTTCAAAAGAACCTACACATTCATCTTGAGAGGAAATTGAAGATAAACTTGAATTGTTTACCTCTTTTTCAAGCTCATACATGGCTAAGGCTTCCTTGGCATCATGGAGCCAAGTCTCCACGTCATGCATATTTTCAAGAAGTTCTTGATTCTCCTCCTTCATGGCAATCAAATTTTATTGAGGTATTTTTCTCTCCCTCTTATCTTCATACTTCTCTCGCATCCTATCAATCATGATGTAGAGTTTCTCCAACATCTCTTTATCAAAGAGTTTTTCTAAGGAAGATTGACTAGAAACATCACTTAATGAATCTTCCATCACACATGCAATGCATACAAATCTTCTTTGTTGTGATTTGAGACCTCATATCTCAATTTGACCCTCTCCTTCACACATAAACTTGCACAAAATTAAATTCTCCTTGCACAAATTCAAACACCAATAGCTATAGAAGAATTAGCTAACCTTGGCTAAAATGAGCTAAACTTATGATCTAATACCAACTTGATCTGAATATGGGAAAATTTGTTATTGCTATGCAAGCTCACTCATCAATATTAAAAATGTGTTTAAGGATCTTCTCATGTTAACCATTTGTGAAGGGGTTTAAGTGTCAAGTTTCATGTGTCTTTGAGGATCAAATTACGAGTTAATTAAATTTTAAAAACTCATATAAAAAAAATTAAATGCATAAACATAACTCACAACAATCACATAACACAATGGATAATAATGGAGTTCACCCCCCTATGCTACATCTCCATGGACCCGCTTTAACTAGCTAAGCCCTTTTGGGATTAAGAGTAAAATGTCTAATTAAAAGAAAAAATATTGCTCCAATTGTTTTTTGGACTATTCCATTGGCTTCATAACACTCAAATACCCCAAAAATGACTATTCAACCTCTAAATTTGGTTACCAGCTCCTCTACGCTTGACCTCCAACCCCGGTGGCCATGGGCTTGTTTAATCTCCAAAGTGACAAACAAATCTTCATATGTGCTCAAATGCCTCTGAAAAATGTACCACTATGTTCAAAACATAAAATACATCAAAAATTGACTATTCATTCACTCCATTTGGCCTTCAGCTAATCTGGGCATGGCCTTCCCTCTTGGTGGCCCTAGGCTTCAAAATTATTCAAGTGACAAAAAACACATGTATATTTTCTCCACTACCTCTCTAAGTTGTACCAATGGATTGAGAGCATGCCAATATGCTAGTAATGACTATTCCTGAGCCAAAATTGGTTGAAAATTTCTCAATATAGGCCTCATTAAAGTTTCCCCTAGATTCTGCCTCTAGTTCTAGAAAACAGCCAGTTAGCTCCACCAAAGTTGGCCAATCCACTGAAAATGGAGGGACTGCCAAATATTCCACCAGTATAAGAACAGTTTAATTAAGGCTCAATGTGGATTATCAAATGTTAGCTTCACATTAATCTGCGGTTAGTGGAAGGCACATGGTCAAGGTCTTATGGAAAGGTCACGTGGAGGAGGGTTGGCCCCCTCCACTCCTTCGCCATCAAATCCACATCACTTAAAATACATGTTGGGTGCCTTCATTTTCAAGTTCGAAGGTTGTGGGTTTTTTCTGAAGGCGCATGAGTAGCATGGGGGAGGTCAAGGGGTCGAACCCTAACCTCGCCCCTCACACAACTTTTTTGCACCATATAAAAACCATCAGAATCATATTAAAAAGCGCTTAAAACTTTGGTTTAATGAAATATAATGCCACCGCCATAATGGTCGAACTTTGATATTTGTAATGTTAATATACACCATTATAATATGGATCGGAATTTTCAATTCGTAACTTGAATGCCCATCGAAATACATATATTCCCATGCTTCTTAACATTTGAACGAACTTGCAAATGTACACATTTAAATGATCGGACTTTGGTTAGTTTAATATGCGGAATTTAGTAATTTGTATAAGGTTTGAAATTAATAATATATATATATATTAACCAACCTTAATACATATAAAAAAAAAAAAATTCCAGCACATAAAATTTCATGAACCACATTCAACCTTGGATGACATTGGGAAATTTTTACCTTCATAAACCAAACTGGTGAATCCAATTGTGACACTTGTGACAGTCCCATTGAGCTAAAAACTGAAGAAGATTCTTTTCATGCTGACTGGACTACCATGTCATCAGCTGTACTAGTTCTGCAATATATATATTTTTTAAATTTTCCTGTTCTGAATGGCAATCAACAGACCATAACTCCTTCATGTGAACTCGGTTTTCAACAGACCATTTTCCTTGCGATGGGCCCATCGTTTTCATTCTAGTTTGGTGCAATTCTGATCACTTTCATTTTTGAGATAACTTTTGCCCGTGATCCAACCACATGCATGACAAGGCCTCCATGTGTTCGAGGGTCTACAACCAAATGCATAAACCTACTAGGGTGTGGTTGTGACCTAAATTATTTAGTTCTGAGGGTGTGGTGCTAAATTCTGAGCCAGATTCCAGGTTAACCTCCAGACCACTGCCCATAACTCAATGAGAATTTCCAGAATGATAAATAACATCAAGAAAAAACCATCCATACCAAACTTGATCAAAGACTTGACCTAATTATAGCTAACCATGACATTCATTTCGTCAAACATATTGAGAACATGAAATCTACAGGTCATGGATGCATATCTAAACATAGGGGTTTGATACTTATCTGAGAACCATCAAGAATGTCTAATTCCCTCGCACAATACCCACAATATCCCTTATTAGCTCATGCATCCATTAACCATTCATCAACTAATCAAAACATATCAAGAGCCATAGCTAGAACCTATTATGAAACCATGCTTATAACCAACATATAAGCAGAATAATAACCAAGATAGAACAACCATCAAAGCCAAATAATAACAAGTAGAAGTACTCATAAAATATAATAGGAAAATATATCTTATTAACATATGCAAAAGAAAACCAAGGCAGGGACTTCCACGCACCATCGACCATAGATTAGGCTAGACCACATGTTTCTTTCAACTAATAATCCACGTGCCATATTCTAAGCATGAATGTGGGACTCAAGAAAAAACAACTAGGGCTTCCTAAGTATTAAACCACCTCCACCCTCATTCTCCCATGATCTCACAAAAATTTGTCAAGAGATCACATAAACAAACTGATACATAAATATCCATGGCTTCCCAGAGATCATTCTACCTCCAACCTTAATCTTTATCGCAATCCCTCCAAAACTAGTCAAGAGATTACTAAGCCCAAAACAAGTTTGGATGCCTTGGAATTTATTCACCAATACCTTGCGGAATTTTCATGTCTCCACCTTCAAGATTTACTGCAATCCCACTAAAACCCATCAAGCGATTCCTAGGCCCTATGGGAATTTTCCTAAGACCACCTCACCCAGTTCCAAAACCATCCAACAATCCAAAGCTCAACTAAATAAAAGAACCCCATCACACCATGGCTATCCAGAAATGGCAAGGAAAAACTAAAACCACTCTCACACCCGGAAAATCCCATGGAAATGACAACAAGAGAACCAAATACACAAATTCATGTACCATGTATTCGCACCTTAACTAGGAAATCACACATGCAACCTATTACCTGCAAGTATTCCGATTAAAGTTGCCTGATCCAAATTTTCCTTGTGTGTCCCTTGCTTTCCTTTGCTTCCTTGTCCTTCCTTTTCCTTCCCTTCTCCAATTCTAGAGTGCTCCAAGAATGCTACAAGTGTGCAAGAGTATAAGAGAATAGAGAGAGCTCCAAAACTGAACAGACCCTCAGAAGCCTTTTTATTGTTGAAGCCTCTATTTCCTTCAGTTTCCTCTATTTTTCCTTCAATTTTTCTCTGATGCAAATAGGTAGCCCTTATTATACCTTTTCACCTATTCTCCTTTATTTTCATGAATAAAATACCAAATAATTCCTCTTTTCCTTTTCCAATTCCTTTGTGAATTCCATTTCCAATGTCTTTGCCAATTTCCTTAGCCATAATTGTAATTGCCTCCTCCCACATTTACCCAATCTAACCAGTCCACTAGGGTAAACATGTGATGAGAGGCTACTAAGATTTGATTCAACTTCCCATGTACGATTAAGGAAGTGGATCTAACCAAAAAAACCATTTTGACCTTCCTAAGGAGCTACAAACCCTTAAGGATGAAACCAACCCTTCCTAGTGCTTAACTTTTGAGACAACTTATCATTTTACTGATCTGAACCATCAACTTCTTGCATGAAAAAGCATGCATGCGCATGAGTAATTCTAGTTTCTCCCACAATAAAGCATTCCAATAAATGTGGAAATTTTCAAGTAGTTATAAGCCATCGACCCCAAATTTTGAATCACTTTTTTCGAGCTAGGTCTCATGCCACTACCCAGGACTTCATGAAACCTTCAGAAATGATAAAAAATAATGGAATAAAGTTACTAATGCAATAATTGGTAAAATTAATTGATATGAACCCTACTAGCCATGACAGACATTTAATCAAACATGTCATAATTATGTAATCTACAAGTCATAACAATAGCTCTGAGCATAGGGGTCTCATACTTATCTGAGATTCATAAAGAACCATTGATGCCTTATCAAAACAGTTTCATTATCATATATTTGGTCATATATTAATTTTTCATTCTTTTACTAATCAAAACATGATAAGATCCATACATCAAGTTTGTCATAAAACATACTCATAACCAGCATATAACCAATAGAAATAACAAGGATATAACAACCATAAAAACCACATATGAATGAGTACATTTACACATGAAATACAAAGGAGAAGGAGCACTTATTAATGAATGCGTAAGCCAACCAATTCAGGGACTTCCAAGAACTACCCAACCATAGATTGGGTTGAACCAAATCTTTCTTTCAGCGAATCACCCCTGTTCCATATTCCAAGCATGAATGTGGGGTATCATGAAACAAATAAAAAAAGCCAAACTAGGGTTTCCAAAGGCCAAACCACCTCAAATATAAACCAATGATTCCACCTCATGGTCGGACATCACTAACCATCACCAGATCGGTCTCTACCAAAGCTATCCAGGGCTCCAAAGTGTTTGTTCCAACCCGAATTATAGGACTAGTAACTCAAACCATAAATGTCATTGGGCTCCAGAGCGTTTGTCCAACCAAGGCTTCTGGGACTGGTAACCCAACCCACAACTTCCACCGGGCTCCAGAGTGTTTGTTGACCAAGGCTTCTAGGAATAGTAACTCAATGCACCAAGGGCTCCAGAGTTTGTCAACCAAGGCTTCTAGGACTAGTAACTCAACCCAAGTTGTTACAGGGATTCTAGAGTGTTTTTCCAACCAAGGCTCCATGAACAAGTAATTCGACCCACAACCATAAGGAACATGAGCCACAACTAGAAATAAGGTAAAAACACAACACCATGGCTATCCAAGAAATGGAAAGGCTAGGAAAAACCACTTTCAATCCAAGCAATCCTCCATGCCAATGACATATCATAACTAAGAAACCACATGCATGTGCCATGCATGCCAAAACTAGCAAGGAAACCATACATATTGTTAGACATAACCATGGACAATAAATGATATGAAAGATAGGAAATGAGTGAATATATTATTCACATGATATACAATTTATAATACATTGGAGTGACCATTGGATTCCATATTCCAAGGTCTCTTGGACTCCATTTGACTATTCAACTTCCACACCAACCCTTAGAGGATTAGGTGTCCAACATTCGCCCCCTTAATCCAAAGGGGTATGTATGAGTCCAAGAAGAGAGTTTTAATAAAAAAATGTGCAAAAATGCATGGCAGCACTAGCTTGGATGTGTTCTCTAAAATGTTGGAATAAGGTGGTGGTTTAAGGATGACAACTAACACTGGAATGCTTAATGCAGTTCCCGAAACTATTTCAAATCTGGAAAGAAGTTGAATTATTCTGCTATAGGAAGTTCTCTTAATGTTTGAAGAGGAAGACCTTCAACCTAGAAAAGGGAGATCTACAACCTGTGTAAAAAGGGAGAAACTTAACCTGAAAAGGGAGGTCTCAACCTGTAGTGGTTTAAGGATAACCACCAAATCTGTAATGCTTAATGTAATTCTTGGAACTCTTCCAAAACTAGTAAGAATCTGAAGTATTCGAATAGAATAAGTGTCCCCAATTCTTTGAAGAGGGAGAATCTCAACCTGAAAAGGTAGATCTCAACCCTGCATAGATGGTTTAAGGTTGACCACCAACCAAGGCATGTTGAGGGGCATATCTATCTCTGGATACAACTTTGAATATGGTATGGTAGGTTGTGGCTCAGGCTCACTTGATGTGGCTTTGAAGCTTGTAGATGACCATCACTTCCCCCCTTGTCAGATACAAGGTGAGATGATGGTGACAACCCAACTGCAAGAATTTTTAATACTCTAGAAGAAATTCTATCATATGACTGAAATATCTTCTTGGATGTTGAATCCCATTTCCAAGAAGAGATCCATACATGAAGAATCTTTGTTCTTGTAGAAGGCTTGTTTTTGAATCATCTCTGTGAATAATTGGTGGTTTTATGACGGTGCTCACATGGATGAAGATCAAAAAAATGATATTTCACATGGCCAACTCGGTCAAAACGTTGGAATTTAACAATATATTGTTGTTGTTGTGGAAGAGGAGCATAATTTGGAACATCTAAAGGTGAGATTTCATGAATGAATCCAACACTCTAAAATTGGATGGGATTTGAGTAATCTAGAATATGAAAGGACACACCCTTGTCATATCCAAGACCAATTTTGTGCTTGTTATGGAAAAGCTCTTCCCAAGGTATGATGATGGGCTTGGGAAGTGTATGTTGAATTTTTTCGTCTGCATGCAACTCTGCTCCTTCATTGGAGACTAAATATAAATGAAATTCAACATTATTGAGTTGTTTATTATGGGAGATTTTCACAATTTTATGAAAATAAGTGGGTTCAAAATGATGACTCCACTATTTTAATTCATCTTGCTAAATTTGTGATTCAAGTTGTAAGAAATAAATATTTTCATGTGCATTTTGTAAATAGGTTCTAATGTTAGCAGGAAAATATTTTCTTATTTTTACTGAGTCATTAGTAGTATATTGTATCATAGTTTTGAGGAACTCTAATAATTCCCTAATTCGTACCATTTCTCAAATAATTGAAGTAGAACAAAAGAATGAGTGTAGTCAATGCTTTGAATCCCCAATTCTCCAAAAGAAAAATGTTGAAGGAGAATAATAAAAGAAGAAGGGAAGGCTTATGCAATTATCAATATTCCATTAAGATGGTATTAGAGTAGCACTACTCAAATTATTTATGTTAATGCTATTTAAGATATCTTTTTTTCACCAGTAGTGTTGAAAAGAGTGTATTCCAAACTTATAATTAAGGAAGTAATGCAACCTTTTGAATAATACCACTCCTGTAAGCCGCATTACTAAATTGTAAGGTATTTATGTTTAGTAATTAAATATTGCAGCAGCAATACTAGGGGATCAGCTGCTCGCCTACCCTAGCCGCTGAACCATATACAACAGAGTGCACAACCTTATGGCTACCCCGGAGCCTTATCCTGGGTCTCCATCTCCTCATGAAAATGCAGAAAATGCAAATAACCAGCAGCCGGATAAAGAATCTGTAGTTTTTGATTCTCTAATCAAATCTATGGGAACTCAACGACCTAGACCAGCAGCCACAAAATTTTTCAAAAAGCTGGAATCGATACGAGAAATATCTTTGCCACCAGCATTACCAAGGAAAGCTGCGATCTCACTTGTAGAAAAGGGACTTGTGGGCCAATTCAATGGACTGTGGCCCTCGCCTAAAAAAGTACATAAATGGGTGGAAAGAAATTGGATCCAATTTACACAAGGGAAAATAGCCATTAGATTTTGTGGAAGGGGGTATTACACATTTCATTTCGAGACCAAAAGTGATCGAGATCTCATTTTCCAAAGTGGGCCTTACTTCATGGACACAAGAGGCTTGCATCTAAATCGATGGACCCCAGATTTTGATCTAGAACTGGATGTTCCCAATGCAGTACCAATATGGGTTAGATTTTTGCATCTCCCTCTTCACTGTTGGAGCGATGAATCAGTACGTTCAATAGGAAATGGAGTGGGAAAATACATTGACAGAAGTGAGACAAAAGACAAAATGCAGGCATGTGCAAGAATCCGTGTAGAGGTGGATTTAGGAAAGGGCCTCCTGGAAGCTATCAAGATCAAGGTGGACAACTGGATCCATATTCAGCAGTTGGAATACGAGAAAATCCCTTTCAAGTGCAAGGTATGTCATGAATACGGTCATTTCGCCAATAGGTGTAGTAAGAGAGAAGAACTTGAAAAAAATGCAGAAGAAACATCAAATCCAAAATGGGAAAAAGTAAAAAATAAAGACAGCTTCAAAATCCTCCAAGGGACCACAACAACCTCCATTGCCTGGATCCCCTTCCCACACTCAGACAACCTCCCTTTTGGGGATAAAACCTTTTAACATCCTTTCATCTACCCTTATACCTTCAGAGTCGATCTCTTCCTCAACTCCCAAACCCTATCTACTTTCTTCCACCATCATTACCCCCCTGTCTCTCGTCACCAGGCGAACAATCCCTTGCCCCAAAACCTGGATCGAATCTTAACCAGGAATCAAACCAAAGAAATTCCCCAAAACACTGAGAATAAAAAAAAAGTTGGAAGGAAAACAAATAAAGAACTCAAGGATGAAGAAGTAGTGAAATAAATCTCTTTGGGAACACAACAGGGGATGGAGAAATTTCTAGAAAAAGGAACAAAAAATAAAGAAAAAGTGCAGCAAGCACACAAAGGGAAAGGTCTTGCAGCCGCCCATAATAGTAAATAATGATAGTTGTCTCTTAAAATTGTAGAGGGCTGGGTCACCCCTCCAAAACAAATTTCTTGAAAGCCCTGATAAAAAATGAAAAGCCTGACATCCTCTTAATCTAAGAGACAAAGATTAGCAGCCAATAAATGGAAATGATAGTGGAAACATCAAGGATTTATGAAGGACATGCAACTTTGGCCAATGGAGCTTCAAGAGGGATAATCACTATATGGAAGAAATGGAAATGGAAACTAAAACAATAGATAAAAAAGGAACACTGGATTTATACGAAGCTGGAGAATACAGAAACAGGTGAGAAAGCCAGCATCTACAATATATACTCTCCTAATCACTATAGGGACAAAGAAAATTGTTGGAAAACCTTAAAAGAAAGCATTGGAAATGACAATGAATACAACCTCATAGCAGGAGGAGATCTAAATCTAATACTAAAAGATGAAGAAAAAGAGGAGGGAATTTCCTGTTGGATCCAAGTAGAGAAACTTTAGAAGAAATAATGGATCAAAGCAATATTATTGACATCCTACCCAAAAAATGGAAATACACTTGGGACAACAGGAGAATAGGCAAGGAAAATATAAAGGAAAGGCTAGATAGGATCCTCATCCAAGATAAGATGATAATAAACTACACCAGAGCAGCTTCTAGAATTATTCCATCAGCAGCATCGGATCATAAACCAATAATTATGGAGCTTGGTATGGCTGAAAACTATGGACCGCTACCTTTTAGATATAATCAGTTATGGGGCAGCAATGAAGAAGCACATAAAGAAGTGGAAACTGTCTGGAAAACAAACATCAATGGCTCCCCCACTTACATATGGGAAACAAAAATAAAGCAACAAAAACAAGATTAAAGGATTGGGCAAGAAACAAATATAAAGATCCATACAAAGAGAAAGAAGAGCTAAAAAAAGAGTTAAAACAAATACAAGAGGAAATGGAAAGCAGTAATAGTACCATAGAGAAGCAAGAAAAAGAAAAAGAAGTGCAATGGAAAATATACAGTAACAGACAGGAAGAAGAAACCTGGAGGCTAAAGTCCAGACAGATATGGATGAAAGTTGGAGATAAAAACACCTCCTTTTTTCACAACTCAGCAGAAGTAAGAATGATCAAAAACAACATTGAAAAAATCACAAGAGGGGAGGGACAAGAGGTAATAGGACAAGGAGAAATTAAAAATGAAGCCTTCAACCATTTCAAAAAACTACTCATAGCTCTAGATAGTCAGGCAAATTTTGAAGAGTTTCTGAGACACATACTAAGAATTATCGACAACAAAAGCAATACCCTTCTTACTAAGGAAGAAACAGAAGAAGAAGTAAAAGCAGTTGTTTGGGCATTGCAACCGAATAAGGCTCCAGGGCTGGATGGCTTTCCCATAGCTTTCTACAGGACCTTTTGGCACATTATCAAAAAGGATCTAATGAAAACGATAAGATATGTTATGAGAAAAAGGAAGATGGGAGGGTATACAAATTCAACCTTTCTAGCCTTAATCCCTAAAGACCCCCGACCAACTACTCTTAATCTCTTTTGGCCTATATCTCTTTGTAATAACTCTTACAAGATCATATCTAAAATTATAACAGGAATATTGAAGCCCCTCCTCCCTACCCTAATCACTGAAAATCAAAGAGGATTTGTTCCCCAATAGGAAAATTGTGGATAATATTATCTTAGTTGAAGAATCCATACATACCAGTCTATCAAATAATGAAAAAGGCTTCATCCTAAAAATGGATATGGCAAATGCATTTGATAGATTTAACCTTTCCTTTCTAACAGATGTGCTAAAATCTTTCGAGTTCTTTGAGGATTTTGTGGAGATAATACAGGCCTGTATTGCGGGGCCATGGATAGCACCGTCAATAAACGGTAGACCAAGTAAATTCTTCCAAAGTTCAAGAGGATTAAGATAGGGATGCCCCCTATCACCTTTTCTTTATATAATTATGGCTTAATCTCTCAGTAGAAATTTGGAACACTGCAGAAGAAACTCTACTCTGACAGGACTATCTATAACCAGAGGAACCAAAAGAATAAATCACTCCCTGTTTGCTAATGACACTCTACTTCTAGGTGGAGCATCCTGCATAGTGGTAAGAAGATTCAAAACCATCTTAGATAGATTCATGGAGGTTTTTGGAGGTATGATTAACAATGGCAAAAGATGTCTATATAGCTGGAACACCCCTATCAGAACTCTGCAAAAAATGTTGCAAATTTTGAACATACCCTTCCAAAATAGTTGGGACTATTTTCAATACTTGGGGCTACCTATTAGCAAGAAAAACATGAAGAAAAAAATATGGAATAAATTTGCAGAAAAAATGAAAGTGAATATCAAGGCTTGGGGGATGCTTTGGTTGAACCAAGTAGGCAGAATCATGCTGATAAAATCCATACTGGCAGCTCTGCCTTTATACCAATTTGCTCTTATTACGGCTCCTGAAAGTACGCATAAACAAATAGAATTAATTCTTAGAAACTTCCTCTGGCAGGGAGGGAAAAGGGAAAAGAAAAAATTCGGTTTGATAAATTGGAAACAAGTAACTGCAACTTACAAAAATGGGGGTCTCGCCATAAAAATACCAGGACTAATGAATACAGCTCTTCGAAGTAAAATAACTTGGAGATTCATAATAGGAGAAAAGGCATGGTGGAAAGATGCTCTTGAAGAAAAATATCTTAATGGGCCCAGAATTTCGATTCTGGACAAGAATCCCCCAACAAGGCCATGCACCCAGATATGGAAAGCAATTACTAATGCAACTCATCTTATCAGAGACCATATAACTAAGAGACTGAGAAATGGAGAGTAGACAAACATTTGGAAAGATAGCATAATGGAACACCCTCCGGCAGGGAACAACCCAGATATAAAAGAGTTAAAAGAATGGATGATAAAGGAAGGCCTATATAAGCTAAATGATATTTCAAGTTGGGAGACGGATGGAGATTGGGATCATTGGGCCAAACCCAACCTGCCATGTGACCTGACAGGACAATGGAATCAACTGATAAAGTTACTGGTAGGAGCAGCCCCGATAGAAAAAAATAAGAATGACATCTACATATGGGAACCAACAGGAGGAGAGTACACTATCAGAACAGGGTATCAAAAACTTAATGAGACTCAAAATCAACAAGTTTGGCAGTATTGTAGATCAGCATGGAAGATTGAATCCCTACCCAAAATCAAAATCTTTATGTGGACCTTGCTTCATAACAAAATTCTAACAGTAGAAAATCTAAAGAAAAGAGGAATAAGTGGGTCTTCACAATGCCCATTATGCAGGAAGAATGAGGAAACAACTCAACATTTACTACTGGATTGCTCTTTCTCAAGAAAATGTTGGGAGACAATGATAATGCCCATAGAAGCAAACATAAACTACAATCTTCCAATAAACCAGTTCATCAACAGATGGAAAAGTAGCTACCCTTACACCATCAAAAGTAAACAAACAGTGCAAAGATTTTGGAACTGCCTTCCATCTTTCCTTTGCTGGCAACTATAGCTAGCAAGAAATGGAGCAATTTTCAAAGATAAAAATCCTACAGTAAGCACAAAAACTACAAAAGCATGGGGATTAATGGTGGAATTTCTCACAGCAAAAGGGATTAAGGGAATCAATCTAAGCCAAGTACAAGAAGAAGAAAGAAGATAGATAATTTTTGCAGCAAGTAAGATCAAACAGGTACCTCAGATGGGAAATGATAAGAAGCTTCAGAATTGGAAAATAAGAAAAAATGAAGAGGAATTTAAAACCTGGGAAAATAATCTAAACAAAGCATGTCTATTATTTGATGGAGCATCAAAAAGAAACCCAGGAAAAGCAGGCACAGGTGGAATAATAATCCTACAATAGTCAACAACGCAACTATTTTATAATTGGGCACTAGGCCAAATGACAAACAATAAAGAAGAGGCCTACGGGCTTTTGCTAGGACTCAAAATTCTCAAGAGGAAAAAAATCAGAGAAGTTGTAATCTTTGGGGACTCGGCCATCATCATCAAAGAAATGGTAAATAACTCTCTTCCAAAAAACGCAGGGTTAAATCTAATATTAAGCAAAGCCCAAATAATATCAAAGGACATTGGCAATATAGAGTATTACCACATCTTGAGAAACAATAACAAACTGGAAGATGAACAAGCAAACAAAGGAGCTCAACAAAATGAAGGACATGCACAAATTGGTGAACCTAAAATCCAAATTCCCATTCCCTGAATGTTACTCTTCACTCATGATGAATATCTCATCAAAAATCTAGAAACAGAATCAAGATCTTGATGGAATCATCAACCAAGCACATTGTCAATTTTGCAATGATTCCCAAATCTGACTGAACCAAAGTAATCTCTGCAAATTTCACTTCCAAATCTCATGAAATTGGGAATCATGTGAACCTTTAGCCCACTTATTTTCCTCATCACACTATTAATTCCAGGCTTTCTCATCCTTCGACTCACCTTCCTTTCTCAAGAGTCAATTCTGATCGAGAGCTTTTCTTCAGCGTTTTCCCTTATTCGCTCTCGGGCTTTTCTGAAGTTTCATTGGCCCATGACCCTTCATAGTCTCAGCCTTATCTATTCAGCCCTCCACACTTCAGCTTTTCTCTTAAATTTTATTTCCCCCTTGCTTTACTCTTGCGTGAGCTGGAGACAGTCTTCTGCACTGGCAGCAGAGCTCTTATCCGAGTACACAACAGCACAAGTGGCATTTCTGATTGAGATTTGGACCTGCAAATCTGCTTTGGAAACAAAGAACTCAACTTTGGCAACAACGTTCTATGTTAAAATCAGAACAGGAAGCAAAGGAGCAAAGCACAAGAAGACAACACCAACAAAAGAAGAAGTAAAATCGAAGAGCAGCACCAACAGAAAGAAGAAACAAATGGATCCTATGGAGAACAGAGTGCACCCTTGCACATTCTGCAAATCCCATCGACTGGTGATAGAGAAACTCAAGAATCAGATCCAACAAGATAAAGAGAAATCCAGAGCAGAGATGGCCCAAATGAAAACACAGTGGAAGACATGCAGTGAGGAAATAAGCAATCTAAGGTACATTTGCAGCCATATGAAGGAATCCTTGAACATCATCAAAGAAGCAATGAATAAAAAATATGAGCAAGGATCTACATCAATGGATCAAGGAAGCAAATATCGTGGAAGTGAAAACACTGTCAACAAATAGTTCACCAATCGCCCATGGACCTTGATCTCATCTCCAACAGAGTATCTAATTTCCAATGAAAGTCAAGTGTATTTTGCTTTTATTTCAGTTCGTCAAACATTATAGTTCCAATGTAATTGTCTCTAGCTATAAAAGAAGGACAGAAAATAGGAAATCTAGTAGCATATCTCTAGAACTAGCCCCAAGCAAAATCGGCATCAGACTTGGGGAATTTTGTAATGGAGAACACTCCTCCTCTTTTTAGAAATATAATATAACCGACATTGTTAGGAAAAAAAATTAAATATTGCAGCAACAAAAACAACATATGCTTATTCATTGACAAGAAGTCCCATAATTTAGCACAACAATGTCTAAGGAGTTATATAAAATTCATGGAAGAACTAGCATGTTCTCCATCCCAATATGCTTACTTGTAGAATTCTCTCCAAATAAAGGCTAACTTGAAACATAAATTATGTATAAAATAGCATGCATCTTACAATCATAACATACATCCATACCAGATTCTACCAATGTGAATCTAAGTCGAGAATTTTGTAGGGAGTTGACCATAAATAATTGTGCATTATTTTGAATCAATTGAGAACATACTTCTGGTCACTTAAGCAATGCATCTCTTTAAGGCAAGTATGTGCTTATAATAATACTTCAGCGTCCTAGTTACTCAATGAGTCGATGTATATATGTTGAGAACAAGGGTTGTGCAGAGTAATATGCTCCAGTAGTAGCAGTAGGTTAAATAAGTGTGTACGAGAAACACTAGATGTTCCAGATGAGAAATCGAATTTCGAAAAATATGTTGATAATGAATACCATAAGAAAAATAATGTCAAATAAAAGAGTTCAAATATTGAAAATGTGACTTCCGAAAAACAAGTTGGTAGTGAAGAACATAAGAAAAATAATGTCGAAGAAAAGAGTTAAAATATTGAAAAAGAGAGAATTGATGTAGATAATAATGATGATGATAAAGAGGACGGATCCACCTTCGATCGAACCTTATATGTATGTGATGTTACAGGCGAAGAAAAATAAAATGAACCTATTTTTTACAGAACTGAAAATCCTGAAGCCGAAATTGGATGATCTCTAGAATCTGATTTCGGCGTGAGAGGAGTTGCTTGGCCAGAAAAGGCTACAGCTCTTAATAAATTGGGAAGAGTGGTATTCCAAATGTTATCTATTGTATTTCCATTACGAAGAAAGACGAGTCAGATCAGATTTAGTTGTAGAGCTCTCCTTTAAGGGTAGAGAAGTTTGGTGTAGCATGCGCGGCATCAGACAGAGAACTGGAAAAATTATAGGACTGTGTAAGTGAGAGCGATACGCAAATGAGCCGTTGATATGAGATGATAGGTGGTATAAAAATAGGCGTTATCAAGCACATATAGAATAAAATATTTCACATTGCAATGGATCTAATATATGGCATAAATGGACATAATTCTACAGAAATGTTCTTCGTGACAGAGGCAAAATTAGCAGATTTCAGAACATTGGAGTAGGTGCACAGTGAGGAGGAGAATTTTGCATGCCAAGCTGAGAATGGCAACAAAATAATAGATGGAAGAGTTGGAATGGTAGTTGTGAGATTGATTTTGTAGAGTAATCTCGGGGCAGGAGGCGAGGTACAGATGGATAACCTTCTTGAAGCCACTCAGAGGTTAGACAGGGAAGCCCTTCTCTGAAACCATGATTTATACTACGATTTTGAATGTCAAACAATGGGGAGATACGTACCAAAATACACTATTTAATATACTCTATCTCTGTCAACAAGGTCGATGGAGGCCAAGAGTTATTCTAGTATATTTGTTTCTACATAAATTGTGTCTCGATGCCACAGGTTTATAGGGAATCTAATATCGCATGTAGTGGCTCCTTCAAAATTCACATTCAGCTCTTCACCTCTCCAACACAAAATATTCTGACCAATGTGCACAATGCGTACCAATGGACAGTTTCTCAGGCGATTGCATTAATTCAAGAGAATGATGCGCAAATGGAGCAAAGGCTGCAAACATGAAAATGAAGAGGTAAGCATGAAGGAGACTTGATAGAGAAGCAATATAGTGAAAAATTAAATGATGAGTGGATTGTGGAGCTGTAACAAGGGAAAAAATGAGGCAAAGGAGTTATTAAGAAGGACAGAAATGGAGAACTTTTCTATGATACCATGTGAGACACAACCATGGCGAAGACACGATATGAAAGATAAGCATTGAATTAATATATTATTCACATGATATACATTTTATAATACATCGGAGTTACCGTTGGAATCCATATTCCAACATCTATTGGACTTCCTTTGACTATTAAAATTTCACACCACCCTTAGAGGATTAGGTGTCCAACACATACAACTTGATACCTGCAAGAAAAACTCATTGTAGCTACTGATATCGTTGTCCTCTTGCGCTTTCCTACTTTTCTTTTTCCTTCTTGATCCAAATCCCAAGTATGCCACACTCCTCCAAGAGTGTTCCTAAGGAAACTCTAAGTGTCCAAGAGTATGAGAAAGAGAGAGAATAAAGAGAGCTCCAAAACTGAACTGACCAAAGGTTAAATTGAAAAAACTTAAAACTGACAAAAATCTTCCAATTGATTTTCATAAGCCTTTTTATCAATGATTCCTCTAATTTCTTCAATTTTCCATTATTTTCCTTCATATCCCTCTTCATATGCAACTTGTGACCTTTCACCTTCATTTTCTCCTAATTTCCTTTATTCTCATAAATAAAATGCCATTTAATACCTCATGTCTTTCCAAAGCCTTTGTCATTGCCTTTGCTTATTTATTTAGCTATAATAATCCAAATGAACGCCCACACTATGATGTTTTTCACAACATTCATCTTGGAATATGTGTTCCATGACCATGGTCTTATTTTGCCTTTATTTACTTTATTACATGGATTTTTGACCAGGGTTTTTACATAACCATCTCCTTGGGGGAACACCGTCCTTGGTGTTCAATGACACCTACAACCAGCAAGACCACTAAAAATAAAAATATACTACCCATGGAGCTTTATAACACAACTTGTTGTAGTATTTACAATGACCACTACTGAAAACATCAAAATCATACAGTTTATTGGAGGCTTATAACACAACTCATTATGGTATTTACAATAACAACCACATATACTTATGCACACATTATTTAACTAAAAAATAACCATACTGTCTATGGAGATTTATAATACAACTCAATACATTATTTACAATAATATACACATATACACATATGCACATTTTCTTAACCAACTAATAAAAGGTTACAATGCATGCATCAACAAGAAGGGAATATAGAGGCTCATACCTCCACCCTCAAAAGTAGTAACACGATTCACCTCTTTCCAGGGAAGTCCAGAATCCACTTCCAAATTCGAACCTACATCCAATGCCTAGCACTACAATCCTACACCACGTGTCCTCTCAAAGAACAATTACTGGCATTTTTCTAGGGCACACTCCCAATGTGCCCTTGATTCTAGTAATGCTAATGACCAAAACAAATCCATCCTCGACCTTCCCTTATATGCTACACAATCCCTCGGGAAATCCAGTCAACCCCTTCCATGCAGTCACACACTTTCGAAGTTTTGTGGGCATCCCCTTCTCTGCTACAAACTCCCTCGAGCGACCCCTCCCTTGGCAAGGTTTCCTCGCATCAAAAGGTCCAAAAACCAAGGCATATCCATGCCTTAAAACCATCATACGATTCATAACATGCTAAATTAAATAAATGGACACTATTGGGTACTGGTGTCCCACAATGGCCATGCTCCTAAATTGCTTCACCAGTATACTGTTGCATGTTCCAATTAATTTTGTTGTTGTTAATTCGTGCAGTCAGTTCCAAACACCCAATTGGGAATTTTCATGATCTCATGTACCAAGCACATAAGTTTAATTAGATTTAGAATAAATTAAAATAAATTCACATCATACCTCATTGGTGTCCCGTCAATAAGGTACACTTCCAATTCTCTTCACTTCCTGTTACAACAAGTAAAACTAGTTGTTTGATCAAATCATCATGTATAAACATTCACATCTGGTTAGCTCAAAAATCAACCATCATAATTAGAATCATAGATCGCATGTAACCATCATAAATCAGATTCATATATCCCATGTAATCATCATAAACTAGAATCGTAGTTCACATGCATAATACAACGAAATAAAATACGAGTACTTATCCTTCAATCAATCCTTTTCTTCTACCTTTTTCCTTGTCCTTTCGATAAACACACAATATCAATTGCCACATCCGGCAAGCACCCAATTCCTTCTCTTCAACCACGCACACATACACATAATCTGCATCACACACATACAACCACATAGAGAATACAACACCATAAAATACATGCACCTAGACCTAACATACAACACATACACCTGAAACCGATGTACAACACAACACATACACCTACACCAGGTGTACAACATGCCACAATACATGCACCTACATCCAGTGGAAAACACAACACATATACATACACATATTACAACAAACCGAATACACATGTCATGATGCCATGACCACACAATACCACACGTTCACCAAAAAACATGTATAACATGCACACAATGCCATATGTGCACAACACAATATGTACGACATGCACATAATACCACATGTACAAAATGTGCACAATACCACCTATACAAAACACCACCTGCGCAACATGTAAACAACACCACATGTACAGAACACCACCTACACAACATGTACACAACACCACCAGCACAATGTGTACATTACACCACATGTACGACATGTACAAAACACAACATATGCACAACACCACATGCACGACATGTACACATCACCACTTGCACACATCACCTTATGTACAACCTATACACGACACAAAACTTGACCAATTTGAGCCTTATCCATCTGATCTAGTTTGGTCAGTTTTGTGCCTGCAACTCTGGGATTTGTGTGACCTTTTTAGCCCCAGAACCCAGGTCACTTCCCAAAACATCATGAAATTGTAGGGGATGATTAATAACATTAAAAAAAAGTTACGGAATCAATCAAATCATTAGGAACTCATATGGAACCCTCCTAGCCATGACAGGAATTTCGTCAAACATATCACAAACATTGCATCTACAAGTATAAACAACATATTTAAACATAGGGGTCTCATACTTATCTGAGAATCACTAAGAAGCATTTCTTCCTTAAATAATTAGCTACAATACAATATATTTGAACATAGATACATTATACATTCATTTATGAGTAAATACATGGATGGATCCATACATCATCATTGATCAAATACATGCTTATGACGAGAACAATAATAACAAAAATACCATGGATACAATGACCATCTCATCCACATTTAAACCAGTACATTTTCATACCAAATACCCAATGAATGAGATTTTCATTAATGAATTTAAACACCAACCAGAGAAGGGACTTCCACATTCCACCCGACCATATATTTGTTGAGCCAAATCTTACTTCATCCAATCACCCTCGTGCCATATTCGAAGCATGAATGTGGGATCTCATCAAACACATCAATCAAAACCAATCCAGGGCTTGCAGAAGCCAAAACACCTACACCCTCACCCCAATGATTCCACCTCGCGGTCGTACATCACAACCGTCATGGATTGGTCTCTATCCAAGCTGCTCGAGGGCTACAGAGTGTTTTTTCCAACCAAGGTTCCAGGAATAGTAACTCAACCCCAATTGTTTCAAGGCTCCAGAGCGTTTTTCCAACCAAGGCTCCAGGACTAGTAACTCAACCCACCTAAGGCTCCATAGTGTTTTTCCAATCAAGGCTCTAGGACTAGTAACTCAACCCAACAGCTGTCCATCAGACTCCAAAGTGTTTGTCCAACCAAGGCTCCAGGAACTAATAACTCAACCCAACAACTAAGGGAATCATGAGATACAACCAGAAAAAAATAAATATAAACCCAAAACACCATGGCTATCTAGGAAATGGTAAGGCTAGGAAAATCCACATGTAAACACCATGCATGCCAAAGCTAGTGAGGAAAACATACATGCAACTCAGTACCTGCACTCAGAACCTGTTGTAGATGTTGATCCTAATGTCCTCTTGTGCTTTCCTGCTTTTCCTTTTCCTTTCCCTTCTTACTCCAAATCACCAAGTATCCACACTCTCCAAGAGTGCTCTAAGAAAACTCTAAGTATCCAAGAGTATGAAAGAGAGAGAGAGAGAGAATATTGAGAGAGATCCAAAAATGCATTGAACAAGTCTTTCCCACGGATCCTCAGAAACCTTTTTATTAATGAGGACTTTATTTTATTCATTTTCTATTATTTTCCTTCATTTTCCTCCTCACATGAAACTTGTGACCTTTCACCTCCCTTTTCTCCTATTATTTTCATAAATATAATGCCAATTAATGCCTCATGAATTTCCAAAGCCTTTGCCTTTTCCTTTTCCAATTTCCTTAGCCATAATAAACTAAATGAATGCCTGCTAGGATTTTTTGCCCACCATTCAACTTGGAATACGTGTCCCATCAACTGTGGTTTTATATTTTTTACATGAATGTTTTACCAGGGCTGTTAGAGAACCTTCCCCCTTGGGGTAACACCATCCTCGGTGTTTAATGACACCTACAAACCAAAAATCTGCTAAAATCAAAATATACTGCCTATGGAACTTTATAACACAACTTGTTGCAATATTTACAATGAATAACTTGCTCAAAAAGCATAAACCATCATGACAATCATACATCGTATTGGAGCTTTATAACAAAAACCATTATGGTATTTGAAATAACAACCACATATGTACTCATACACATTTTATTCAACCAGCAAATAACCATACTATCTATGGAGCTTTATAAATTTAGCTCGATATAGTATTTACTATGATATACACATATACACATTTTATCAACCAGAAAATAGAAGGATATGATGCCCGTATCAGCAACAAGGGGATCCAGAGGCTCACACCTCCACCCTCAAAATTAGTACCAGGATTCACCTCTTTCCCAGAAAGTCCGGAATCCACTGTCAAATTCAAAGCTACATCCAATTTTAGGCACTACAATATTATGCTACTTGAGCTCTTAGTGAACAATTAATGGCTCATTGTTCCAGTGCACACTCCCAATGTGCATCTGATTCCATCTGGAAATGATAATTACAAAAAAAAAAACGATCCTCGTCTTTCCCTTCTCTGGTACAAAGTCCCTCGGCTAATCCAGACACCCCCTTTTGTGCAGTCACACACCTTCTAAGTTCTGTTGGAACCCCCATCCCAAGAATTCCATCCCATGGAAAGGCTTCCTCACATCAGAAGATCAAAAAACCAAGGAATACACTTGTCTCAAAACCATCATATCGGTCATAGCATGCTAATGGAAATAAATGGACACTATTGGGTACAATGTCCCACAATGGCCTTGCTCCTAAAGTGCTTTACCAACATATTTTTTCATGTTCCAATTCCTTTTTCCAACGCTGCTAGTTCTTGCAGTCGGTTTCAACCTTCCAAACCGGACATTACATGCTTTCTACCAAGCACACAATTTCCATTAGATTGAAAATAAATTCAAATAAATTCAAATCATACCTCATTGGTGGCTTGTCAATAAGGTACACTTGAAATCATGTTTACTTCTTGTCACAACAAGTCAAACTTGCTGTATGATCAAATCATAATGTATAAACATATTGTTACACATCATTTTTTCACTGTCCATGCAATCCCCATCTCACACATTGGAGGGTCATTTCTGTGACTAATAAGAAGTTTCATGCCTTGCAAAGACCATCGTTGCATTCCTTTACATGAGAGCAATATTCCTTCTGTTGAAAATTCCCTAAGAAGAGCTTCAGAAACCCCTGTTTCTTCCTTGGCACGAGTAGCCAGTTCAGCCCTCACACCAATGAGGAATATTAACACCGGGCCCCATGCCAGTTGGCGCTTTGTCCCAGTTAGCCACCTGCGTTGAGCTGTTTATGGAATGTTTTTTAAAAATAGAGGCGGAGATTCCACTCTAACAACTTCGAGGATGAGTCATTGGGAGTCATTGGACTGAATAACCATAGACTCCTTCCTTTATTTTATGGTTTCCACCTCTTGTGGGAACCTCCTAAAGGATAGGCCTCCCTTCCACCTTTGTAGGGATCCTAACCTCCTCCTTTTCCTCTATAGAAATAAGATATATCTCCTTGCATAAGCCAGTTGAACATGGAGAACTGAGTATACTATAGTTGAATTGTTGAAGAGATAAAACAAGAAGGAACTTCATTGAGAGAGCTTAAGTCCATACCCTCATCCCGTCCAAATCCACTGACAAGTATCTGAGATGTGCTTCGGCTGAACCCCGCTAGAGGAGACTGCGACGTCAAAGCTTTGGTTGTAACTCTTCCTTTCCTTATATCAATATATACACGACTATTGTTAGGTTCCCATTTTGCATTATGTCATTTGTTTAATGCAATATGCTTAGCCCTCTTTGACTGGCTAGTAGTTATGAATGAAGATATTATGTCATATGTTGTTCTTGTTTGCTGTTCTATATGCAGGTATCTGAGCATGACCGCAGAGAGGATTTACCTGCTTAAAAAATTGGTGACTCCATTAGGGAGCAGTGTGAGTTTGTGGTTTTAGCTTGTTGGGTTGGTTTCGGTCGTTGACTTTCTTGTTTGTTTTTTCTTGGTTTTCTTGCTTGTTTTAAATCCCCTGTTCAACTCTAGAGTGTCAAGATTGACCTCTGCATTAGCCACCTGTAAAATTTGTTATACCAGATGGTGGCTAAATCTTTTTCAGCCTTCAAGGAACAATTCATTTCAAAATTGTTAGCTCTTGAAGTCTCATGATGGTATTTTTCCTTCAAGACAATCTTCACTGCTGTTTCCCTCATAACACTGAAAAAATCTGCTGTTTTCCTGAAGAAAAAGACTGCTAGAAACCCATTTTTCTCTTCATTTTTCCCCTTCTTTCACTCATAAAAAATCCTCCATTTTCCTCACTTTAACATTAAAAATCACTTCAAGACCCTTTTAAAACCATTTGGTCTCCTACCATTTTGTTTAAAAAGCCTTCATTCCCCTATCGGAACCCTCAAAATTGGCTTAAAAACTTTGTTTTTAGCCTATAAACACTTATATTACATTATGTAGAGTTTTAGCCCCCGAGGGCTTAACTTCTATAAACCCTGCCTCTCATAGGACCATAAGCCTGCAACCGGGCGCTAAAAGTCCTTAAAACCCAGTCCGAAACCTTTTCCTCCTTTGAAACTCATAAAACCCAACTTTCCTTTTGATATTTCATGAATCCAATAGTTCAGAGTTTAAATGAATATTGGTCGTTGATCCAAAACCAAATCAACGGTTGTCAGCTAATTGCATCGCAAATAAACAAACAATCCTTTGTTGATTCCTTTCAATTTTTTCCGATGCAATTAGGCCATTTCCTCTTTGAAAACTCCCGATCCCTTCATATTTTCATATAACCCCTAGCCCCGCAATCAGGTGCTAAACACCATAAAAAAACCCTTCCTGAAGCATAACTTTCCTTTGTATTTTATAAAAAACCCAACTTTCCTATGTTTTAACAAGACCCGACAGTTCGTTGTTTGGTAAATTGTCAGTCGTTGATCTAAAACCGATCAATGATCGTCGGCACAACGCATCAGAGTTTTTCATTAGACACATTGTAAAGACTTATTGCCTACCTTCGATTGCAAGCTTGCGATGATTTCTCGACTGTTGATTTGTTCCACCATACCCAAATCTAACGGTCCACATCGCTCCATTCCAAAACCCGCCCCTCCGCCTTTGGCATCCATAACTTAATCTCTACCATCGATCTATGTTTGAGATTGACGACTCTAATTCAATCGCATCGTAAAAAATCCTTGTGACATTCTTCTCTCCACCTCCGATTGTGATCATTGCGATTCAATTTGGACCATCGAATCCACAAGAACCAACAGCCTAGATTAATCGCCCTCTGCCATAGCCCTCTGACATTAAAACCCTCAGATTCATTCACGACCGTCGATCTCTCTAAGATTGAATGACCTTTTTATAATCGCATCGCAATTTTTGTTGTATGCCTTCCTCTCCCCCTGCCGATTGGTGATCTCGCGATTGGATCTAGGCCATCCATTTCATAGATCCGACGGTCTAGATTAAAACTTGACACCCTTTGTTATTTTCATAAAACCCCGTAGTTTAAACTTTTATTCAAAGATCCACCATTGATCTTTTAGATCAACGGTCCATATTGAACCCGATAGGCCCAACTCCTGTGGGACCTATCTCTCCATCAACAAATCCTGACCGTTCATTCCTATGATCCAACGGTTGAGAATAAAACCACCTTAACCCTGCCCATCGTCTTCCGCCCGTGCAGCTTGTCTTATCGCGCTCTCATCTCTACTGTTGGATCTTCCCACCCTTCATTCGACGGCCAGGGACCCATATTGCGTAAATCTGAGTCTGACAGTTAATTCCTAAAAATTACGTATAAGGACACATGTCAGCTAGAGACCTATATTGCGTTCTTTTGGGAAATTTTGAAAACCACCCCAAAGCAGCATGAAACTAGTGGTTTTTATGGTCAAAACCACCTTACCCTATTTACATTACATTCCCTCGTTTTTAATCTCCACCATTGATCTCTGAGATCTAACGGTTCCAGTTTAATCTAACCATTAAACTATCACCCTCTGCCGTTCTTCCAAGAGACCTCATCAATGAATCTCTGCCGTTGATCTCTATTGGCTAATCTAATCCGACGGCCCAGAGTCTTTCCAAAACCCAAAATTTCATTTTAACCATATTTTCCCTCCGCTAAAGGTTTCTCACCCATTCCCTTTGTATATTCTCCCATTTCACTATAATGTAGCCCCCTTGCATTATATAAACCCGATCAATCTCAACCGTTGATCTTTGCAAATCAACGGCCCGGACTTAATCTCCACCATCATTTTTCCACCACCTCCCCTTTTGATCCCAGCGAGCAATCCTTGCCGTTGGATGCTTTCATCCAATGGCTGCGATCTAACCTAAACCTCTAAAGCATTCTAAGCCCGTCCACATAGGATTTTATAACTTTTTGTGTATTTTTGCAGGTTGTAAAGCTTTTATATAGTTTCTTAAAGGAAATCAAAGGCCAGGGATGATGATCCCCCAGGCCTTTATTCCTAAAGGAGATCACTCTGCAGGGTTCCATATCATGTTTCATCCATGCTTCATGAGCACTGATGCTATTTTAAAACCCTCTATGCGCCTACAAAATAAATAAAAACACAGCAAATCCCACAGAAAAAGAGTATATGTATCCAGGGATAAAATCAAAGCAGAAAACAATGTTTAAAGGTTTAAAAACAGTTTTGAAGGATTGAGGCATGAGTTCAGCTAAAGCCTAATCCATAGTTAAAGACGGCATGAAGACCGGAAGACACAGATTAAGCCTAATCTATCCTAAAACATAGAACTAAAGTGAATTAAAGGTGTTTTAGGGAAACATAAAGAATTCTATCAATCCAAGAAGCCTCCACTACCACATCAGAGGCAAATTGAATCTTCTCAGCTACCAAAAGACACCTGCAGCCTCAAAGCAATTGAAGAAGGTAGATTTATTGCCTCATTCAGTGATATTTTGCCTGAAGATTGCTGAATAGTTAATTCTACCAAAGGAACTTATTGTAAAATGTCAGCAGAGTTATTACAAAGATAAGAAAGAGCCTTAAAGTCAACAAACTCTCCCAGCAAGCTTAATACTTAATGAAAATCAATTAATACAGAGGAAATATCAGAAACACTTCTCCATTAAGCTCTTCAAAGGCCAATAAGCATTAATTGTATTAATTGAGCCTAAAGATCTGATTTTACATCCCACCTCCTCATTTCTTCTATAAATACCTCTGTAGAAGATGAGGCAAAGGTTGGTCTCCGAATATCTGTTGCATGTAAATAGTTTTTTGAAGCTGTTGTAAGCTTTGTTTTGTAATTGAAGATACCTAATTTGAGATGATAAGTTTGAAGCTGTAGAGACCCATTGGACTTGAAGAGTGTAACTGGTTTGAAGCATCAAATACAAGCTGATTTGTGGGATCCTGGTCTATGTCAATGGTGATGTTTTTCTTATTGTAACTTGTCATTTTATTTTTGTTTCCATTCTGTCCATCTCCTCTGATAAATAGCAGCAATTATAGAGTTAGGATTTATTTTCAAAGGTACCCTGCTCTTACTAATAAGCTTTATCTACATGTTTTCTTCCAATTGTGTTGTTTAAGAATGATTTAATACAGTCCAAGCAGTCAAGATGTTGGTGTTCCCTTCTCTTACTGTCTAGATTTTAAACATTGTTCTTAAATGTTATTTTCAGTGTCTACTAAATAAAGTTGAACTAGGGAAGTCTATGGTTAGCCCTGTCCTTTAGTCTCTTCTCCAAAGGTGGTCAGAAAGTTTCCCTTAAAGTATGTTGAAAGCAGGATAGGTTCAATGTCCTTAATTGATCTTAGATTACTTTTATTGTTATCTTGAATGTTTTTCCTCTGAATATGTTGAAATCAGGATAGGTTCAAAGTCCTTACTTGATCTTAAGCTATTCTATTTGTGTTTTAAATTTTTTCTATTGAAAGTGCATCGAAAGCAAGCTAGTTTCAAAGTACTTACTTGATCTTAGATAAATTTTATGTCTTTCTTAAGTGCATGCCAAAAGAAGGATAGTTTCAAAGTACTTACTTGATCTTAGGCTGCTCTTTGTTCTTCATCTGTTTGATTCCCTTCCTTATTGTTTCATTCCATTCCATAAAATCAAATTTAAAGAGATCCTTTGACATAGATGACTTGCCCCATGGACCACTCTTGAACCTTGTTGTTTCAATTAAATCCTACTATGACTCCATATCCCAATGGATTGAAGTTGTTTCTCGCCTATATTTTTAGTTGAATCAATCTTTCACTTTCATACACCTTCACCCTTCATTTAGACTTCCTTCACCTTCATTTATCTTAGCCCAAACAAAACAAACGAAACCTTGTTCCTCATAACTAGCCTAATATCACATTTCAAGCCTTAAAGATACATCAATCTTTGCACTTTATAGAGAGTGTTAGCACCCTGTAATCAGTAGGATTGGAAAAGTCTGACAGCAGGGAGAACACCGTTTCAACCACTTTGGTATTCTAGGATCTAGCCCTCCTGAATCCGGAGAGGGATCTCTCCAATAAGTGCACAGATGGATTTATCTGTAAAAGCTTTTTGGTAATGATATTAGGCTAGTTATGAAGGCCGAGGGTTTTTGTTTGTTTTTGGATGGTTGAGCATGATTATTGTTTGAGTGGAAAGTTCTAAATGGAAAGAGTTTCAAAGGTGTGAAGTTGTAAGCAAATAGAACAAGCTTTGGCCAAAAAGATAGATAATTACAGGTTTTAGTCCATTGGGCTATGGAGTCATAATAGGATTTTATTGAAAAAATCATGTTCAAGAGTGGTCCATGGGGCAAGTCATCTATGTCTAAGGATATCTTTAAATTTGATTTATGAAATGAAATGATACAACAAGAAAGGGATTTAAACAAATTAAGAACAAAGAGCAACCCAAGATCTAGTAAGTACTTTGAAACTAGCCAGCTTTTGACATACACTTAAGAAAGACATAAAAGCAATCCAGGATCTGGTAAGTACTTCGAAACTATCCAGCTTTCAACACATTCCAAGGGAAACTTTCAGATAGTCTTTGGGGATAAAAATAGGACTAGGGCTCACCATATCTTCCTTATTTCATCTCTACTTAACATAAACTGACAAATAACATTTAGAAACAATATTTAGCTAGGACAGTAGGATGAGGGAATGCCAGCATTCCTAACTGCTCAAACTGAATTAAATCATTCCTAAATAACACGAATTGGAAGAAAACATTTAGATAAAGCTTATCAGTTAGATAAGGGTACTGATATATAGTAAATCCTAACTCTATGCTTGTTGTTCTTTATCAGAGAAGATGAACGAAGTGAAAATAGAAATAAAATGACTATTTATAATAAGAAAAACATCACTGTTGACATAGACCAGGATCCCATAAATCAGCATGTATTGATGCTTCAAACCAGTTACAACTTTAAGTCCAGTGTTTCGGGTCAACAATAATCTTCACTTCTGAGCCTAAATATTCTATCACAAGCAGAGCTTCAAGAGCCTTTTAACACTATTTACAATCAGAAGTTTCGAGCACAAGTATATTTCAAAGTTCTGCAACCAACGTTTTCTCATCTTCTACAGGAGTATTTATAGAAGGAATGAGGAGGTGGGATCTGATAAAAGATCTCCGGGGTCAATTAATACAAAATTAATACTTATCGGCCTTTGAGGGGCTTGATGAAGAAGCTTACAGATGTTTATCTGTATTAATTAATTTACATTTAAGATTCAAGCTCAATGAGAGCTTTTGTTGACTTTATGGCTCTGTTTCAGGATGTAATAACTCTGCTGGTATTTTTTTTTCATTAAGTTCCTTTTAGTAGAATTAACTATTTGGCTACACTGAGGCTAATATCTTCTTTCTGATCAATAACTTCAGCCTCTGTTTGAATGCTTTAAGGCAACAGGTGGCACTGTGGTAGCTGAGAGGAATCAATTGGCTTCTGTTGTGGCGGTGGAGGCCTTTCTGTCTAATAGATATTTTTGATTTTCTTTAATTGTGTTTAATTTGGAGGATTAGGATTTTGATAATCAATCTTAGTCATAATCCCCCAAAAATGTCTTCAATCCTCTGTTCTGCTCTTGTTAGTATGAATCCTTTGTCGAAGTGTACGAAAAAGGACCACTTTAACTACGCATAACTAATAGCCCTAAAAACAAAAGTGGCTGCCAATATCTTCAGATCTGCGGTTAGTTGAACAAGAAAAGAGCTGCAAAAAACCAGATCTATGCATGAAAAGACATTAAGCAGTAAAAACAAGGGTTTGCTCCATATACCAATAGACAAGACAAGAACAATTTTTTGAAAGAATTTTTGTATTAATGGGGCACCTGGGAGGAAAACCAGAAGGAGTATCCAATTCCCCTCAGTGGGATGGGTTCTTGGAAGTCCTCAGCACTTCAGATCTAAGATTTCTCTCTCTAGTTGATGTAGAAAACCCAATGCAAAGAGTAGAGCTCAATGGGAGAAAATGATGGAAAAATGTGACCAAGTGTATAAATCCAGAGTGATCTAATAGGCAACAAAAGGTGAAGAATGGTAGGAAAAACCCTCCTATTTATAACAAAATATTGGGTCATTCTAGATCTTGGTGCATGGGTTAACCATATCTAGATCCACTTTTTATGGAATATTTTATTATATTTGTTGGAGGAAAAGGTATTTGACTTGGGTCAAATCCCTTAATTTGTCAAAAATAAATAAATAAATGATTTATTTATCTTTTTAAGGAAG
Organism: Pinus albicaulis; assembly: GCA_034641835.2. NCBI lineage: Eukaryota > Viridiplantae > Streptophyta > Pinopsida > Pinales > Pinaceae > Pinus > Pinus albicaulis. Next base: position 1,078,702,420 of record CM076582.1, on the reverse strand, counting down.
CGGTTAGAAGATAATCAAATAAATAATGATTTATTTAATTATTTAAGGAAGTGGTTGAAAGATAATTAAATAAATAATGATTTATTTAATTATTTGTGAGTGATTTGGTCATATTTAACAAGGAATATTATCTAAATAAGATTTAAATAATTATTCCTAGAAAATAATAAGATAAATAAAGGTTTATCTAATTAATTTCTTTGTTTTTGGGTTAAACATGACTGGGAATAATAATTAAATTATGGTTTAATTAATTATTCCATGAGGAAAATCAAACAAATATAGGTTTGTTTTATATTTCCTTTTGGGGTTTCCTGTTTAATAACATAATTAACAATTTACTTAGGGTAAAATTGGTCTTACAACATGGTGTACTTGGGTCCATCAATGATAATAGGTTAGATGACCAAAAAATGGTGTAACAGTTATACGATGCGAGTGTCGAACAAATCGTATGACTTGAAAATGCGTTGTAAAGAACACAATCACTAGACAACAAAAGGGAAGTCAGAGAGAGAAATGCAAGGTAGATAGTGTGCTGAAGAACTAGACCCTGAGGAGACGAGACTCGCAGGTGCAACAAGTCTCTTTTTATGAGAGGGTACCTATGTTGAAGGCGGCGGGGGAGGCATACCTATGCCCGCCGAGACAAAGTACAAAAGAATAGTGTGTCCAGTAAACAAGGGACCGAACCATAAAATACAGCTGGCATAATCATGAGCTAGATAAAAATACAATGAGGAATCCCACATACATGCTGTGCCTGGGATAACAGCCAGGACTTGTACAATAATATCTGAGTACATGAGATACAAATACAACCCAAATGCCCCCTATAAATGGGGAAGGGCTCACAAAATCTGACTGATACATGCAAGTCGAAGAGGCGCTGCAAGTGGCTACGGCCAACATCATCAAATATCTGGAGATGCATCGAAGGCTGCAACGAAGAGGTCATCCGGGCATGTGGGGGGCTACCTACAGGGCCACCCCCTCATGAGGGTTGAGACATCTCACGCACACCCGGGGAATCATCAAGAGTTGTTGCTGGATCACTAGACCATCAAGTATACGGATCTCGATCATGCTGAAAGGAGCTGGAGAAACAATCAAGCCAAAGGGAAAGGAGATATCCCTTTGCCTGATCCGAGGCACCGAACAAGAGTGGAAGCTGGAACCAAGGTACACCGCCCTCTAGACCTAGCTTCTGGAATGAATGAGCTGATGTCGACAGAAGGAGGTCCGCCATAGGTGAGGTAATGAGAGGCCCTCAACTAAGGCACGAGAGAAAAGAGTAGAGCGACGGACAGACTGACACTAATGATGATAGTGAAGTGGAAAGGACTGAGTAGCTAATGGACGACTTCCCTTGCTAGAGCATAAAGGGCATGAATGACATGGCAGCGATTGACACAACATCATCAGGGATGGGGGACAGTGGAACTGAAGGTCATAATGCGCGACACAAGAGAGAGACCAATCAATGAAGGATGGAGGGCTATAGTGGGGTACAAAAGGACTCAGTATAGACTCCATGGAGGGAATGATGACTCAACTTGGATGCTCTAAACAAGGGCGACTCGATGGTGCTACCACACAGTAAAGGCCCCAATGGGGGACCGTGGAAACATGAGTACATGATGGGAACTCATGACGAAAATTGACACGAACAAGGACAAGTAAGGAGGCAAGATGGTGCCCCAAGTACAAGTGTCGTAAGTGAGGAAATTCGATTTAAAGCGGTTATGGAGGGGCCCTTCTTGGACAAAAATGGGTCCGGGTGAAGCAGCAAATTATAAACATGAAAAAACAAATGCTGGCTATCTAAAAGAAAATAAAACATGCATTTCAGAAGGGAAATGCTAAGGGTAATATTTCTTAAGATAGAGTGCATTGTGAGGATTAGGAAGGGGATGGCCTTCGAAATCCTCTAAGAGGTATGCCCCCTTACCGAGATCCTTACTAATGATGTAAGGGCCTAGCCATAATGAGTCAAACTTCCCATGACCAAGGACATCATGGGCTTGGTCATATACTAGAACAAGGTCGCCTTCGTGAAAAGTGCGAGGCTGGACTTTTCGGTCATACTGAGCTTTGGTGCGCTTTTTGGCCGCTTCCATGGTTTGCAAGGCAACACGGCGGTCTTCGGAAGCGCGCTCGAGCATGATAAGTCGTTGTTCTAGAGGTTGGGTGTCAGGGAGAAGTTCAACGGCCAGATGTAGGGAAGGAATTTCACACTCGATCGATAAGACTGCCTCCTCTCCAAAAACCGGGTGGAAAGGAGTAAACCCGGTGGCGGTTTTAACAGAAGTTCGATAGGCCCACAAAGCAGGGAAGAGCATGAGATGCCAGTTGGTTTTGTGCTTATTCACCGTTCGTTGAAGCATAGTTTTGAGGATTTTGTTGACTGCTTCAACTTGGCCATTACCTTGGGGGTAATAGGAGGAATATTGGTGCTCAAAACCCAACAGTGAGGATAGCTCACGCCATATCTCATCTTCAAAATGTTTGCCATGGTCAGAGACTAGTTGTTTGGGAACCCCGAATCGAGCTATAACATGGTTAAAGAAAAAGAGGGCCGTGGTAGCTGCCGTGTTGTTGAAAGTTGGCATGGCCTCGGCCCATTTGGTGAAATAGTCGACCACCACGATGATATACTTATGGTTACCAGCGGATGGCGGGCGACACTCCATAAAGTCGATGGCCCATTTACAGAAGGGGCCGGTTGAGACGACCGGATGGAGGGGAGCTGGTGGAGCTCGCGCCTTAGGGGTGAAATGTTGGCAACTGGGACAGTGTTTGACTGCCTCAATGCAATCACTAAAGAGAGAAGGCCAAAAATACCCAGCGCGCATGACTTTCTGGGCAGTAGCAAGACCGGAGAGGTGGCCACCGCAAGCGCCGCTATGGCAGGCATTAAGGACCTGTTCAGCTTCAGCGTGTGTGAGGCAACGATGAAGGACGGTATCAACCCCGCGACGATATAGATCGTCACCGATAAGAAGGTATCGGGGGGCTTGGTGTCGGATGCATCGGCGAGCCTCACGATCAAGGTGAAGGGCGAACTTTTGGGTTTGCAAGTAAGTAAGAATGTCGCCATACCATGGGTCGTCGGCAGTAACGGAAAATAAGTGTTCATCAGGAAAATCATCATTAACTGGGGTGTCTTGCGCTCCGGTAGGTAATTCAGAAATGAGCTCAGCGAGGGCTAAGCCTTTCTTACTCTTTGGTGTGACGAATTCGAGGTCGAATTCTTGAAGAATAATGACCCAATGGGCATACTTCCCAGTGAGGATACAATCACTCAATAGGAAAGCCAAGGGGTTGGAATTAGTCACAACCTTGGTGGAGCGCATAAGGATATAATGACGAAGTTTTTGGACTGAGAACACTACAGCCAGTGCTAATTTTTCGTCAAGTGAGTAGGAAACAGGGGGTCCTACAAGGTTCTTACTGACGTAGTAGATCACATGCTCAATACCATTTTCATCTTCCTGGATAAGGACTCCAGCGACCGAATAGGTGGAAGCGAAGATATATAGGATGAAATCCCGATCAAAGTCGGGAGGACGGATCAAGGGAGCGGATGTGAGAGCCTGCTTGAGGGCATCGAAAGACTCGTGAGCATGGGAATCCCAAACAAAAGGGATAGAATATCGGAGGAGTCTAAGGAACCCATGTGCAGTGGTGGCGTAGTCAGGGACGAACCGTCGAAGAAAATTAGCTTTGCCTTGGAGACTTTGGAGCTGGCGGAGGGTACGTGGAATGGGAAGTTCAAGAATGGCTTGAACTTTCAAAGGGTCAAGAGTGATACCATCCTTAGACACGATGAAGCCTAAGAGACGGCCGGCAGGGACGCAAAAGATGCATTTCAACGGGTTAAGGCGGATATTATACTTGCGACATCGGAGAAAAATGGTACGCAGATCGTGGAGGTGCTGCGCCCGATGTTTAGAACGCGCAGTGAGGTCGTCTAAATAAGCAAGGATAATGTGAGCTAAGTCATGGAAACAATAAGACATGGCCTGTTGAAAAGTGGCGCCGGCGTTTTTTAGGCCGAACGGCATGACCTGGTAAGAAAAAGTTCCCCACGGACTAATGAACGCGGTTTTAAGTTGATCGGCAGGACGGATAGCAATTTGGTTGTATCTGGAGAAACCATCCATAAAGGATAGAACCTCATGCCCCGCACACTCGTCAATGATTTGGTCAATGAACGGTGTGGGGAAGTTGTCTTTGGGACAAGCTTGGTTCAAGTCGCGAAAGTCCGTGCAGACATGAATGGTGCCTTGTTTCTTAAGCACGGGAACTGGGTTGGACACCCAAGTGGTGTATTCAATGGGGTAAATGAAACCAGCCTGCTTGAGCTTATCGATTTCGGCTTTGATAGCGTCACATCTGGAAGGATGAATGGGTCTCAACTTTTGACGGACTGGTTTGGGATCAGGCCATGTGTCGATATGGTGTTCGACAATGGCGGGATCGAGTCCGGGCATTTCAGAATAGGACCAGGCGAAAATATCACGGAATTCTTTGAAAAGCTTGGTGTAAGCTTCGATTTCTTCCGAGGTGCAGTGGGCGCCTAAGGTGATATATTCTTCGATACCTGGTGTGACTGAAATGTCAATTTTGATGGTAGGAGAGATATTGGCCATGTTTCCTTCTTCGAAAGCATCGGGTGCAGGGATGGGGTTTTTGAACCAATCGACTGTATTGGGGATGAAGTCTTTGGTTTCCACAGCAAATTGGTCATGGGACTGCTGCGAGAGGAAGTATGCGCGATGGTGCATATCGTCCCACGGAAATTCCGGGTTATTCATGTCTTCCATAATGTCTTCATCGGACTGGAAGATGGGAAGACTGGAGGAAGAAAGGTCACCCGAGGAGGTGGTGGTGTGAGACGGGTCATCAAGAGGAGAAGGGCTCAGATGTGCGATATCAACAGATCCAAGGTCGGCTGAGGAGCCGAGAGGATCGGCAGGTTGAAGGGCAGGTGAACTATCTCGCAAGGATGATGACAGGTACAAAATGGTGGTTGACGGCTCTGTTGGCTCGATAGCGGGAAGAGGAATGTGAATGGGAGTAGGAAGTTCCTCTGGTCCTATCGAAGTGGCCTTGAATTGGCGGTACATGTCCAAGGAGGAACGATACTCGTCAAGGCGGGGAAAGAGGTGGGTGTAATGGCCGTGAAAATCGCACAAGGCACAAGGGTGGTTTGTGCGCAAGTTTTTGAGTTTCGGGATAGAGTCTGGGATAGTGACGTAGACTTCTGGGATGTCAGAGTCGGGAAACGTCTCGTTGACCAGAATCTTGAGGTGCGGCAATTCAGGACACATATGAGTGGCGTGACCAATGATATCACACAAAGTGCATTGGATGGCGGGCTTTGGTGGTCACGGAGGGGTAGGAGTTGTCGGGGCGGCCTGGTCCTGATGGGTTGCCCCCTTACGAGCTTTGCCTTTCTTTTCGAGGGCTGGCACCACAGGGGTAGGGTCCTGTGGAGGTACTTGGGGCCCGAAGGAGGTGAGGGGGACCGGTTGAACTGGTGTCAACGCAAGGTAAGGTTTGGGGTGACCGGGAGGGGTAGCGGCTGGAGGGTCAATGTACCAGACGGGTATGCCGAGGGTCAGGTTCGGGAGAGAGAGGGTGGCCATGACGGGGACAGAAAATACTCTGGGAGGGGGAGCCAAGAAAGGTATCTGCCCAGCAGGGTAATGACTAGGATGGATGGCTCCGAGGTGATTAAGGCCAGGGGGAACCGTTCCAGGAGGATAAAGGGGTTCGGGGATACCATCTGTAGGGGGAGGGCCAGAAGTAGGAGGTCTGGCTGGCTGAGAGGAATGGCTAGGAGCGAGGTGCAGAGGGCAAGGGGGAGGTTGCTGACTAGCCAAGGCAGGCCGCTTATGAGCAGCCTGAGATGATTGCATCATGAAAATATTCGATAAGCTGGGATCAGTGATAGGAGCAGGAGGAAGTTTAGGGAAAGTTCCAAGCAGGGAGGAATATTTGTAAACGTCGGGGCAGACACTAGTCAAGGAATCGACGGTTTGCTTGTTGGCTACAGAAGAGATGGTCGTCTCAGGTGAGGACTGAGATTTTGGCTCATGATATGTCAACTGGTCAATGGTGACTATCTTTCCATTATGGGGGAAAGACATATTGCGGAAAACCGCGGATGGGACAGTAGACATAGCATAGGTGTAGCTTCGCCCCAGTAGAATGTTGTAATCTAGCGGGGTGTCGATGACTTCGACGTCAACGCAAACAGTCTTACCGGCAAGGGTGATAGGACAATTACGGAACAGGCCAATGGGCTGGGAGGCATGACCATCCCACGCTCGAAGGGTGATTGTGGAAGGGGCCAGCTCAGGAGATCCGAGTTGCTTCCAAACCGAAGCAGACATCACGCATGTGGATGCCCCCTCATCAATTATACACCGGGACACGTTGGCGTTCCGGATTTTGACTGGGATTTGGAAGGCGACGGAAGGAGGGAGGGGAGGATGGTCCGATTGAGTGGCGTTGAAAACAATCATTTGGTCATCAGCAGGATCTACAGCGCCCACGGTAGATAATAGAGCCTTCTTTTGGGAAGGGAAGGACTGGAGGAGTTCCAGTGTGGAAATGGCAGCAGGAGATTGCGCCAGATCATCTACTATGCTATACGAATGAGCAGCTCGACCAGAAGCATCATTTCGATGTAATGGTCCCTTAGGAATCTTGGTATGGACCTCAACTTTGGGTTGAGGGATATGTAAGGGGCCACTAGATGTCGAAAGAATGCAGCAGAACTGGTGAGGAGGCTCAGAGCAGGCCCAGAAGCGAGGCTTGGGAGTGCTGGCGAGGCGAGTTTGAAGGTGAAGATCGGCCGGATGGGTTGGGATCGGGTGCATCGCAAGGATGCGGTAACTGGAGGAACCCGAAAGGAACGGATGCTTGCCCATAATTTTGGCAGGCGGTTGGGTAGCCACGAATCATGTCTTTGGGAAAGGATCTCGGAAAACACATTTGGGCTGGGTAGTGGCCACATTAGGAGGAGCATGAGGGGAGGCGTGCTGTCCACGCAATGTGGCTTGAGACTCCCACATCTGCCGCATCTGGGGTAAGAGGGGGCAATCGTGGGTGTAATGACCATAAACACCGCAACACGAACAAGGCTTACTTGTGCGAAGCGGCCTGTTCGGCTTGGGCTGAGTGCCCTGTTGCTGGTTGGCAGTGTTAGGGTCCACACCAGGATTGGGTCCATGGGTACTAGGGGCAGATGGGTTTGGATTGCCTTTCCACCTTCTTTGAGAAGAAGGGGGATTAGTCGCGCCCTACTGTGCAAATACTTGCCCTAGAGGGGGCTGGAAGTGCTGGTGCTGGGTTTGAGGAGGCAAAGGAGGAGGAAGCGCATATGCTGGAGGAGCTCCAACGATACCATCGGTGGCATGGGATGACCTTGGTGTGTTGGAACCACCAGGGCTAGGGACATTAGGTAAAACGGTATAAACATAACCAGAATGTGTGTAAATCAAGTCATATTTCAGCACAATCTGGAGAGCAGCTTCTTCTATCTTAGGGAAATGAGATGCGACATCTTTGCCAATAGCAGGAAAAAGGGATCTGAGAAAACAGTCCATGTAGACACAATATTCGAAGGTAGGGGCTCTACATAGGATCTTTATTCTCTGCCATTCTTGGACATGATCAGATAGGCGGGTCGCAGACAATTGACGGAAAGAGGCCAAGAGTTCAGTACCAGTGTCATACTGAAGGGGAAGCTGGAAGTAAGACAGAAAAGCCCTAGCAAGAGTTGCAAAAGTAGTATGAGAGTTGGAGGCCTAGTCAGCATACCACTTAGAAGCTTCTCCATTAACCATACGGTGGAACAATCGAAGACAGATGGAATCATCAGTGATGGAGTTAGAAAAAAACCACATGGAGGAACGAACATGATTTTTAGGATCCTCTCTAGCAAGACCTTCAAACTTGGGGATGTCGGAAGGGATCTTGGTTGGCATAGTAGGCCAACCAGGATTATGGTGTATGGGTTCATTGATCAACTGGTTAAAATCAAGAAGACTAAGACCCACCATATAAGGGAGCAAGGGAGTAGCCAGAATTTTTTCTGTTGTGGCCCCACTAGTAGTATTCCTAGCATTATGGTCAGGGCTACCACCAAAGTTAGGTCCTAAACCATACATGGTGAAGGTGACAGGAGGAGAGTCGGGGATACAACTAGAAGGGGAACCTGATGACCCAGAAGCAGAGTTAGGATGGGGACTCGGAGGAGGACTAACTCGAACCCTATGCAGAGGAGTATGTCTTCCTAATAGAAACTGAGGATGAAGGCCAAGAAGTCTCCGGGATAAACGCCTTGGGGGCGCAATAATGGAAAACAAACACCGATCACAACAGGAAGAGAGACCAACAAGGGAAAGGAGGTGCAAGATCAAATGATTACAATGTCGAAACAAGGGTGGGGAGGTGTAGGATCAATTGATTATAATGTTATAGTCTTGGCCTGGCGGTGTAAACCAGGTGCTCTTCACTTAGGGTGTGTGTGTATATGATAAGTGTGTTAAATTTAATTAAGCCTAGACGTGTGTAGAGAAAAACGAAAAAATATGTTTGTATAATTGTAAATAAATCTGAATATTACAGTAAAGGAAAATGAACATGACAGAAAATAAAAAGCTAAAGATGCATCAAATTAAACCCAAGGAGGAGGGATTCCCAAAAACTAGTCTATGGGTGGGTGAAATCTGGTCAAAACACACAAAATGGCCAAGGGATCTAAAATCGAGAGGAACAGGGATATAAAGGTCAAATATATTGGAAATAGGTGCAAAAAACAACAAAAAACCAAAGGGAAAATGCTGCAAAAAAGGTGGCGAAAGACTACAACTTGAAGGGAAACGATGGGGACCCTAAAGGAGGACCAAAAAAAATTAAAAAGAGGTGTTTTGGATGGATGAATAACCAATGTGAAATGGATATGAAAGGAAAGTTTCAGATCTGAAAAATGGCTGGACATACTAAAATCTCAGACGACCTACTTCAACTAAACTCCTCCTAGAAAAGTGGAAGCGTACTGAAGCCCTAAGGGTATTGAGTCCTACTTTGATGAGTAAAATAGAGCAAGCATAGGTCCAAGACAGGTGGAGAGGGAGGTCAGACAACCCTAAATAGTAGCCGAGACAAACCTAGAAAAATCACAGAAAAAATCCCACAAAAAGTACAGGTCGCAGTTTTTGACCTGTTTTCAACAGAGGTCACAGTTTTCAGGCATTTTTCCACTTCCTGAAGGTTGAGGTCACAGGTTTTGGCCCAAAAAGTATGACATGCACTTCCACAATTCTTGGGAGTAGGTTTCAGTAAAGTGTGTTATCTTAGCTACGACTAATACTTGTCACCTGCACAATAGGCCCAGAAACACACAGAAGTAAGAATTTTCACTGTTTTAGGTTTTTAAAGGTTAAAAAAAACATCAAGAAATGCAAAATAAGAAGCTGAAGAAAAACCCTACGTAATATTACTAAATTAGCTTGCAGCTAATTAGAATATTAAAGTTTTTTTTTGTCACTTAGATAGGTGAATAACTAGGTAGGGAGACCCATAAATCTCTTTATAAGGAATAAAACCACTTCTCATGTGAAAGTGGATCATCTTTTCAGCTTAATAAAGCACCCTAAGGTGTGAACAAGGGCTGCAACACTTTGACTGGGTCAACTTTGACCAAATCAACAGCGATGTCATGGAGGAGTGGACAGTAATGAAGGGACAATGGAGTTTTATATGGAGACACATTAATGGATGGGGCTTAGGGTTTGGAAGCTCATATCTTATAAAAGGAAGAGGATGGTTGTTAGTATGAATCCTTTGTCGAAGTGTACGAAAAAGGACCACTTTAGCTACGCATAACTAATAGCCCTAACAACAAAAGTGGCTACCAATATCTTCAGATTTGTTTTTAGTTGAATAAGAAAAGAGCTGCAAAAAACCAGATCTATGCATGGAAAGACATTAAGCAGTAAAAACAAGGGTTTACTCCATATACCAATAGACAATACAAGAACAATTTTTGAAAGAATTTTTTTATTAATTGGGCACCTGGGAGGAAAACAAGAAGGCGTATCTAATTCTCCTCAGTGGGATGGGTTCTTGGAAGTCCTCAGCACTTCAGATCTAAGATTTCTCTCTCTTGTTGGTGTAGAAAACCCAATGCAAAGAATAGAGCTCAAAGGGAGCTCACACAACAAATAATGGAAAAATGTGACCAAGTGTATAAATCCAGAGTGATCTAATAGGCAACAAAAGGTGAAGAATGGTAGGAAAAACCCTCCTATTTATAACAAAATATTGGGTCATTCTAGATCTTGGTGCATGGGTTAACCAGATCTAGATCCACTTTTTATGGAATATTTTAGTATATTTGTTGGAGGGAAAAGGTATTTGACTTGGGTCAAATCCCTTAATTTGTCAAAAATAAATAAATAAATGATTTATTTATCTTTTTAAGGAAGCGGTTAGAAGATAATCAAATAAATAATGATTTATTTAATTATTTGTGGGTGATTTGGTCATATTTAGCAAGGAATATTATCTAAATAAGATTTAAATAATTATTCCTAGAAAATAATAAGATAAATAAAGGTTTATCTAATTAATTTCTTTGTTTTTGGGTTAAACATGACTAAGAATAATAATTAAATTATGGTTTAATTAATTATTCCATGAGGAAAATTAAACAAAATAGGTTTGTTTAATATTTCCTTTTGGGGTTCCCTGTTTAGCCCATAAACAACCTAATAAATGTGGTTTATTAAGTTATTTAACATAGTGAAGGCAATTTTACTTAGGGTAAAATTGGTCTTACATGGTGTACTTGGGTCCATCTAATGATAATAGGTTAGATGACCAAAAAATGGTGTAACAGATTGCCCCCCAGCGTGCGAGTGTCAAGAGCAAATCGTATGACCGAAGTACGTTGTAAGAACTCAATCACCAGACAACAAAAGGGAAGTCAGAGAGAGAAATGCAAGGTAGATAGTGTGTTGAAGAACTAGACCCTGAGGAGACGAGACTCGCAGGTGCAACAAGTCTCTTTTTATGAGAGGGTACCTGTGCTGAAGGCGGCGGGGGAGGCATACCTATGCCCGCCGAGACAAAGTACAAAAGAATAGTGGATCCAGTAAACAAGGGACCGAACCATAAAGTACAACTAGCATAATCATGAGCCAGATAAAAATACAATGAGGAATCCCACATACATGTTGTGCCTGAGATAATAGCCAGGACTTATACAATAATATCTGAGTACATGAGATAAAAATACAACCCAAATGCCCCCTGTAAATGGGGAAGGGCTCACAAAATCTGACTGATACATGAAAATCAAAGAGGCGCTGCAAGTGGCTAAGGCCAACATCATCAAATATCTGGAGCTGCATCGAAGGCTGCAAGGAGGAGGTCATCCGGGCATGTGGGGGGATACCTGTAGGGCCACCCCCTCATGAGGGTTGAGACATCTCACACACACCCGGGAATCATCAAGAGCTGCTGCTGTATCACTGAACCATCAAGTATATGGATCTCGGTCATGCTAAAAGGAGCTGGAGTGGAGAAACAATCAAGTCAAAGGGAAATGAGAGATCCCTTTGCCTGATCCGAGGTACCGAACAAGAGTGGAAGCTGGAACCAAGGTACACCGCCCTTTAGACCGAGCTTCTGGAATGAATGAGCTGATGTCGACAGAAGGAGGTCTGCCATAGGTGAGGCAATGAGAGATCCTCAACTAAGGCAGGAGAGAAAATAGTAGAGCGACAGACAGACTGACACTAATGATGATGGTGAAATGAAAGGGACTGAATAGAGAATGCACGACTTCCCTTGTTAGAGCATAAAGGGCATGGCAACGACTGATGCAATATCATAAGGGATAGGGGATAGAGGGACTGAAGGCCATAATGTGCGACACAAGAG